>JAKWJA010002498.1:53171732-53771732 GCA_027704765.1 Solanum habrochaites
ATTTTTGTCAACCTAACCTACCAAACCTCAATACACTCAGGTTGATTTGAACGTTATCCAAATTAAAAATACAAGAATAAATATGATCCAACTGGTTTTTTTACAAGAATCAACAGAACCCTATTTTTTGTATATATAATAAAAAAAATAAAGTTGTTTCACGGTAAATAATATGATATCTGTCACTTCTTATCTTGGCTCTTCTCTCCCTCTCTGTTAATCCAAGTTTTTTTTTAAGTGCATCTGATTTTTACTTCAAAATATACATCTTCAAAAATTATTTTCGTGATTTATTATCTTCTTCTATGATGTTAGTCACGTTGCCAATTATAAAGAACAAATTTCGCCTTAATTCTACAAAGCCTTTAAGTGTAAAAAACTATATATAAGTTTATTTACTTTAATAATTAGACTTTAACATAAAATTGTGCACTTCTAGCACATCTTATGAAATTGGAGCTAGAAAATATAAATAAGATTATCAACTCCCCTCCCTCTGCCGCTCTCGCCCCTCCCATCCGATTGATCATCTACATTTTTATGGAAGGAAGGCTATCGAGTATATACAGGCCAATAAAAGACAAATAAAAATCTAATTTTCTTCTCTTCTTCTGACACATGAAAACATTTCTTATAATGAAAATAACATAAACAACTATGAAAATGTGTTAAGGCATAAAGAAAAGTAAGCAGATTTACTTAGAGAAAAACAAAAATCTAAAAACTCTTGAATGTTCCATCACACAACATAGTGTCAATTAAATATCTTTTGGAAAGGTAATAAAACCGAATTGATTCATATAAAAAATCAATGGTTATGAGTTGAATATATATTTTTCGAGATGTCACCTTTGTAGTCATAAGACTTCAAAAAATCAACCATTTTACCTACATTCTCTGTTTCGTGATCAACTAGCACCACCCAAACTTCATCTATAATACCATAATAACCAGTTTCCATTGACTTTCTATTCCTTAAAAAATCTGAGAAAAGGAAATACCAATTTTCTATATAGAACCTTGAACTTATTGGAGTCACAATTAACCCTTTTGGGGGTACTATATTGTAATTATAATGGTAAGTGAGTATGTTTAAATAACTTTTTAGTCCGTACATTATAGGTTTCAAATTTTAGTTCTCATATTATTCATTTTTTCATATACATAATCATTAGGTTTTGATCTTTATAATAATGAAAGTTTAATATTTAACAAAGAGATATGTCTTTACACCTTTTCTTTCTTGGTCTAAACCTCCTAAGTTTCTAAACCCAATAAACCCTAATTATATCTGCTAACCATGATTCTAAAAATCTATAACTTTAAACATAAAAATACAAAAAACCTTAAGTTCTAAACTGGTAAACCCAAACCTAACAACACAACCTTAAAAATCCTAGCACCACCCCACCTA
Organism: Solanum habrochaites; assembly: GCA_027704765.1. Lineage (NCBI taxonomy): Eukaryota > Viridiplantae > Streptophyta > Magnoliopsida > Solanales > Solanaceae > Solanum > Solanum habrochaites. The sequence goes on from JAKWJA010002498.1 coordinate 53,173,147, forward strand.
AAGCTAAAAAAAAATCTAAGCTTCTAAATCCTATACAACCCTAAATAGTATTGCTAAACCCTAAAAAACAAAACACCCTAACAATCAACGACCCAAATTGGACGTGAATGACACTCGTCTTATCCCACCAGACAAGGTCAGCCTAAACCTCAACAAGTACAATATATGCCGAAAAATTACAATCACTTAAATATCCCCGAACCTTGGTTGTCACGTGAACAACATCTAATGTCTTACAACTTACTTCAAAGAAAAACTCAGTCTCAAATGAACTTGTTTTCTAGAATAGAACAAGATAATAATTATACGAAGAAAGAAACTCTGCTGAACGGACAAACACCTCCTCATAATCTCCAAGAACCTCGGAAAAGAACAGAATGACAAGAATATAAAATTAAGGCTCATAACCTACAAAAATTTGTGAACATGTGTGAAGTAGCCCCAAACCACGTACTGTAATGACGCTGTAAGTATCCCTCTCAACAAGCTCAGGAGATGAAATACTAGTTGTCCTACCACCCCAACCGCACCAACCTCCACACACTACAACTGGCATCAAAAATTAGACGACAACCCTAACCCTCACATCAATTCAGTTTACATACATGTAGTCAAGGACACTATTCGACAATTACATATCTTAACAACATTCTCAGCAAATACACATTCTACAACCTACTCAACAAATTACATATCTTCAATAACAAGATCAATATTGATAATCACAAGTTTCCGCAAAAGGCATCATAAGATCACAGCAACATGATTAATCAAGTCGACTAATGATAAATTATGTGCAGCAATGTCAAGTATAAGATGCAATGTCTTATCACAACACAGCCGCTGTCTTCAGTACAGACCATGGGGACATAATTTTTTCCTTTCCCATTCATCTGTCTCCGGCGCACACCCCGACAATTCGATATTAGTAACCATCAGAAATGCGATACGCCTTTGAAATATATATTCATCGCTCGCGCGATAGCGTCCTTGGAAATGATACATCCTCTTTGTGCATTCTTTCTCTCAATGCACATAACACTTTCACAATCATGTCTCAAGTAATACAAAGACATGTTCACAAAAATACAGAGGATTTGAAACACATTTTTCATAACTTTACGCATTCCCAACAAATCATCAACATACTTTACAGCCTTTTAAACCATTCTTTATTATCAACACATCACACACAATCAATTATATACATTGTAATTTATTACCCTTTGTTTTCATTATTAGAATTTAACAATGTGGACAAGTCAACCCACACCAAGTCCAACTACTCCCAAACATAAACCACAAAGAAATACATGCATTCCATATACTTTGCAAGAGTTTAGAAATCCACTTGCATCATTTTATCGAACAATCACTTTGGGACTTTAGCCTTCCCCTTTCTTTAAACTTCCAACTCAAGAAAATCTATTCAAATAGATAATCATAATACGATTTCGACACTAACAACGCTGATATGTCAAACTTAGACACAAAACTCACTCAAAGGTATAATAAATTTCCTAAATCTTGATTCCAATAAATATGTCCACATCTCATATTTTTCTAATTCAAAATAGAGTTAATCAATAATTTCTCCAAAAACTACCATCTATTAATAGTTTTTCCTATAATAAAATAAAATTAATTTAATTACATATAATTTTGTGTCAAGCTATTCTAATTAGATCAAGAATAGGATTAATCAAGTTAATTTGAAAAGAAAAGAATAACCGAACTTAACTTCTTAGAATAACTTTTCCTTTTGTTTAAAAGTTTTAAAACCTTCTTCCAACACACGTACATCATTAATCACTTTCCACCTTTGATTTCTTCCCAATTAAAATTAACAAAATATATTTACAGACCTAGTTATAGGATATTAATGTTTTGTTTGTTATGAAATAATATTTCTCCATGTTTAATCATCCAGAAATGACCCTCATCATTATTGACCAATATTAATTATAATTATAGTCATTTACATAACAAAATTGTTATCAAATTCAATCTGGAGAATCAAGAAAACACCAGAAGTCATAACTTAGTATTGACCACCACACGATTTCTACTCGTCCTCCAATTGATATTTTTATAACATTAGGAATAAATTTTAATGAAGTATCTTACCTTGACTATGTTGAGAATTTTGTTTCACGGCGGCTTAGGCATGAAAAATACTCTTTAACTTTCGTGTTCCAACTGCTTCTAATTAGTAGTAATTTATGATATATTCTCTTTAACATGATAACCCTTAATATATCGGCTAAGTGGTATAGGATATCAAATTATAGACTTGATCCATTAACAACTTAAAAACGTTAATTATTCAAAACTTACCACTAATCAAAGAATTGTCGTTATCAAGTAATTCAAAAATTTTCAAATCAACATACCGCTATAAAATCAATTACCGGGCACCTATTAGGGTGGTAAAAACTTTTTCATGAAGAAATCCTAAAAATTACCTTCTGTTCATTACACTAAGTCTTAATTAGTAAGGATGAAGTGTTACTTTACAATAAATGTGAGGTCGTAGAGTGTTGTATTGTCAACTCCCCGAGCCTACATCCTTGGACGTGACCGGCACTCGAAAGATCAGTGTTGCCTTCAGCAAACCCCTTAGTGTGGCTTCTTAACAAGAGAGACTAACCTCAACTAAACAAGAATAAGACATGTTTAAGACACTACTTCTTATGATATCTGGTATGACACACTTAGTCTCAAAGCACAATAAGATTCCACCAAACTCTAGTGTCCTACAAAGATACTAAACTGACTGAAGAGGATGTTTTTTTTTTTTTTTTTGGGCAGACCTCACAAGATCCTTAAAACTAACTACTAACACAAACGAAAATGAACTGTCTTTCGGAATGGAAATGAGGCTCCCTACTACTATAAGCTCATTTGGATGAACGAAAATGTCGCATGATGATCCTTGTTTACCTGCGTATGCATCTATAAATGCTGAGACAACTAGTATCAGTACTTGAATTTCGAGCATCTAGTTTGACAGCTAACACAACTTAGGCTTGAAGGAATAAGAATGAATAACTACCTTTGGTCTGTTCAATTCATGATCTACTAACTCTTATTATATATAGGAAGTTAAAATAAATTCAATATGAAGAAATGCTGACTGAAAACATGCTTCAACCTCAAAGTGTATATATACAAGTACACAATAATGTCTGAGATTTATATAAACTAAAATACTGATGTGTGTAAAAATACAATTTACCTGAGAGAGATTCTCTAACCGAAAACTATCACTTCAGAGCTACAATTATCTACCGTGCGCTGCTAGTGCATCGTATACCTGGCCAAAGGAATAAGACCTGAACTTCCTAATTGATCCAATACTAAAATGTGAAAAGAAATCATCTAAAACCCTTTTCTACCCATGGTGGCTAACATTGTTTGTGGGGGCTGTGAGTTATCTGAACTCTCCCCAATATCGGTAATCAATACTACTCCCCAAACTATTGCTTGGTGCTCGTTATGTTCTAAAAATCTCCTGATTCCTCATAGTTTGATATTGTTTTCTCGAAACTTTCTTTTTTAAAAGCTCCCTTTGACATCATAGTTTACTCCTTCTTCTATTAAAGCTATGCAAGGGCTCTGTGGAAGTCTAGTTTCCCTTCCTTCTAAAAATTTATCAAATTTTTGTTTTAAATCCTTAGCGCTACGTATTCCCTTATAACTCTTTTTGAAATAAACACACAACTCATACTCCTTTCTTACTCTCAAACTTAACTCTAAGAAATACTTATTCCCATATACCTTTGAGACTGAACTCACATTTTTACTCTTGTCTCTCTTGAACTTTAGGTCTTAAAAACAGTGAAAACGTTTATGAAGGCTTTAGAAAACTTGATAATTTTAAAAACTTTTGCCTTTGCTTCATGAACTCCATGATTAGCGCTTACTCCTTCACTTTGATCTTAACTTTCCTGGAATTGGTTTATAGAGTCAAGAATCATGATCTCCTGTTTATGGATGGATTTCTGGATGTTAAGATATACTCTGAGTGTTGGAATCAACTAGGAATGAAGGTACGTCACTTAGAACTAGTACGAAAAAGATATTGAACACAATGAACTCCAGTTTTTGTCCGTTGAGGCACGCGGCACCTGACCTAAGACACACTTTGGTCCTGAGAAGATTTGGAGGAGCGGGCCCGCAACATATAGTGTCCAATGGGTTTTCCGACTATCTTCTCTTTTGTTTTTCACACCTCTAAACCTTCCCAAACTCCATGGATCTCACTTTTTAAACTTAAGATCCTAAACACTTAACCCCAAACATTCCAAACATGGATTAGAACTTACAGAAATCAACAACATTCAACCAAACAAAATCGTACAACTTTTCATCAGAACTACAGATTTGTTTCAATTACTATAATTTCAGTAAGTAATAATTTTACGTTGTGAGTGAAAAAAATCAACACTGAATGATCTTACATACCTTGTTAGGGATTACCCACCCCGACCAAAAATCCATGACGACTTTGACGTTCTTATTCTTAGTCTCCGTTTCTTCAGGACCTATATTATTTTATAAGTTGTAAACTGAATGGGATCAGCTTAGACCCCAACATATTACCCCAAAAACGAATTTAATAATTGAGGAAAAGACCAAGACACCCTTAACAAATCTGAATTTGAAAAATTCCCTGCTCAACAACCTAAGTTTTGAAAGTCATATCTCGCTCATACGACCTCGGAAATTCATAAACTTGGCGTTGTTGGAAAGATCTTCCGACTATATTTTCATTCTTATAAAGAACTCAAATCTTCTCCTGAGATGGGAATTATGGCCATTTGAAAATGAGCAAAACTCACTTTTGAAATATGGAATATTTTTATATTTCGTTACTTATTACCAAATTTGATTATTCTTGTTTTTCATAGCCTAACCTTATTTTATCTAGAATACGAGATGTTACAGTAATGATGTTTGGCATAGTTATTAGACTAACTGTAACAACTTGTTTAGTCGGTTCGAGCATTGTATATTATTTTTGAAAATACTGACTGTCACGGATCGGCAACGTACCGGCATGCCACGACGGACCGTCGAGGGCCTCCGTTCAAAAACAACTTCTACTCTAAAAACTGGGGTACTGGGAGCGACGCCTCTGAATTCTGCGACGGAACTGCCCAGCACGGACCGTCGAAGATACGACGGCTGATCCGTCGCCAACCCCTTAGGAAAGTTAATTCTCTGAACTTTTGTGACGTACCTGCAGGACAGACCGTATAGACACGACGGCCGTCACAGGTTTGCTTAACCCCAACTGGGGTCGAATTTCTTCTAAAGGTTTAAAAAAAAGGGTGTTTTTTTTGACTATTCATGACAACCCTTATGCAAATTAGTGGGTAAGTTTAAATTTATTTACTGGTGTGTTAAAAGAGGTAACCTTGCATTGAAAATAAATAGTGGGTTACTTTTATCATCTATTATCATAATGAATTATATGATAATTAGGGTAAAAAGAAAGAGAACTTGAGGAACATAAAAACGACAGAAGGAAGGGATAAGCGAATAGGAACGCAAAGCATGATAAGTAACTTTGCTTGAATCCGCGACCTTCGGTGAGTAGGTTTATTGTTTATGCTATTCAAAGTAACCTCTTATAGCGATTATATTGTTTGGGTGGTATTTTAAAGTCTTCTATGCTTGAGTGTGGGTTGTATGTGTAAGTGTGTAATTGTGGGTTTGATTAGAATTTTGCATACTGTTGAATCTTTAATGCTGAATCCTCTCTGTTAAGATGATGCCTCGCATAACGAAGACTTGATGAAATAGAAAAATGAGATTAGTGCAATCGGGTGTCACGTTCCGACACGTAGTATTCGGGGATCGGGTGTCATGTTTCTGACACGTAGTATTAGTGGATCGTGTTTTTCACGTCCGACACGCTAGTATTAGGGGATAGGTGTCACGTTCCGACAATTAGTATTAGGGGATCAGAGTGTCACTTTCTGACACGGTAGTATAAATGGATCGGAAGTGTCACGTTCCGACACAATAATACATTAGGGGATCGGAGTGTCACGTTCCGACACGATCAGATAAAGAGACGTAATCTTGAACATGTATATTACTCAATTCGAGAACCTATGTCCCAATGAGTATGGTGTGGAGGCTTGAGCCCTCATAGGTGTGCGTGGTGCTGTTGCCAATGGTATCTTGTAACTTGTTGATTGTACACCCTGCGAAGTCTATGGTTGATTTTATAGTTATTTTTCTGTATATATTGCTTTCTATTTTCAGTTGGCGATGAACCTACTCAGTAAACGTTTCCCTTGTACATGACCCCTACTTTTTTTCCTTCTTTTGTTTGTGAGTGCAGCAAGTGAACCATTGACTTCGAAGCTCGTCCTCAACGCTGCCGTTCCATCACATCAGACTTCAGGGGGGAGCTTTTATTCCTACTCGGGCCTGGGATTCGCTTCTTCACACTCTGTGATGTCTTTGAAGTTCGACATGACCATCTTTTTAACGTAGTTTAGCTTCTTATACCTAGATTAGGTAATTTGAGAATAGATGTTCTTTGTGTGATGACTTCCAGATTTGGGGAATAATGAGTATTCTTTAGAAGTTATTTAATGATTTCGTATGAGTTTGGGGATCTTCCTATTATCTGTTGTTTCATTATGGTTAAATTTTGTCAATGTTGGGGTTTAGTGTGTTTGGTTTTCTCACCTAGAGAACAAGTGTGGGGCCACTCGCGGCCGTTTTGGGGTCTTGAAAACGTGGTACAGAGCCAGGGGTTCGTTGGTCTCAGCACCAAGAAACGCGTCTAGTCAGATCTTGAGGAACGGTAGGGGGACTCCCTAGTTTTTCTTTGAAGGCACATAGGACTCTTAGAAACTCCCATTCTTTCTCCTTTCGTGCGTATTCCTTGGATCCAATTGGTATCTTAGGTGATACAATTGTGGTATCTGCATCTCACTCTATCTCGCGTGGTTAGAACATAGAGACACAACTGTGTCTCAACCCAAGCACCGCAGGAAAGGTGCGTCTGGCCAACCATTGGGAAACGCGATAGATGAGGATGAGCATGGCATGAGGCCGTGGAATAGAGGGTCCTCAGAAGCTGCCCTCTAGCGGTAGAGGAACAACACATGATCCACTAGTGATAGGGCGGTGAACTCCTCAACCGACTGATGAAGTAGTAAGAGGGGTGTTAAGAGGGAAATGAGCATATCAGATGAGGCACTACAACACAGCCGTACCCCATATATGATTAACCCCGTGTTCTTACCTTTTTAGCGGGTTATCTGATCAAGGCCATACTACCTCCATTTTTCTGAACACACTCAGGTTTCAAGAGTACGACAGCAGCCGCATGTTGTGCACCCGAATGGATGCCTTCATATAAGTAGGCAGTTTCCTCGATTGCTACGGGGTCTATAATGACTAAGTGACAGCATAAACTGTTTCACTAATTCTTAAAGTTGAAACTCCATCTCAGGGTGCTGAATCAGAAGGAGCCTATGATTTTCATGGATGTTGATAGTCATGAGCTGCTACATCAGATCGACATAGGTAACGATTCGGTGTTGAGTTTGTAACACTTTCATTTTCCAGGGGAATGCCAAAATGTGGTGGCGGTCGTACTGTTGAGTTGTCAACAGCACAGGCACCACCTATGACTTGTGCCTATTTTCCTAGCTATTTATGAGCAGTCTCTACCACCCCGTGACTTTGAGGGACAAGAGGAGAGATTAGTTCCCTACCTAGAGCAAGGCATGTATTTTTGTTGCTGCTTAATTAGCTAAATTTCGTTCACTATCCAGGTATTCCACTCACGTTTCCTTAGTCCACAAGAGCAGTGAAACGGATTCGCCGCTTCGTGAAAGGATTGAAGTCATATTTGCAAATTCCAACCTGACATGTAGCTACTGCAGAAAATCCTGTTCATGAAGTGGTTTGATTTTGTGAGTAAGAGGGGTGAATCCAGACAACTTTCATCATGGCGTCGACATCTAAGAAGTTCCGTAGAGGTGACTTTAGTGGGATCTTACTCCATACGGGCAGAGTTTAGGAGTTACCAAAACCTCCCTATATCCAGTCTGCCCTTCAGGCTTTAGCTGTGGGTCCCATCGCAGCCCAGTCAGCTTTTTCTTGCAGTTTGGAGTTCTCCCCGGACTTCTTGCACCTTCACAAAGACCTAGGATTACTCCGGATTGTTAATTGAGTGGGGAGACGGACATTTAGGAGTATTGTCCAAACAGAATACAGCCTCCCATATAGTCAGCAGGTAGATGTTGCATGGAGAGCGCCATTTTGAGGACGTGGTGGCCAAGGTAATGGTGGTCACGCACAATCACCGTTGTGGCGGGCAAGTCTGTGAACTTTCTGCAGCGCAACTGGATAGGGGCATGGACAGGACACAGTGTGGGCCCATTGTTATGCTTTCCCCTGGAGGTCAAGCAAGCATTGATGCTCGTTACACGGGTAAGCTTTTGGTCGTGAGTTGCATGGCTTCAGTATTATTTCAATCCTGTAATCCACATGTTCATATGTTATCTTGCTCATTTCTACTGGTCTTTATTTAACATTGCGATGTGGGCTTGGGGACTGCTATTAGTGGTCTATACTGCTGTGACGCTTATGTTTGAGAAGGGTATATGTTATTGCCTTGTGACTGTTGTATAGAGCAATACCTTGTTAATATTGATTATCCTAGACATGTTTGAGTTTGATGTAATTCGGTAGACCTTGGTTCCCTTCCCCAATTTTGCATCTAGATTGTCATGCTAAACTTGGTGCCATTTGCCACAGCCTGAGAACCAGGATCCGCTAGTAGTGGGGGGTGACTACATTTCCACCCTAGTCCGTATCCTCTTTTCTTCGCACTAATGGATGGTTAGTATGTTGTTTAACCTTCATGGCACTTCAGGGATGATCCTTCCAAGTACCTCGATTGAGTCTGTTTCGATAGTCTGTGAGTGTTTCCTTGGATGTTTTCCTGCAATCCTTCCGGGTAGCCCCCGATAGGCATATTGATTTTTGTCTTGATCTTGAGCTGGGTACTCGCCCCATTTCCATCCCCTTATAGAATGGCTCAACTGAATTAAGGGAGTTAAAGGCCCAACTTCCAGGAGGTGTTAGTCAAACATTTATTCAACCAAGTGCATCCCCTTGGGCGCTCTTGTTTTATTTTTTGAAAAGAAGGATGGAAGCCTGCGAATGTGTCTAGACTACATGAACAGAATAAGGTGAATGATAAGAACAGTATCCTATCCTCGAGATTGTGATTTGTTCGATTCATTACAAGTGCTTGTGTCTTCTCTAAAATGACCTGAGCATCCGGTTTCATCAATTGACAATACGGGCAGCAGTGTGACAAGACTACTTTCCGAACCAGGTATTGGCTTACGAAGTCGTAGTAATGTCTTTTTTGGGCTACGAATGCACCTGCTGCTTTCATAGCCTGATGACGGTATGTTTTAAGCCTTATCTGGATCTCTTGTTATTGTATCATTGATGATCTACTGATATACTCAAGATAGGAAGAACATGAGGATCATTTAAGATGGCAATTGGAAGTTGTTGAGAGAGAAAAAGCTTTATAATTGCCAATTCCCTCCCAATGTGAGTTTGGCTAGTATTCAGTGTCTTCTTGGGGCACGTAGTTCTAAGGATTGAAGGGAATGGTGGATCTCTAAGTTGAAACGGTGAAGAGTTGGGCAGACCTACTAATTATTACAGAGGTTCTGGAGCTTTGTTTGTTAGCTAGCTACTACGCGATTTGTCTAAGGATTTTCCCTATTGGTTCGGCACAGCTATCAAAATTACTACGCAGAATGTTCCCTTTGTATGGTCGGATGATGTGAAGAAAGTTTTTAGAACCTCAGACATTGTTGACTACCTGCACCCCATTCCGTACTTTGGGCTAGTGGAAGGTAGCATTTCATTCGTATTGTGATGGCATCTTATTTTGGTTTGGGTCAGTGCACTAATCGCAGGAAAAAGAATGTATTGCCTTATGCTTCGAGGCAACTAAAGGTTCATGAACTCACTATCCGACCATGATTTGGTTGGTTGGCAGAAGTGTTTTGCATTAAAGCATGGCGAAATTATCAATGGGGCTTAGTGGTGAAGTCCTCTACAGTATCATCGTAGTTTACAGTATGTGCTTTACTCAGAAGATTTGACTTTGGAGCAGAGGAGGTGCATGGAAACTACGAAGTACATGATTAATTACTATCGTGTATCCACCCCGAAATCTAATGTTGTGGCAATGGCTTTTTACTTAGAAAGGCAGGGCATGGAAGTCTAGGCTCACTTGCATGTTTCTAGACGCCCATTGGCTAGAGAGTTCTCTACTCCCTGCTTAATGACTTTAATGAGGGTTGGAAGTACTATCATAAGGGAGATTTTTGGCCTGTGTGGAGCAAGTCTTCTCTTTTTGACAAGATGAAGGGAAAACAGTTTTACCGATGAGAAACTGATCCGATTTGATATATGGTATTACGAGAGGCTAAAGAAGCCAAATGATGGAGGGAATTCGTTTGAGCAACTTAAGGGGAGGGTAATGTGTGCCCCACGCGGTGATGTGATTCCACTCTATTCTTATGAGGCTGTCATAGTTAAAGGTATCTCCTTAATACATCCTGGTCAACCAGATTAAGCCGTGACATAAAGGCACATTTCTGGTGGGTAGAGATGAAGCATGACATTATGATTTGTTTCCTAATGTCCGAACTGTCAGAGAGTGGAACGATAACACTAGAGACCGGGCGAACACTTAAAATGCCTATTCGATGATGGAGTGGAGAGAGTGCATGGATTTTGTAGTTGGTCCCCTTCCAAAGACTTGAGTAATTATGACTCCATTTGGGTAATTGTAAGATAGGATAACAAAGTCTGCTCACTTCCCATCCGGTCAGGTACGTACATGCAGAGAAGTTAGTCCAAACTCTAATATCTCGAAATTGTTCGATTGCTGAGTCCACTTTCCATCATATATATAGGGGTCGCATTTACTTCTAAGTTTGAGAACATTGTAGATGACTGAATTCGGTCTAGGTTGGATCTTTGTACCCGCATTTCACCCTCAGACAATATACCAGTCTGAGCGAATGATTGAGTTATTGATGATAGGGCTTCGTGCCTGTGTAATAGATTTTGGTGGTCAGTGGGAATAACTTCTTGCCCTAAAAGAGTTTTCGCTACACTAAATAAGCTATTCATTCAAGTATTGATCTGGCCCCCAATTTGAGGTACTTTCTAGGAGGAGATGTGGTCTCCCTTAGGTGTTTGGGCATTTGAGGTGAAGACCAAGGGCAACCATCTTTTGAGGGAATGTTGATAAAGTAAAATTCTTCAGAGAAGCTTTCTAGCAGTGCTAAACAGCAGAAAAAGAATAATCCAGGAACGAAGGTTAGGGACTTGGATTGTATGGAGGGTGAGCAAGTACTTGTTGGAAGGTTTCATCACCCCATGAAATCGGTGATGCGATTTGGTAAGCGAGGGAAGCTTAGCCTGAAATGTAATATTGGTCAATTTGAGTTTCTGAGCGCGTGGAGGAGGTGGCTTATGAATTGGCACTTGCTCCAGGACTTTCATGATGCACCCGGTTATTTCCATGTGTCATCTGAAAATACCATGGGACGGAACGACATTATTTCGTTGGGATCAGTCTTCTGGATTAGAATTTGTCTTATGAGGAGAGCCTGTTGCTATCGTAGATAGAGAACGTCCGCGCGCGTTTGATATCAAAGGAGATTGCCAATCCCATCATGTTCCGTGAGAATCGCCCCAGTTGAATAGTCCCACTTGGCGATGAGGCTGATTGCAATAAGATCTCCCACATCTTTTTAGACAGATTCGGTACTCTTTCTCTCCCTTGTTTTCTATCTGTGATCGTTCAGGGGACGAACGATGGGTGATGGTATTATTGTAAACCGTTTTATTTTAGTCGTTCGCGCAGTAAGAATTTTGTGAAAATAACCTGATTGGGTCGACGGATCAGGGACCTGTACTTCATGGCACGACGGACCGTGTAGGGCCTCCGTTCCAAAAAAGACTACAACTCTAAATTTGGGGTACTGGGAGCGACTCTCTGAATCCGCGAACGGAACTGCAGCACGAACCGCTAGATACGACGACACAGTCGCAAACCCCTTTACAAGTTAAATTCTCTATCTTGTGACAGGACCTGCGGAACGGACCGTCATAGACATGAACTGGCCCGTCATCAGTTTTAACCCAACTGGGTCGATTTCTTCTAATGGTTTTAAAGGGTGTTTTTGGACTATTCATGAAAAACTTCGAATTATGGGGTAATTATAATAATTTATTTACTTGGGGTTAATAAGAGGAACCTTGAAATAATAGTGGGTTACTTTTATCATCTTGATAAAGTAAACATACATAAAGAGGGTGGCGTAAGAAGCAAGGCATTGAGAAGTAACTTGCTTGATCCCTTCCGATTCTGTGGTGGAGGTAGTATGGTTTATTCTATTGTCATAGGGAACTCTTAATACGATTGTATGACTCGGGTATTGTAAAGTCCTTGCTATTGCCTTGTGTGGGTTTGTATGTTGTAATTGTGTTAAGTGGGGTGGATTAGAGTTGATACTGTTGAATCTTTAACTTGAATCCTCTCTTTTAGATGCGCCTCGGCATAACGAAGAACTTGATGGAGTACGAAAAAGGAGAAGTGATCGGTGTCCGTTCCGACACGTAGTATTAGGGATCGGGGTGTCACGTTCTGACCTAGTATTATGGGATCGGTGTCACGTTCCCGACTGTATTAATTAAGGGTTCGAGTGTCACTTTCCGCAACGGTAGTATAATGGATTCATAGGTCACGTTCCGACCGTTAGCATTAGATTCGGAAGTGTCACGTTTCACAGGCTCCTTAAATAAAGAGAACAGTATCTTGAATCATTTAATATACTCATTTCTCAGAACCTGATTTCCCCAAATGAGTTATGTATGATGCTTGAGCCCGCATGGTGTGTGTGGTGTTGTGCCAATGGTTCTTGTACTTTTTGATTGCTACCTGCTAAGTATGATATTGATTTTATTATTGTTCGTTATTATTGCTTTCTATTTCATTGGCCGATGATACCATACTCAGTATCTGTTCCTTTTACTGACTCCCTACTTTTATTTCCTTCTTGTTGTTTTGTGGATGCAACAAGTGCCACCATGAACTTCGACTCGTCCCTCCACTCTATCCCGTTCCAGCAACTCAGACTTCAGGTGAGATACTTATTCCTAGGCTCGTGCGGATTCTCTTCTTCACTTCTTGATGTCTTTTGAGTTGTACATGGACCATCTTTTTACTCAATTTTAAGTTTCTTTAATATAAATCTTAATTTAGTAATTTGGGGATGGAATGTTCTTGATGTGATAGAATTCCAGATTTTGGGAATATATACAGTATAAGCTAGAAGTTTTATGTAATGAAATTTCGTTGATGAGTTTTGATCTTCCACACTTATACTTTTGTTCATTATGGCTGAAATTGGTAATGTTGGGTTTTAGTGTGTTGGTCTCGCTCACCTAGGAACATTGTGGTTGGCCCCTCGCGCTCATTTTGGGTCGTGCACCAACAGTGCATTAAAGATGTACCTAGATTTAGTGTCATACAAATTCTAATTAAGTTAACGATTTTCGTGTGTAATCTCGATCGACTTTAGTAGTCAATGGAGTGACTAATGTAAGCAATTATTTATTTCCCATACAGATCTGGTCGCAGGGATCATCTATAGTGCCAATGATAGGCCATCTATCAATAAACCCAACTTCCCCTTAGTTTAGGTAATGGAACTTAGAAGGATGGTAAGTGTAGGTACAGAAAGAGAAGTCAGACTACTTCAATTAGTTAAAGGCTTTAAGGGTCAATGCGGGTAACAATTATAGAAAGACTTCTACAGAAGCGGGAAGAAGTTAAGATAAGAATCGCACAAAGAATACTAAGAAGGGATATTAGTTACTACACATGGATAGTTCAGTAGCCATTCGATTAGTCATTTCCCAGTCCACCCATAGACGACTTCCTTGCAATCCTTAAGTAGCAATAATCACCAAAGTGCTTTCATGAAAAAATAAGAATGACCAAAGAAAAATAACAAACCTTGACCAGTGAATATCTTAAGTGTTTTCTTGTTAACATCTTATTTGCGTAGACAAAGATATTACACTGTGATTACAAATAACATACTCATTCCTGACAATACTATTAATAGTCTACTGGTGGATAAAATTTGAAACAGATTAGACTGTATATTAAACAATCATGGTCAGTAATTGTGTAAATATCTTTGTGCCACAAGATACAAAACAAAGTGCTAATCTCTCATGTAAGTTTTTTGTTATAACTTTGTAGGTTTATTACACTATTTTTATGGTTTAGCTAAATATTGCATAGTTTTATTAAGAAATTTTGGGCACCCATTAACCAATATTTTTATTTACATCTTTAAAATTGGATGACTCTTGAAGAAATTTCTGATATGCAACTTTAGTCACCCCCAACTTGCATGGAATTGAGACATGGTTGTTATTCTATTCACACATGGCAAGGTAACATCATTATAATGTATCTTATTTCATAGATATGAAATAAATATGTAGGTAGTTTTCATAATTTATACTATATAATAATATAATGCTTATTGGATAATACTGTATACGAAGAAGCCTTGAATGAATGAGTATTTATTCCATGCTTTTCAATGTAAAAAAGAACAGAGAAGGAAAATACTGATCATGAAAATATAATGCACACAGGAAATAGGAATAAGGTGCTTATACCGATTCCATGACTAGGGATGCATTTTGTTGTAGTAGCTTACAGATCCCGTTCCTTGCCAACTCCAACATTTCCCAGTCTACTCATATACAATTTTCTTGAAATCCTACAGTAGCAGTACCGACTAAATGGCTTTCATAAAAATAAAGAATGACCAAAGAAAAATGACAACGCTAGACAAGTGAATATCTTTAGCATTCTCATGTTAACATCTTCTTTCCATAGATAAAGATATTACAGTGTGATAACAAATACCATACTCATTCCTGCTAATAATTTTAGTAGTCTAGTGGTGGATAAGATTTAAAACAAATTAGACTGTATATTGACCTATCATGATTAATAACTCTATAAATAACTTTGTACCACACGATATCATATAAAGTGCTGATCATTTTCTTTTTCTTATTTTTGTAACCAAGAAATTCCTGAGTGTCATTGGCACACAATTTGAAACTTGACGGATAATTGGCCCGCCACTTTATCATTTTCCACTTAAATACCAAGCTTTTGTCTATGTTTATTAAGTGTGCCTAACGCAGATATCACATTCTATGCTCTTACCCCTAGACCAAAAGCCTAATCCTCAAAAGCTAGTTCTTTTGTTCAATAGAAAATGTTTTCTTTTACACTTGTAAAATGAGATAACCTTAATAAAAATTGCTTTATTGATAATACATCTCAATATGATATACAAGTTGTACCAGCTCTATAATTAAGGAAAAAATATTTACATACAATTACAAATATGTATACAGATTTAGCTATCGACGGAAAGGATTGCAATCACATAAAATTTTCCAATACTCCCCCTCAAGTAGGTGTATGAATTGTGGAAATTCCTAACATGCCCAACAACTTATGAAACGGTTCATGACCAAGAGCTTTTTAAGTATATCAACTAATTGGTTATGTGAAGATATATAATGAGTCTTAATTTTCTTTGAATGTACATATTATCGAATGAAAGGACAATCTATCCCTATGTGTTTCATACGTTCATGAAAAACAAGATTGGCGGCGATATGCATGGAAGCTTGGTTATTGCAAAAGAGAGAAACATGTGTTTCTTGTTTTACTTGATGATCTTGTAGAAGCCGAAGCAACCAAACAATCTCACTAGTAGTAGTGGTCATAGCTCTATATTCAGCTTCAGCAGAGGAACGAGATGCCACCGTTTGTTTCTTAGTTCTCCAATAAATGGGATATTTACCGAGAAACACAATGTATCGTGTAGTTAAACGACGTGTCATCAGACACCCCTCCAAATCTGCATCACAGTAAGCTATTATAGATAAGGAATTATCCAAAGGAAATAAAATTCCTTGACCTGGATTTCTTTTGAGTGTAAGATTCTATAAGCAGAATCCAGATTAGGTTGCCTTGGCGCATACAAAAATTTACTACGTACATGAACAACGTAGCTAATATCTGGACGAGCGATGGTGAGATAATATTTCCCTTAATGATGACAAATTTCTCTAGGATCAAGAGAAAGTTTATGTTGTTGTTCCATGATGAAACTAGCTGGCTTGCAACCTATAAGTTTAAATTATGCTAAAATATCAAGTACATACTTACGTTGACTTAGTACAGTGCCTTCTGGTAACCTTGGAAATTCAATACAAAGAAAATATTTGAGTTTTCCAAGTTCCCTTATATGAATTTTTGCATTTAAATGCTCTTTCAACTTTGATATGCAATCACAATCGTTTCTCGTGATGATGAGATCATCCACATATATAAGAACGACTACAAAGGAACTTCCA
Source organism: Solanum habrochaites (assembly GCA_027704765.1). Classification (NCBI taxonomy): domain Eukaryota; kingdom Viridiplantae; phylum Streptophyta; class Magnoliopsida; order Solanales; family Solanaceae; genus Solanum; species Solanum habrochaites. The sequence continues at coordinate 53,189,701 of JAKWJA010002498.1, forward strand.
GGGTTGGACAATGTAAACAAGTAATATTGTGCATTTGATTGACGGTAACCAAGAGAAAGTGAAAAAGTAGTGAAATTATTATACCAATTTCAAGATGCTTGACAAAGAAAGTACAATGATTTTTGTAATCGACACACTCTTTTTCCCCCGTTTGGCATAACCTTGTGAAATATTCATGTAAACTTCTTCATGCAATTCTCCATGTAGAAAAACATTGTTTATGTCTAATTGATGAAGCTCCCAATTTCAAACCACAACAACCTCTAACAGATAAAATACAGTGACAAGTTTTGCAAAATGTGCAAATGTTTCATGAAAATCAACCTATTTTCGCAACCGAGCGCGCCTTGTAGTGTTCAATACTTCCTTCAGGTTTTTACTTGACTATATAGACCAATTTATAATTTATGTCCCATTTACCTGGAGGTAAAATTTGTAAATTCCAAGTATGGTTGGCTTCGAAAACTAAAATTTCCTTTTCCATTGCTTCTTTCGAATGTGTGCGCTTAACTGCTTGGGTAAAGGATTTTGTCTCATCAACAAACGATATTGCCACAAAAAAAAGCATTCTTATTTTATGATAGTTTAGAATATTAAATAAAGTGAGATAGAGAATGTACTATTGAGTTGGCTGATGGAGTGGGAGCTTCTAGATGCAGTAGACTTATTGATATCAGAAGAATCATGAGAAGAAGATGCATAAGGTTTTGGTAAAGTTACTGGTATGGAAGAAGTGTTTGTGGGTACAACTTCTGAATTCTCAATGATAGTACAATTCTCACTTGTGTCACACTGTCTTATGCATTTTGTTTCTTGTGTAGATGGACCATCAAATATAATCGGTTGAGTTAAGTCAATACGCGGCATCCCTTTTCTTCTTAAAAAATGATACATCACGTGAGAAATAAATTCTTTTATCTTCGAGATAATAAATCTATATCCCTTTCTATTCAAATGTCCATAGCGAAAAGATCTGAAATATCCCAAATGCTCATATGCGGGAACTTTACCAAGCAGTTTCTCATATGGGGTTGTATTTTGAAGACTAGAAAGAGGAATTAAGTTAATTAAATATGCCGCAATAAGGATATATTCTCCTCAAAACTTGATAGGCAGGTGCACTTTAAATCGCAATGGACGAGCCACTTCAAGTAGCTGTTTATGTTTTCTCTCAACTACTCCATTTTGTTGGAGTATATGTACAACTACTTTGACTCTCCATGCCATAATCAAAATAATGTGACACTAAATCCTCATGCTTAAAATCTAGCCCATTGTCTGTTCATAGGATTTTGAGTCACAAGTTAAATTGTGTGTTTACCCAATTAAAAAATTGCAACAGACGATCTTTGGTTTCGAATTTATTCTTCATGAGGAAAACACATGTAGTTCTACTGAAATCATCAACTATGTTAAGGAAATAATGAGACCCAGAAAGAGATTGCGTCTTGTATGGTCCCCAAATGTCAGCATGTATTACATAAAAAACATGTTCCGTATTATTAATACTAGCAGGAAAGATAATCGTGTTTGTTTTGCCCTAAAACTGCATCACAAAACATAGACTTCTTTTCACCAAAACTAATCGATAAACTAGGAACTGCAGAAATACGATTCATTGAAAATGCCCCTATCATTGATGCCATAAACATGCACTAACAGACTTCTTCAACATCAATGTGTGCCTCGTTTCATTGGCTCCAAGTAATAAAGACCATTTCTCTCTCTACCCACTCCAATCAGCATCCTCGAAGGTAAATCCTGAATCACAAAAGAGTCCGGATAAAAGGTTACTTGACATTGTAAGTCATTTGTCAATTTGCTAACTGACAATAAATTAAAGAAAAAATCAGGAACTCCAAGAAAATTTTCAGGAATTAAGCTTTATCCAATGGACACTTGGCCCAAGGCATGAATTTTCACCATATCACCATTAGGGACTTGCACTGGTGGTAGAGCTGTGTGAACTAACTTATTTCATAGAGAACTTATATAATAAGTTATATGGTTTGTAGCACCCGTATCAACTATCCATTACTCTTTTGTCTTACCTGAAAAATTAGAGGTTGTCATACTCGCAGACGAGTTACTTGTAATGCTCCATTATTACCCAGTAATAACAGTAGTCGTTGGTGTTGATCATGTGTAAAATCCTGGAACTGGTGATATAGCCTCTTCAATAGTTGCAGCAAGAGCCATACCTGTGAGTGTGTTTGGTTCCTTTTTTGATTTTTTTGATGCCCACGAAACTGCAGTTAATCAGTAAACTTCTTTTTGTCATTATTGGTTTTGCTGCTGTTTTTCTTGCCAGGTTTTCGCCAATCTAGAGGATACCCAATCACTCTATAGCAATAATCTTTGATGTGATTACTTCTCCCACATTGTATGCAAGTTGGAAATTGATGTCGAACCCCATCCTAAGCTTTTCATTGTCGTGATTCACCCCCTTTTGTCAGCAAGGCAGTTGCTTCAATTGTGGATATGTGATTTGCAACAACAAATCTCTGGTTTCTTCTTATGTCGTGATAGCATAGGCTCTTCCTATGTTTGGCAATGGGTCAACACTTAGTATTTGAGAATGTATAGTTGAATATGTGTTGTCAAGTCCCATTAGAAAATCAAAATTCTTTTCCTCCTCCCTCATGGATTGCATGTTCTTTACTGCATCAAAAATACATCCACATGTGCAAGATAGAGTTGGCACGAGACTTTGAAACTCACCCCAAACAGACATTAGTTTACCTAATAGGATGAAATAGAAGCTCTCTCTTGTTTCAAGAGAGCAATGGCACGCTTTAATTAATAAAATCTTGGTGCAATTCATTGGGTAAACCGTTCTTCCAAATCTACCCAAATTTCTCTAGAAGTTTAAACGTTTGAAGCGCTACCCTGCAATTCCTTTGCAATTGCGATTTAAGACATGAAAGTACAATGTCATTGTATTCTCTCCATGACTGTAAGTCTTGATAGTTTTCATTCGGTCTCCCAATGGTTCCTGTTAGACACTCCGCCTTTTTGTTTTTGAGTGAAGTAAAGTTAAAAGATTCCGTCTCCAAGTGAAATAGTTTTTCTCATTTTCACTGAAAGATTGGTAACAAAATCAACTTGGTGGGGTCTGGGTGGATGCAAAGAATAGGGAGAGTTTCTGTGCATTTTTTTTTTGGTTGGCAGCCCTCGCTATTCCATCATTCGCCTTTCAGTTTCCATGGCTGGAAAAAAAATCTCAAAATCTTTTAATATGCTTTCACTATACTAAGGAAAATGAGATAACCTCAGTACACAATATGGCATTTTGATATACAGTCAACAGTAATTATATACAAATGTGTCCCGCCTAAACTATGGAAACAAATATTTACATATGATTAAAAATAGTCATGGATTTAATTATCTAAAGAACAAATTCCTCCGAATTGACAAAAATACCATAAAATCTCAATCCACATAATATAACAAATGTCACTAAGTTCCTACCAAGCATTAATGCCTGTCTTCAAATAATAATCCTAATCAATTTAAAGAGCGCATAGTTTCCATTTTAACTCCCAATACCAAAAAAGAACAATTTTGCTAGAGGGGGAGATTTTCATTCAATAGTAAATCTATCCTCCACAATTTCAGGTTCAACCCACTACCCCAACATGAGAATTCATTAAATGCCCATTTTTTCTTATGAAAAAAACATTGTGATTGGTGTGCTTTACCAATATCAACATATACATAAATGAATATTGGGGAAAATGGGTCTGATTCACAAAGAACGACAGACTAAATAATAGGAGACAGCATACTCATTTAGCTCATAGAATCGCACATTCAAGTAGCAAGAAATAATAATTTGATATAGGTATTGGGAAATGCGACATTAAGAAACAACTTGAATGTGAATGCAGGAAAATACAAATATAGATTCAATTAGAACAACATTGTCTGAAAGTATTATGGCTAAAAATGCTACTGTATCTAACTTTGAACATAGATCTATTGTACAACAACAAACTGTGAACCAAATGTCTTATCCAAGCAATATTGGATGACAATATATAGATTGATAGAGAAACATAGATTCAAATGAGAAGGAAAATATATGTGAGGCATAGTCTCAGTTTCATATGTGGGTTTTATTTGCGTCAAAAAACCCCCTCTTCTGACTCAGGTCCCTACCCTACCCAATTATATACAAGAGTTTGATTAGTTTTATTATGAGAACATGTAAGTGCATCAACCAAATAAAAACTAAAAATATATATGTATCCTTTAAACATACTATGAAAATCGACTAAAATTTTTCTATAATTATGATTCCAATTCGTAACCTCAGTGAATTTTGTACAATCACTTTCAATTTATGAGTAACAATAATATTTTATGTTGTTTAGGTTCATCACTTATTTTTTTTAATGTCTATTTTGTTTAGTAATTGACATGTTATTACTTTGTAACACAACTTTTATAGTGTATATGCTTGAAATTAACTATTCATATATTATTAAGTACAATTAAATCCTAATTTTAAACTTCTTGAAATAATTATGCAGTTGTATGCGATGAATTCAATGAACTCTTCAGAAAAAAAGGCTTTGAAAGAAGGACCATGCATTTTTCTATAAAGGTCACTAAACAAGAAAATTGTGAAACACTTGTGTTAATTTGTATTAGGGAGAAAAATAGAAAGAGAGTGTGGAAAAACAATAAGAAGACAGAGACAAGAAGGTTATTAATGATGTTTATAAAGATAATATGGATGGAGATGATGAAAAATTATTTAAAGAAACAAATGGTGTGACTAACATTGAGTAACATACAAATAATATTCATGAAGTTGAGGACAATATCGTATCGAATGGACAATACAAGCGGGGAGGCATAAAGTGTCAACTAACTTCATGAGTATTATTTCGTTCTCTCAAAAAATATTAGGTACCCAATTTGGTTTTTAAGTAATTTCTCCATATCTCCCGACCGATAATTATTTTGTATCAATATCATTAACAATTATCTGGTCTGGCATTTCTTATCCTTTTTTCCGCTCTCTCTCCTCTCTATCTTTATATTTTTTTTTCTTCTCCATACACATTGTTGTCATGTATTCACAATTCTGTCATCTTTCGTGCCATGTAGAAAAAAACATACTCCTTCAAAATCTTTTTTGCTAAAGAGTTCATTGGTATTCCATCAAGATAATTGCATATTATTTCAAAAGTTGACAATAAATTTTAGTTCTATAAAACACTAGTATATAGTTTTAATTTCAAGCCTATTCACTAAAATGTTTTTTACAAAATAATAACATATCATTTAAAAAATTAATATATTTAACAACAAATAACTAATGTCCATTAACAACATACTCACTGCTCTCAAATAATTAAAACGTACATTGGACACAAAATTCTTTTGCTCAAACAATGTTAATAACATCGTTATACCATTTTTTTTAGTGATTCTGTAGTGTATTTTATAAATATAACTGATTTAACAATCTCACATAGATGTCATATAATGAAAGAATAAAATAAAAAATAACGTATACATAGTAAAAATTAGATAAACAATTCACTTTTTGGAGCCAGGAGTTGTAAAAGAAATCCAAATTACGGTGCAATGATACCTGACTATTATCACATCAATTTTTTTTCTCCTTTAGAGAGCATTTTCATTGTTTCTGAAGATGTACAGACTGTAATAACTGCATGAATACATCATACAATTCAGAAAAAATTATATATATATATATATATACACCATGTTCATTTCTCATATCCAAATTAATTTCAATCATAATTTTAAAGTTATATTGCACTCTTTAAGTTATGCAGTTGCACAAATTGATCAACTTATTGTATTAAAGATCTTAATCTTAGAAAGATTTAATTAAAAAAAACCATTTCCAAGATTATTTTTGATAAATAATTAAATCTATGTATGTAGAGTAGAAGAATAAAATAAAATGGTGGTATCATCAGTATCTTCTTATATAGAAAATTATTTTAATAAAATATTATGTAATATATTTTTCAAGATTATGACATCTGTCCATTGGCCTAGCAAAAAACAAAATAGAGGATTAAATTAATTAATCATTATAATTGACCCAGAATAAATATAATGTTTGACTAGTATTCATTAAAGTAGATTCAAAATATTATTCGTTTGTGTTTTGGCTAAAAATATTTCCTTTTTTCATTGGATCACAAATACCCCTAACTATAAATAATTACATCATGCGTGCCATGTGAAATATCATTTGTCACGTGACCACTACATATCAATATCCACCGTGGAAAATAACGTAATTTAATACCCATTAACCCGTCCATTTTATAATCCACACCAACCCTTACCACCTTTCATTCCTCTTTTCTCCATACATCCAAACAAATTTCATGAACACTACTCACATACACAATTTTCTCACCTAAAACTACACAAAACCTTAATACACTCAACAAACGAAAGACATTTTGCTCCTTTTTTGATTCTCTGGAAGAATAAAAAAACCTTTTTTTTCCATATAAAATAAATAAAAATAAAAAGTTTTTTCAAGGTAAATAATAACGATAATCAAATACCTTCTTATCTAGCTCTTTCTTTTCCCTCTTTGTTACTCCAATTTTGTTTTATAATGTAATAAAATGATTTATATAATTCAAATATTTACATCTTCAAAAAATATTTTTTGGTGAATTTTATAAATCTTATCCTATGATTTTATGACACAGGAACAATTATAAAAGAATAAATTACCCCTTATTCTACAAACACTCAAGTGTATAAATGTATATATAGGGTGATTAAATAATTAGACTTTAACATAAAACTGTGGCAGTTCTAGACATCTAATGAAATTGGAGCTAGACAAATATTAACATAAGATTATCAACCACCAACACCACCTGATATACCGTAGTTTCACGGTATAATTAATACTTTTTCCTTAAGTTTAGTGTGTCCGAAAGCCTTTTTGTGCTAATTTTGATATAAGTTTTTTCTTTGTTTTGGGGGGGGGGGGGGCAGAAATCTGTCCAAAGCTGAATGCTAATATTTTGAGCGAAAAATGCAGAAGAGACCACCTACTGAGCTTATTGACGGTCCGTCCCTGCCTTTGAACGGTCCCGTAGTGCAGGCGTAGTGGCAGCTGCTGAAGGAAGATGGGAGTCTGACCAAAGTGTGGGGATTACGAAGCTTGTGACGGTCCGGCCTGGTGTTTATGACGGCCCGTCCCTGCAGGTTCGTCCTTGAAGATCAGAGAAGTGACCCAGTAGCCAGACTTTCGAGAGTTGAAGTATTTTGACGAAGACCCCCGACGGACCAGTTGTGCCTATGACGGTCGCATACTTGCCGTTGAGGGGAATGAATAAAGCAGCAGAATAAAATTGGCACAAGTTGGGAAGACGGAGTCCACTACGGTCCATTGTGACACGACGGTCGTCGCTTGGTCCGCGACCCAGCCGCGTTTTGGAGATTTTCAGGAATTAGAATTCTTGTCTTATAGGTTTTTGGTTTTGTTATAAAAGTTCGAAAAACCTTGTTTTTTGAGGTTAGACCAGATAGTTAGACACCTGATAGTTAGACTCTTAGATTGTTAAAACTCCGTATTGGTAACATTGTTTGTTGAGATTCTGATAATCATTAAGACTTTTCGTGGATATTTGATTGCTTTGAGAATTTCTTGCAAGTAATTCTTGGTGATTAATCAATCACCCTTTTGGATTTTTTCTTTCTCATTGAAGTAAGTAACATGAAATTCTTATTTAATATATTTGAATATTGTGTTTTATGGCTATGAGTAAACTAAACTCCATTAGACTAGATTGTGGACCATAGGCAAATAATGAGATAAACCCTAACTAAAAATAACAATTCCTATAATAGTGTCTTGCAGTAATTTAATAATTCCTTTTCGCTAGAAGTCCTTTTTACCGAATGATCCAACGTTAGAACTCGCCTATGCTACTGCCGGACCTAAGGAGGTAGATAATAGGAAAAAAATTATTACATAGATTAGTGTGATACACTAATAGGGCTAGTATTGATTGTACGAGGTAATAACTTAGTCAAATCTCGAATTACGATGCTTATATGAGGTACAGATAAGGGTTAGGAAAGCAACACACGAGCCGGACCAAGGTTCTGATTGAGATTTTCTAGATGCCGGACCAAGGATTTAGAAATACATAACTTATCACTTTGAATGCAAATCTAGGAAATAATTGTTATAGTTTGAATTATCAAGTTTATGAACCTGTGGGAAAACGTAAACCCTAGTTAACTTTAACTACTTGATTAAATCCAACTTTTCAAAACTGCTAGTGTCCTCTTCAAATTCGTTAATTACTTTACTCATTTAGAGATAATAAACCCCCCTTTTTTATGTTTTTACTTTCTAATAAGTTGTCAACCGAACAATAGTAATAACAGTTGAAGTTAAGGCTAGACTATTTTCCCTCGGTGGGAACGATCCCAACCTCACTAGTTGGGTTATTTCTTGACACGACCGCTTTACTTCTTTTTGCAGAAGTAAGTTTGAGCGTATCCAATTTGTGGCGCCGCTGCCGGGAATATACTTTACATGAACTTGAACTTATACTATAAGTTTTTAATTGATATTTTCTTGATTTTACTTTGTTATATTCTTTTTGTTTTCTCATAACATCCTCCTTGTATGTCAAATACACGGAGAGGAAGAGAACCATTGTTTCCCTACGATTCTTCAGTTTAGAGCGTACACTTCGCATATGAATCAAAAAAATTTTTTTTTTTTGAATAATGGAAGATATCCAAACCAGAAACATCCCCAGTTCCGATTGATATTCATGGTCCAGATGTTACCCGATGCCGGGTGAACCATCACAGAGTGGACAAAATCCTGTTCCACGCCCCAAGCATACTATAGATGGATATGATAACCATAGCAAGACTCGATGGGCCACTTGTCTTGCCCACGCTTCCCGACGCCCACACTTTGTGGTACTGTAGCCCTGATGCAACTGCTCACTGCCAGAGTTTTGTTTTCAGGGCTACCTCCTGAGGATCCACATGCCCTATGGCTTAAGGTAAGGGCATTGTGTAAAAGTTTTTGTGGAAGGCCTAATTTTGGATTTAGATGTAATAGGTCTCAGAGTGTTTTTCCTCCTCTCACTGATGGAGAAGATTTCTATTTGGTTCACTGAGCTCCATACAACTCCATCTTTACTTGGAATCAACTAGGGATTTTTCTTGCACGGTACTATCCCGGTCTACAAGAACTAAAACACAAAACATAGTGAAATAACTTTGTTGCACTACCAGAGATTCATTTTGTAGTTCTTGGTATAGATTCACTCATTCTTGAGAAAAGTATTCCAAAATCACCGTATAAATGCCGAGTCCTGAAAGAATACTTCCTATCGGGACAGGATGATAACAACAAAGTCGGTTTTGGGACACTATATAGTTGGGTTTCTTATAGGAATGTCTATGCTGAGATCGCTGAAATTAGAACTCGTTCTACATGGCCTACACTATATCTACGCTTGCCCTATTGCTCGTCGGATTAGTACTGTATGATCTATTGATCACAAGGCGCTCTTGGGCTCTTTACACTTTTTCCTAGATACGTCTCTATCAGTCTTTTCTATCGCACATTAGTCTGTTAGCCTACTTCATCTTATCGGTCTATTTGTCTTACTTCCTATTTCTGCTGTGTCGCTTTCATCGATTCGTCATGGTTCCTCATCTTTATTCCATCCTACAGACCGTGGTAGGATCAGTTGCGGTATCTATAATGCCGATCTAAACATCGATCGTGGGCTCGCGTCTCACTTTCGTTCGCGCCTACGCCGTGACGAGTATGTTTTGTTATGGGCTTGTTACTGTTCAGTATAATCTAATTTGTCCTTGCATCTTGTGGGCGTGCGTCTGCGTTCAGATGAGTCCACTTTCGTTGCGTTATTAGTTGAGGAATTTATTCGGGCAATGTTATCTCGTCAGTACCTCCATTGATCTCCTTTCAACTACTCGTATAGCGGTAGTAGAGAGGCTCGTCGTAAAGCGAGGCATAGATCATGTATGGGTGTCCTGGTGTCGGGGATGACCTGGAGACCTATGGCTGCCAAAGCGCGCGCTGGCCTGCGGCGGATAATTACATCGGAGGATAATTGTTCTCGGTGAGATGTAGGCATCGACCTAAGTGGTAACCATGGAGGGGGTACTACGCTCTATCGACAGCTGTTCCGACCACACGATTATCGAGACAGTCCAATGGCACGCTTCTCTACGAGCCTCTCCTCTACGATCGTACTGAGCTCGGGTGCGACACTGTAAGTTATTGAGGTTAGCTCATGGTGTCCACGAGCTCGGCGTAACCATCTCGTGGGGCCTCCTAAGGCTTGAGTGCTGTCTAAAGTCGATTCAGACTAGCTTCGATCAGGCCGTAGTGGGCGAGAGGCCCTGACTTTACCGAGACGATGCTAAGTCTAATGTTAGATCAAGATCACACTCTGATTCTCCAGCTCGGAATAAATCGACATCTAGCGAATATCCAGGAGTGGATACGACAAGCCAGGTTCAGAGCTGATGTCAGCCAGGTCGGCGTCCCATATGAGGCTAATATGTGAAACAACTGAGCACGCCCCCCACATATCATTCAGCAAAAATATGTAGACAAGGGAACGAGCTAATAGAAAGACAGTAGGGCCCGAGAGCCCCCGCAAAAGGAGGACGCCTGGAGGGAGAGATATGCGATTAAGATGTGCACAAATGATGAGGTGCTTGCGATAGAGCCACATGAGAGGTAGATGTATTCGCTAGTGTTGGCAAAAAGTTTGATATCACCTGCAATTTCGAGTAAGCAATCATTGCAATGCCAGTATCTGCGACAGGGAACACACGCAACTGGGCACGCTCCTAGCACACTGGCAAATCCAAGAATGATGCTCACTGTAGGCGATCACGACCGTGGGGGAAACAGCACCCACCTATGCCAGCACTGAGGAAAAAGGAGAAAGGATAATGATAATGTAGTAAGGGTATGGGGAACAGAGGAAAGTAATGGAAAGATAGAGAAATACTATCAAGGTAATTCCCGATGCCTAGCACACCCCTTTCCCTCAGATTAGTGAAAAATACCGAGGATGTAATACCGGCGTGTTATAACAATGTTGAAGCAGCTTTCTATACGTCCCTTTGGTAGAGCTCTAAAACAAAAGCCCGGTAGGCTAATTTAGGAAAGATCTGTCCACCAAGAAAGATTCGGTCACTTTTCGAGATGATGATAGACTACAGTCATTGTAGTTCTATTGCTACAAATCCCTCTACAAAAGAAAGAAGATCCGGGTGCGTTTACTATCCTGTACAGTTGGGTCATTACATTTTGCCAAAGCCATTATGATCTGGGGCAAGCAATAAATCTCATTCCCCTCTCTATTCACAAGAGTTTGGGTTTGGAGATCCAAAACCCCTTCGATTCGCTACTGTGGCCGACCAACGTGAAAAGGCCTATATGTATACTCCATGATGTGCTATTAAAAGTGGATCATTCCTCTTTCCGGCTGATTTTGTTATCTTGATTTGTGAGGAGAATTTGAAGTGCCTATTATTCTTGGGAGTCCATCCTTGCTACATGTAGAGCCTAGTTTTGTGTATGGAGAAGGGACAGATGACTTTTCGTTGAATAATAAAGAAGCGACCTTCAACATTTGTAAGACCATGAGGCAAGTGTGGACTCCAATCGGTATCCTGCCATAGCCCACAAAGAAAAGATGAAAAGGAGACTCAACAGAAAAATGCAAAACAAGAGTTTTATGGTTGGGGATTGGTGCTTGTTAAACAGTTCTGGGGCTTCCTTGTCCTTCCCGGCAAGCTCAAGTCCCCAAATAGACAGGCCCTTATTTGATTACCTCAAGTATTCCTCATGGAGCAGTTGAGTTAAATCAATGAGGATGGTGGTTTAAGAGAATGATAGAATAGGAAACTCTAGTTTTTGGTCATATAAGCATCGGGGATAAAGTAAGACAACCAATCTTTATGAAGTCTGAGTAATCAAGTGTCCCCCAGTCGTTCCGCGCATTAATAGGCGCTTGTTGGAGGCAACCCAATCTTGTCATTTTTTTAGTAAAGATAGCATTTTTTTTCTACTAATGGGTTGTTATTCCGCAGGCACTTCACAGTATAATTCGTAGAAAACTACTCATGCTGAACCACTGACGGATACATCGACGACCATACGCCCGCAAACGGACCATGCGTAGCATCCCTCGTCATGGTACGTTTTTCGTTACGTTGAAAATTAGGGCACCACGCCGGAACCTACGACGGTCATCACACCTGCGACGGAACGTCGTCCTAGGAACCGGTCGCTGATTAATGAATTATTTATCAATGTAATGATTCTTGGGATTATGTCTATATGTAATAAATATATCATTGCTATTATGCCAACCTTCGCCCAGCCGTCAGTAGTAACAAAGATTAGAGGATATGACATCTCCCGTAACCCCCCCTCCCCCTAGTCCGCCTTTTTTTACCCCTTTTTCCTAAATCTGACCGTTTAAACCCCCCAACCTCTCATTTTCCACCCTTCATTCCGTATCCTCTCAATCTCCCCTTCATTTTCAACAGGCCACATTTCCCCTCACTGATCATTGCCCCCAAATCCTCCTAAGCCACATAATACCCATTATCACTACAGTCGGCGCTGCTGCCTGTAGGTGTCTACTTGCCAACTGAGTCCATTATCCATTTATTTTTTGTCCATTCCAAGGATGTGTAGCTAAATTTATACTCAGTTATCTTGCATTTTGTTTAGTAGTTAGTAATTAGCTAGTTCTGAGTCGTATATTGTTTTCCTTTATTGATTATGTCTAAACATGGCTCAAAATGTTCGATTTACCATGTTTTACCACCCTAGACATAGGAGCTTTTGCATTGTTACTTTTCCTAGGATTGGGTTTCGACACATGTAGGTCAAAACACTACAAGGTGTTATGTGTGTTCATCGAGTTTTGCTTAGGGTACCTTTAGTTCTTTCACTGTAATTCAGAACGAGACCCTGATGACGGACCATCGTAGACACGACGGACTGTCGTAGGGTCCGTTGCACAAGTCGTAGCACCCCTGTCCTACCGGACACATGCTACGGACCGTAGTCTTCACGACGGTCCGTCCTGCACAACCGTTCTGGTTGTCAGAGACCCTGTTTCTAAGGGTCTCTCATTTTTTCCAAGTGTCATTCCACAGAGACGTGTGACGGACTGTCATACCCATGACGGTCCGTCCTGCACGACCGTCATGATGGTCAAAGACCCCTCTATTAAGGGTCTCCCAAAATTTTCTAAGTCTCATACGACGGACCATCGTAACCACGACGGTCCGTCCTGCACAACCGTCATGATGGTCAGAGACCCCTCCTTCAGGGTTCTTTATATATACATAGACTAGGTACAACACGACGGACCTCATGACGGTCCGTCAGAGCCACGACGAGCCGTCATCTGGCCCGTCGTGTGATACAGTTTCCATATCACTGACACATTATTTTCAATGTTTTATTTCGTATGGGCTTTCCTGTCTTGTTTGCCACTACTCATACTAATATTGATCCTTTACAGGTACTATCTACTATGGCACCTCACCAAAACCGCACCTACGCACGCGAGCGATCGAAGTCTGTCGCTCCGTCTGCCCGCATGGTCATCAGCTATGATGATGAGCGTGACCCTGAGTACGTGCCCCCAGGAACTTCCGCCCCTTCCCGTGCTGCACGGGCCCCTAGAGCTACACCCAATACGGTGGAGTCCGGCGTAGTCACTGCCTCCCAGTCTAATGAGGAGCGCACACTGACTGGCACACTCTCTAGGTCGGCCACAAATGAGGAAGGAGCGTCTGGCTCCTTAGGAGTATCATGGTCCGAGGAAGCTTATGGCTCTGCAGAGGTTCCCTCACCTGCCACTTGGCTCTGCAGCTCGGTCTCGCTGATGAGGCTGATAGATTTCAGACTCTACATCCTCGTCACCAGCTCAGGTCCCCACCCTGCCGCTGATTCCAGCCAACCGGTGGGTGTCACGGCCATTTTAAGTTTTACTCTGACGCCATGTTCCTGACGTGATAAAGGAGTAATGACTCTAACACTCACCTTGGAGCGTCGGGTACTTACGGGAGTCTCCCCCGATGCCGAGATCCTAACCTGTTCACACGGCATCGCTTAGACTGGACAGCGACATCCGTTGGGACGACAAACGAGGAAATGGCTCCGTAGTCTACGCATCCCTACTAGCCGATCTCTTATTTTTTCCCACAGGGTCGACAGTCGGGCTGCATCCCCCTAAAAACAGCCCCATTGGAGCCAGGTTTCGTAGTCTGGGCGTGCAGGTTACATTTCCCTTCCAGCATCCACTGGTTTCCTATCCGGGAGAGAGCGCAGATGCTACTCCTCGGCACCCCCATAACTGGCCGGAGTTGACTACCTACCCGCTGGCAGATAGTGAAAGGATGGACCAGTCTTTGCGAGGGCAAGCACGGAGAGAGCCCCACCAATATGTTGATTGGCCCGCACCTGTCAGTAGATGGAGAGTGCCGCTTGGGTCCCTGAGCCCGAAGGGGGCCATGCAAGAAGGCCAACCTCATGTTCGTAACCATGTTCTTATGGCTGGCTCGTGGCCGTCAACTGCGCTTATCCCCCACAGTTGCTGATACATAGTTTACCTGGGAAATCGAGCCAGTGTTGATGGGTCGATGATCCGGCTTCGAGGTGGAAACTCTTTCGCATGGCTTCCCAGGCAGTTCATTTCACGAAGAGGGCTTCCAGGCACTACTACTACCCCTTCCGTGTATGATATTCTGCCTTTAGGTCCGCAGGTGTGCACCATATGGACTTAGATCAACTTAAGCCCCGCAGGGCACTGTCGACGTCGGCCTCATAAAGACGAGGCCAATGAGTTGGCTCCACGCAGAGGCCCCGTCAGATCTGCCTCCCACTGCTGATGATCTTTGCGGATACAGTAGCCCAGTAATCACTAGTTGCATTTTCACATCAAATATAAGACATTGTTGTGCTCACCTAAATTGTGTTTGTATTCGTGCATTCACATTCAATTGTAGTCATTTAATCGTCACAATATCAATATCCTATTTCAAACATCTCACATTTTGCCTATTTGAATGTGGTGTTTTATAATGAGCTACATTGAGTTGTCCAGTTGTACTCACTTTAAGTATATCACGATTCCAAGTGGTTAAAAATGCTGAGTCAGGCCTATGACTAATTACCCTATATTTGGTGTTATAGTCTGGGTGAGCCAAACATCTTCCACTAATGAATCAATACTTATGTTTCTGAATTACAACCATCAAGCCAAATATTTTTGGTACTGGTGTATACTGATTTTTGTTGAAGTACATAACCAACATTATTTTCATATAAATTTTATTATTTTAATGAATTCTTCAATGTTCGGTATTGGGGTTTGACCTGAATTTGTGGAATGAAATAGAGTTTCTCTTGAAATGAACTCTCCATGAACTCTCCCCCTCTCGCAAAATGTGTTGCATTGTGTTTGGGAGTTCAAATTGAAAATTCTAGTTCTCTTTCTGGATTTGATTATAAAGATTATTCTATGATTGAGCATCGTCCCATATTCTTCTATTGATCTCTTTGTTGAGATCACCTTTAAAGATTTTTTGGACTGATGTACTATGAACTACTTTGTGCTCTTTTGTCAGAGCCCCGAATTGTTGAACCGATAATTTGTTTCTGAGATATTGTTTCATTAACTTTGGCACTAGAACATCTAATGAGTTTTTAGATAGACAAATATTAACATAATATTACAGCTCCACCCTCCCCCCTTTGGAAAAAATATACATATTTATGTAGGAAGGCTATGGAGTCTATAAAATGCCTACAACAAGAACAAAGTCTAAACAATCTAATTTTATTCTTCTATTAACACATAAAAACATTTATGAATAATTAAATGAGCATAAATAGAAATGGTGTTATAACATAAAAGAAAAGATGCATTCAATATTTACTAGAGAAAAATTAAAATCTAAAAAAGAATCAATGTAAGAATAACAACAAGCATAATATCAATTAAATCTCTCTTGAATAGCTAACCAAACAAAATTTATTTATATAAAAAAAGTCACGGTTTTTTCTGAGTGGTGGGTAATATATACTCTTGTAGATGTCATTTTTTAGTCATACGAAGACTTCAACAAATCCTACCACTTTTAATTTACCCACATTCGATTTTTTTTATCAACTAGCACTACGCGAACCCGAACATCATCTATAATATATTAATAACGACTGTTGCCATTTGATTTTCTACTTCCATCAGAAATTTTAGAAGGAGATACAAAAGACTAATTTGCTAATAATAGGAAGCTCCATTTTTAGAGTCACAATTAAACCATTTTGGGATATTAAATAGTAATTACCATAGTAAGTGAGTATAATTTAACTAATTGTTTAGTCCTTATATTATAGGTTTTTGGTCACTTTGGTTTCTCATATTAATTGATTTTTTAAAATTTATATTAATTATATAATCATTTGGTCTTGGTCCTCATCCTAATTAATTTTAATAAATATTTAAAACAGGGCATATATTTTTATTACCTTGTTTTCTTGCTCTAAAACCCTTGTTCTAAACCCAATAAATCCTAAAACAAATAACAAAAGCTCCTAAACCTAATCCTAAAAGTCGTTAACTCTAAACCTAAAACATCAAAAACCCTAATCCCTAACAATAAACCTTAAAACAAACCTAACAGAAACACTAATCCATAAACGTAAAAAGCCAAAAAACCGTGAGCTAAAAAATTAAGTTTTAAACCCTACCAAACACTAATCTGTATATGTTAAACCCTAAAAATAAAAAACCTAACGCTTTAACTATGTAAGGAATTAAGTGGTTACGTTGCAGTAAAATGTGAGTGGTCAAGTGGGGAATTATGAACCCTTTATGAGAGTAATAAAGTGAGCTTAATTATTAGAACTAAAAGTGCATTAAAGATGTACGAGATATTTGCATCAACAAAATTCTTATTAAGTGTCACGACACCAAACGAGCCGCGAGTGCCACCCACACTTATCTTACTACGTGAGGCGAACCCAACAATTTTAAACCCAACCTTTACCAATATTTCAACCCATAGGAACAAATATAATGCGGAAGACCAAAACTCATTAACGAAATTCAATTAAATAACTTCTAAAACCTCAATACTTACGTTCCCCAAAATCTTGAAGGTCTCACATCAAGAACATCTATCCTCAAATTACTAATCTAAGACTATTTAAGAACGAAAATAAGTAGAAAGATGGTCCATGGGGGTCCGAAACTTCAAAGACTAAAGACGTGAAGAAGAGAACCAGCCGTCTCCTACATAGGAATAATTCTCACCCTGAATCTGACGTGCTGAAGACTGGCTAGAGTTGAGGACGAGTCGAAGTCACGGTGCATTTGCTGCCATCCACAAAACAACAAGAAGGAATAAAAGTAGTGGTCAATACAAGGAACACTTACTGAGTAGGAATCATACTCATCGCCAACTCAAAATAATAAACGCGGCAATATATACTCGAACAATATATAAATCCACCATAATACTTAGCAGGCTATCAAATCAACTAAGACAAGATACCATTGGCAACCACACCCACGCACCCTATGAGGCTAAAGATTCCAACCATATTCATTTGGGGACAAGAGTTTCTTCGAATTGAGTATATTACATGAATTCAAGGTACTTCTCTTTATTCTTATCGTGTCGTATAACGTGACTCTCCGATCCCTAGTAGCTACGTGTCGGCATGGTGACACTCCCGATCTCTATTACTGACCGTGTCGGAACGTGACAATCCGAATCCCTAATACTACGTGTCGGAACGTGACACCCGATCCCCTAATACTACGTGTCGAAACATGACACCCGATCTCACTAATATATTTTCTTTATTTCATCAAGTCTTCGTTATGCCGAGGCGTCATCTTAACAGAGAGGATTCAGATAAAAGACATCAACAGTTTCATCTTCTAACCACAACAATTAATACGATCACAACATACAAACACCCATCAAGTATATAGAAAGATTTTACACTAACACCGCAAACATATCCATCGCTATTTAGAGTTTTTATTCTATCACATGGTTAGACATAAACCATAAACTTACCTTCACCGAGAATCGTGATATAGCAAGCTAATCTCTCAATGCTTTTGCGTACCTTCCTCTTCGTTCTCTCTTTCCTCGCGTCGTTTTCCCCTCTCCCAATTCTTTTTCTTTTACACTAATTAAAATCTATAATTCATTTTGCTAAAGTAACCCATTATTTATTTAGTTACCTTCTTGTTAAAAACCCCAAGAAATAATTATTACTTACCCCACTAATTTTAAGGTTTGTGTCATATAGTACCAAACATGCCCCTTTAAATAATAATTAAAAAAACAACCTTTTACGCAGAAATCCGGACAAGTTGGTTTACGCAATCTTGTGATGGCCCATCGTGTCTATGACGGTCCGTCTTGCAGGTCCGTCACAAATTTCAGCGAATTTATCTTTGTAAAGGTTTGTGACGGTCCGTCGATCTACTACGTTCCGTGCTGCAGTTCCGCGCGGAGTTCAAGAGTTCTCTCCAGTTTCCCAAATTTTTAGAGTTGACAAGTATTTTTGGAACAGAGGTGCCCTCGACGGTCCGTCGGGACCCATGTGGTACGTCGCCTGATCCGTCCGACCCCCTCAGTTTATTTCAAAATAATTATAACTGCTCTTACTTGACTAAACAGGGTTGTTTACAAATAATATACCAATTTACCCCATCTGTTCGTCCCTGATTGATAAGATAGAAAACAAGGGGAAAAAAGGTGACCTGCCTTTGTAAAAAGAAGTGGATAATCTTTCTTGGGCATATAACCTCATCTCCCAAGTGCGACCTCTTCAACTGGACGATATCTTCCACTTGAACCTTGAAATGGATGCACATCTCCTTTGAATCCTCACTTGCGGACTTCTCTATCTAAGATCGCAACAGGCTCCTCCTCATAAACAAATTCTCATCAGAAGGCTGTAATACCAACGAATAATGTAGTTTCCACCCTCATGGTATTTTTTCCATCATAGACAATAACATAAATACCGGGTGCACTCCTTGAGAGTCCTTGGGGCAATGCCAATTTCCATAAGCGCACCTCCCCCATGCCTTCAGAACTTCAAAATTTCAAATGGACCAATTACCTTGGGCTCCGATTACCTCTCTTAACCAAACCACATCTACGCTCCCGTTTCATGGTGAAACCTTCCAGGTCACGACTTATGCTTTCACCTCCATATAACCAGTTCTAACCTTTCGTCCTGGATTTTCTTTCTGTGCCTATTCTGATGGCTACTGCAAGCTCGTTTTGTTTGGTTTTGGTTTTCCCCCCCTCCACCCCCCGCCCCCCCCCCCCCACCCCCCCCCACCCCCCCCCGCCATCCCCCCTCCCCCCTGAATGAAATTTTGAACTTTAATCTAATTCCCTCAAAGATCGTACCCCCCCCATGGTCTCCACCTCAAATGCTATTCAACCAAAACCACCTAATGGGAGACCTACATCTCCTCCCATACTTCCTCCAAATTGGGGCCATATCATACTTTGAGGTAGCTATTATTGTAGAAACTCTGTTAAGGGCAAGAAGTATCCCTAATGACCACCAAAATCTATTACACATGCACGAAAGCATATCCTATCCTCCAACACCCGAATTCGTTTCGCCGTTTCATACTGCCATCCTTATGATGGTGAATTCGGGTGACTTAAGATCCAACCTAGTACCTAAGTCAGAATGCAATGTTCTCGCAAAACTTGAAGTAATTGTGTAACCCCTATCTGTATGATGGGACAAGTGGACTGCCAAGCACTTGAACAATTTTCTGAGAAATAGAGTTTTTGGCTAACTTCTAGCATTGTAGTTACCTTGACTCCGGAATGAAGTGAGCAGACTTAGTTAATCTGTCAACAATTACCCAAATGTGAAGTCCAACTTACCCATTCTTTGGGAAGACCCACCTACCACAAATCCATTGCATATCTTTCGCCTTTCCATTCGTGGAATGGTCATTTTCCGTAAGTGTTCCTCCGGCCTCTGGTGCTCAAATACTTTTACCATGCTGTACAATCGTGCATTGGGCAAAACAAAATTAAAACAATGTGTCACGCTTCAATTCCTACTCAACCAAAAATGTTGCTTTAGGTCACGATACATATGTGTTGCACATTGATGTATAGATACCTTGAACTATGAGCCTATGTAGAATAGTGTGAATCAAATTTATCAATTCTAAAAAAGGGGGCACACACACCCTCCCCTTAATTCTCAAAATGCCTTCCTCATCATTATTGCTCTCTTTAGCCTCTGCCTCGTAATACCCTATCCGACTCCGGCAGTTTTCTCACAGTAAACTGTTTCCTGAATCTGTCAAGAAAATGAATCGTGCTCACACGGCCAAAAATCCTCCCTCTCCAGTAACTTCCAACCTCCATAAAGTCATTAAGCCAAGGTTGAAAGCCTCTCTAATCCAATGGGAGTCTCGAAACCTGCCAGTGAGCTAGACTTTCCCATGCTCCCTGCCTTCCTACTTATAAGCATCTGCACAAACATTAAGCTTTTCTTTGGGTGGATACAAATGTTATATCATAGTCCTCTTCAGTATGGTTCCATCCACCTCTCTGTCTCTAATTCAAATATTTCTAAGTTGTATTACATACTTTTAAGTAACATGATCGTATGACTTCACACTTAACCCCATATAGATAATGTCCCTCTATTGCTTAATGCAAACACTTCTTTGCAGCCAACTCCAAATCATCGGGTCGATAGTTGCGTTCATGCACCTTTAGTTTGCCTCGAAGCATAAGCAATTCATTCTCCTCCTGCATTAGCCTGCACCCATACACGAATAGATGCATCCACAATACCCCATGAAACTCTTACCTTCCATTGGCAAATGAAAGAATTAGTGGCGTAGTCAATCAAGGTGCTTGAGTTTCTTCTGAAAACTTTCTTCTTTCTTCACATTCAGCTCGACAATACAAGGGAACATTTGCTTAGTCAAATTTGTTAGCTTGCGAAGCATATAGAAAATCCCTTGACAAAATCGACGGTATAACCTTAGCTACACCAACAAACTCTTACTTCCTGTAACAATTATAGGCTCTCTCCCACTCTTCCCCTGTTTTAAAGCTTAAGAGGATTCACCATCACTTCACTCCATCCTTAGAAACCACGGCCCCAAAAGGCCATTGGAATCTAGCCAAAAATCTTACACTTGGAGACTTTGGCATATACAAGTCTTTTGTCCTTCACACTCCATACAATTTCATCGCAAATGCCCTCCTCATGTTCTTTCCGGCTCTTTTGAGTATATTAGTATGTTTCATCAATGAATACAATAATCAAGAGATCCATATAATGGCTTAAAAACCCTGATTATCAGACCATGAAAAGCAATGGGGCGTTCATATCCCAAAGACATTCGAAGTAATTCGTAATGCTCATACCATGGTTTCGAAAAGCAGTCTTTTGCGCCATCGCTGTCCCGTATTTTCAATGCATGTAACCGATCTCAGGTCAATTTTAGAGAAGACCCAAGCACCTTGTATACTGATCGTGAGACAAATCAATCAATTCGAGGATAGGATACTTGTTCTTAGTAGTTACCTTATTCTCTGCCCTGTAGTCCTCTGCACATCCTAAGGCTTCCATCCTTCTTTTTCCAAATAAAAACATGGCCCCCCAAGGGGATGCACTCTTGTCCTAATTGAAACCTTTACCTCAACAAACTCCTGAAAGTTGGGCCCTTTAACTCCCTTAACTCAGGTGAAGCCATGCTATATGGGGGATGGAAATGGGGAGATTACCCGTACTCCAGATCAATACAAAAATCAATTCCGTATCCGTATCGTGGCATACCAGAACGGTCTGGCAGAAAACACATCCAGAAAGTCACAGACTTCCGAAACAGCTCAATCGAAGGTCCTTTGGAAGTATCATCCCGAGATGGTCTAACAAGGCTAAACATACCTTTTACTAACCATCCTCTTAGCGCGAAGATAAGAGATATACGTGTACTGGGTGGCACACTGTAGTCACCTCCCACACTATTACTATCGGCTGTGTCTCAGTGGCGTGTGTGGCAATGTACAGGTGGGTTTAGAGAACACATAATATGGCAAATGTGGGGAAAGTCAAGTCATCCCAAATACATCAAAAGTCAACCATGGTCAAGGATAATCAAATCTACATAGGGTATTGGCTCCTACAAAATTCACAAGTCAAGCCTATACCCTTCTCAACTATCCAAACTCACCCACCAGAGTAGAGAACGAATAGGCATGTCAAGCAAATCGCATGTAAATTGAGACCAGTAGCAAATGAGGAAGATACATCATAACATGTGGATCAGGATCAATATAAAGAATCCATGCAATCACACATAACCAATATTAACCTGTGATACAACATTAGATGTCTCTGTCTTCAGACCCCTCGTCCCCTGGAAAAGTATAACAATGGGCGCCTATCTCCTGTCCTGCCATTGCCCCTATCATGTTGCGCTGCAGTGCAGTTCCTATCTTGCCCTCACCCGGTTGATTTGGTGACAACCATTACCTTGGACACCACTCCTCTAGAATTTTAAGCCTCTCCCATGACCACCTCTACTTGACATTGGGGGTCTGTACCGTCTGTTTTTGGACAATACCGTCCGATAATGTCCGTCTGTCCCCCCATCCATAACAATTCCCTGGAGTCAATGCATAGGTCTTTTGAAAGTGAGATGTCTGGACTAACTCTCAAACTCAAAAAAGGCTGACTGGCTGCGATGGACCCCCATCTAAAGCCTTCGTGAATGACGAAATTAGGTGGCGCTGGGTAACCATCCTGTGAACGCTTGCCCTCTGGAGTAAGAACCACTAAACTAACCTTCCCTTATGAAACTTCTTAAATGTCGACACGTGTCGAAGTCTCTTGGCTTCAACCGCCATCTACTTCTATCACAAAATCCACCACTTCCTGAAAGATTTTGCTGCAGTTATCTACCTGTAAGGATGGAATTTTTGCAGGATCTGGACCGTCAATCCTTTATCACGAAGCGGCGAATCCGCTCTTGTGAGACTGGAAGCAAAAGATTGATTGGCATACCCTGGGCGATAGTGATGGAAATTTGGCCTCAATAGCAACGAGCAACAGACATCCTGCCCCTTTGCTGAGGCGGAGAAACGCAGAGCGCCGCGGGCTCCCGCAAGGGCCGGGGGATAGACGGCGCCACGAAAAAGGCGAGAAAATGGAGGCCCAAGTCGTAGGTGGTGCTTGTGGCTGGTTGACACTCAACATACGAACCCCACCACCTTTGCATCCCATTGACAATGCATAAGTCACAAACTCACAGACCGAATCGTTCTATCTACTATGCGCCATCTTATTGTTAGAAGCTCGTGACAATCAACTAGAAAAATCAATCAGGCATCCTCAGATGCAGCCCCTTGAAGACTGGAGGTTTCAACTGTAGAATAATGTGAAAAAAAGTCACTGCTGATCATTTTCATTATTGACCCCTGTATCAATCGAGGAAATGTGCCAACTCCAATGAGGCATCCATGCGGGAGCCACACAGCTCTGCATGTTTTATTTCCTTTACCTGAGGTGTTGGTGCAAGAAAACACTGGGTGTCTGGCCCGATCAGATAACCCGCTAGATAGGTAAGAACGCTGTGTTAACATCTCTGGGGTAGGCCTGGGAGGTGTAGTTCCTCATCTTGATCCGGCTCATTTTCCCCTTCATCACCGCCCTCTTACTACTTCACCTCAGTCGGTGAAGGAGTCACCGTCCCTATCACTAGTTGGACCAGTGTTTCGTTCCTCTACCCTAGAGGGCGTACTCCTACGACTCTCTCCACTCCTCGTTACCACTGCTTTCCTCCTCTCCTCGAGTATCATCCCCAGTGACTTGCTCATACGCAGCCCCTGTCTTTCGGTGTTGGTGTTGGCACAGTCGTTGCTTCTATGTTCTAACCATCTGCGAAATCGAGTGAGGAACGTCAATACCAATGTGGTATCTACCTAGACATACCAATTTGTTCCAAGTGAATAGCCAACATGAAGAAAGAATGGAATTTTCCTAAATCCTATAGCCTCGTAAAGAAAATGAAGGGCTCCCCCTAAACCGTTCTCAGACTCTACTAGACTCATTCTTGTGTGTGAGACAATGAACCGTAAGCTCTTATACTAAGTTTGTCACGACCGCAAAACGATCCCATCGAGGACACCATACACGTTATCTTACTAGGTGGCGAACCCAACAATTTTTTAAAAACCCAACTTTACAATATTTCAACCATAAGTGAACAAATATAATGCGGAAGACACAAAACTCATTAACGAAATCAATTAAATAATAACTTCTAAACACTCAATACTTAATCGTCCAAATATGCAAGTCGTCCACACTTTCATGAACATTATCTCAAAATCTAAGTCTAAGAGTATTTGACTGAACTAAATATAGTAGAAAGATGGTCCAATGTCCGAATTCAAAGTACATCAGACGTAAAAGAAAAGAATCCAGCCCCCGAGCTAGGAAATAATAGCTCGCCCTAAAATCTGACGTGCTGCAGACTGACGGGAGTTTGCAAGGATCTGAAGTCCATGTCAAGGTGCACTTGCTGCACTCCACAAAACAACAAAGGAATAAAAGTAGGGTCGTACAAGGAACACGTACTGATTTAGTTATCTCGGCCAAAACTCAAAATAGAAAGCAATATATATCTGTGAACACACCACTCACACCTATGAGGACTAAGCTCCAGACCATACTCATTTGGACCTAGGTTCTTCTGAATTGAGTATATTAACATGATTCAAAGATTACTTCCTTTTATTCTTATCGTGTCGGAACGTGACTCTCTATCCCCTAATGTTCGTGTCGTTAACGTGAAACTCCTGATCCATATTACTACCGTGTCCGGAACGTCACTCCGATCCCCTAATCTACGTGCCGGAACGTTACCCCGATCCCCTAATACTTACGTGCGGAAGACATGACACCCACCACTAATCTCATTTTCTTATTTCATCAAGTCTTGTTTCGTTTGGGGCGAGGCTTCTCTACCAAGAGGATTCAAGAGAAAAGATTCAAAAGTTTCATTTCATCAGTCTAGACCACCCAATTACATACGATCCCGACAATACAAAACACAATCAAGTTATAGAATACTTTACAACAATACCACCCACTACATAATCACCGCTATTTGAGTTTATCTATCACTTGAATAAACCGATAACCTGCCTCCACCGAAGATCGCGTGATCGCGCAAGCTATCTCTCAATGCCTTTTGCTTTCCTCTTCGTTCTCTTCTTTTCTCGCTCTCGTTCTCCCCTCTCCCAATTCTTTTTATTTTACCCTAATATCATATAATTCATTTATGGCTATAAGTAAAACCCATTATTTTATTTTTAAAGGTTACCTCTTTTAAACAATCCCACAGTACATAAATTATTAAACTTAACCCCCCTAATTTCATAAGGTTTTTTCATGAATAGTGCAAAAACACCCCTTAAAACCTTGCATAAATCCAACCCGTTTGGGTGTTTATGCACCTGTGACAACAAGCCCGTCGTGTCTATGACGTTCCGTCCGCAGTCCGTCACAAAGTTCACATAATTTAACTTTCTAACGGGTTTGTGACGGTCCGTCGTATCTACGACGTCCGTGCTGCAGTTCCGTCTGCGGAGCTCATAAAGTCGCTCCCAGTACCCCAGATTTTTAAGTTGAATGTGTTTTGGAATGTGGGAGGCCCTCGACGGTCCCGCGGACCATGACGGTACGTCGCCTGATCCGTCGACCAGTCAGTTAATTTTTAAAGAAAATATTCTATGCGAACCGACTAAACAGTTTTGGTACATTTAAGTTTAATGCTTTTTCATGTGCATCTCGATAGTATACATTAGTTTCATAGTTGGATAGGCTATGTAAGCAATTATTTATTATCCTTCCGGTCTGGTTTGAAGAAATCATCTATAGCCAATATAACTCTTTAAATAAAGTAAAGTTTCCTCCCGTCAAAGGTAGATATGTAAACCAGACGGTAGTAATTTGAGGGCTAGAGAGAGAAGTGTACTATCACATTAGAATCAATACTTGAAGATCTGCGGGTAACAAGTATAAAGTACTTCTTGTAAACATCTTTTTTTGTGTAGACCAATATATTACATCTGTCCATAATATAGCATACTCAAAATAATTTGAGCCACAAGATACTAGACCAAAGTGTTTGATCTTTTCTTTTTTCTTATTTTGGTAATAGGAATTTCCCCGAGAGTCAATTGGCACCTGTTTTGAAACTTTTTACGATAATGTGCCCCAGCCCATTTTATCATTTTCTAGTTTAATACCAACTTTGTCTATGTTTATGAACTGAAGGATGTTGTTCATAGTTGGAAATAATGTTGATGTCATTGAATGGTATAATTAAGTTTGAAATGTTTAAGACATGTGTTCCAGGAACGTGAAGTTGAAAATAGTGATACAGCCCCTAGCCTTCACAGCTTTAATAGATGAGAGCTCACATATCATCTCTTGTTTGTGAAGAGTAGAGTCTCGCATCGCTTTGCTTTTAAAATCGGTAAAGCTCTCACTTTACTGAACACTAGTTTATTATGAAGGCCACTGTTAGGAAGATATTATGTTCACATCGAAGTATTGCTATTGATGCAAGACTGAGTGAGAAATGTTGCGTTTAAGATGAAATACTGTCAATCTTGCATAATAACGGGTAATTCATATAGTTTATTTCATCGTATTAATGAAGCCATGATGAACAATATAATGATAAAAGAAGCCAAAAAGATTTGTCAATCTTTCTTAAATGTAGGAGTAAACTTTTGAGGAGATTCTAATTTTACTTGATGTATTATTGTTGAGGCAAAAGGTGGAGAGAACTTTTCAATGGAGAGAAAATCTTCAAGTTTGCACTAGGAAAAGGAAAGAGATGGCTACTTTAAGGTTGTGTTGAATGAAGTACGATTGAACAATAATATATTTTATAAAAAAGATAACCCTATCCCCACCTACGTCGAGCCTGTCACAAACAAGAATTTCTTTTAAATTTGTGTATTTCAAAAACGACCCTCATCTTTCATGAACGATGTTCTTTTATGAAAAGTGTGACCTTTTTTTATTAAATGTTTGCGAGTTTATCAAAATTTTTGACCTTTAATGAAGAAGCAACTTTTATCAAAAATTTGACTTTAAATGGAGCGTTTGCGACCCTTTTTGAGAGTTGGTGACTTTTATGAAAGCTGCTACTTTATGAAAAGTTGTGAACTTTGATGAAAGGTTTGTGACTTTTTCGAAGGGGTTAACTCTCCAATCGTGTAATCTTTAATGATAATGCCAACAATAATATTTAGTCACACCTATACTACGTTGTTCTCTAGGAATAAAAGTATTTCCTCTCATTTTAAAACACTCAAAATTTGTACTCTTCTCTTCCGGCAAGTTAAATAATTTTTGTCCTTTGCTCCTTTGTGAGTGACTTCTAACCCTTGTTTTATCAATAGGTGGTGGAATAAAATTGTTTCATCATGAGACGATGTAATTGTGTTAACCTTTTTATTTGACCTGGACTCCGTCTTTTTCCTTAGACATACAATCACATATTATAAATTAAGCAACTTAAATATTGCTTTTTTATTTCCGAAACACCGTTATATTTTATATATTAATATTTTGTTCTTTAATTAATCCGTGTCAATGTTTAATTAAATAACCATGATTATTATATCGTGAATAATTCATTCATCAAGATTCTTTACTTGTGTGATAATGAAAAAAACCAAATTCATGTTGGAAATATTGCTTACACTTTTTAAGAACTATACTTTTCTTATTTTTTAATATATGAGATATTAGTAAAAATATTTCAAGTTCAATGCAATTATTCGTTTATATGACCGCGCGAGCGTGGAAAAATTCCTGAGTATAAATACATAAAAGAAATATAAAGCTTGCCAACTTTAAAAGTAGAGTAAAGTTCAGAAGAACAAGAAACAGATGTTGAAAGATCATTAAATTTGATTTGTTTTTCCTATGATATAGGGGGGATATTATAAGAACTTTAGCTTATATATATTTCTCTGTTTGTTTTGGTTGTTTTTCTTTAGAAATTATGTTTCACGCGTTAACAAAGTTAAGCAGTATTGTCGCTTTTTTCCACTTAACGCTTCCCTGAACACTAAGGGGTCATTTGGTAGAGTATATTAAAAAAATAATGCTTGCATTAGATCTATATGTTAGTAGTACCTTGTTTCATACCTTTTTACATTTTATGTACACTCTATTGTGTACTGGGAAGTATATTACTAATATCATAGGTTTCTAGGTATTAATAATGCAAAAAGGCTTTAATGCATGCATTAGCATTTTAAAGACACAAATACCCCACAAAAGCACTTTTACATCTTTTTCACCATAATTGTGATTTTGTGAAGGATATTTTTATAAATAAATATTTTTGTAAAATATATGTTATTTTTAGTATACAAAACCAAACAATGCATAAGAAATCATGTACAACTAATGCAAGCATAAGTAATACAAGAATTATTAAAATGCAACTATTGCTAATTCACTATATTTAGCATTATTCTTATATAATCTACCAAAAATGACCCCTAGTTTATAATGAGTATATAATTATAAATATACTCAAGAGGATGAAATTTTGTCGAATACAATTGTGATGATAAATTTTGATTGAATGTTTGCTGTAGAATTTTTTGTTTGACCTCTCATGTTAGTTTTTTCGCTATAAAATTGTATGTTTATTACACTATTTTTATGGTTTAGCTAAATGTTGTGTAGTTTGACTAAGAAAAATTTGCATCCATTCATCAATATTTTTCATTGACATCTGTAAAATTTGAGGAATCATGAAGAAAAATTTGGCTACGCCACTATAGTCACCCCAAACATGCTAGGAATTGAGATACAATTGTTATTGAATACAGACAGGGTAAGTTAACATCATTTTAATGCATATACTTTTATAGATCTTAAACGACTATTTAGGTACTTTTCACAATTTATACTACATAAGAATATAAAGCTTACTGCATACTACTGTATAAAAAGAAGCCTTGAATGAATGAGTATGCATTCAATGCTTTTCAAAGTAAAAAAGAACAGAGAAGTCAAATAATGATCATGAAAATATAATGCATACAAGAAATAAGAGTGAGGTTCTTTTACCAATTCCAAGACAAAGTATGCATTTACAGATGATCTCCTTCCCTCATTTCTTGTAATAACTTACAAATTTCGTTCCTTCGCAACTCCGACATTTTCCAGTACACTCATAGACTACTTCCTTGCAATCCTAAAGTACCAATAATGACCAAAGAGTTTTCATCAAAAAATAAAAATGACCAATGAAAAAGACAAACCTAGGCCAGTGAATGTATTTAGTATTTTGTTGTAAACATCTTCTTTACGTAGAAAAAGATATTACACTATCATAACAAATAGCATGCTCATTCCTTTCAATATTATTAATAGTCTAGTGGTGGATAACATTTGAAATGGATTAGAGTGTATATTGACCAATCAAGTAACATTGTGCCACAAGATAGCCGAAAAAGTGCTGATATTTTTGTTTTCTTATTTTGGTAACCAAGGAATCCCTGAGTGTCATTGGCACACGATTTGAAACTTGAAGGATAATTGTTTTGGATAATGATAACTTTACTTCTATATTTCCGAAGGTATAATACAACCAACGTGTAGTATCCTGAAAAAGTATTACAAGTTACAACTTGTAATTCAGTTGTGTGCCTTACAAAAAGTTAAAAAACATCAAAAATACCTTCTGTTTGAGCTAGCAGTTTTTGCTCACCACAAAACTAATAAAGGCCTAAACAATTATATTTAAGATTCTTGATATTGTTATGAGTTCCCTCAAAGCACATTTTGTTCCTCTCAATCCAAATTGACCAACAAATACATGCAGAATCTTAGAATTGGCCTAAATTTTTCTTCCTTCTTGCTCACATTACCATCCATATTCCAGAATCTTTGAATTGGCCTGCCCCTTTATCATATTCCACTTCAATACAAAGATTTTGTCTACGTTTATGAAGTGTGTCAAACCCACATATCACATGCTATGCTCTTAATTACCACTGGTCCAAAAGCCTAAACCTCAAAAGGTAGTTCTTTTGTTCTACAAAAGTAATGTTCCAAAAAGTCCATTTTATACATAAAAGAACTTGAATTAAAAAAACAAAAGTTAATTCTAAACTCAATATATACAGAGCACAATGAGATCAACCGTGTAACTTATTGTGGCACTTCGCTCAATGACAACTAAAATCATAAGATGGACTGTCTAACTAGTTTGGATCTAATATTTATCATAGTTTCACTATTTTTCGTTTCACCGAAAGGTGATTCCTGCTAACTCGATACGAATCCATGTTAAATTTACTCAAAACTGGTTGATTTCTCTTATTAGTCTAAAATACGGCAAATGAATATAAAGGATCAAGCGAATAAAAGACTGTATTAGGGATCACAGCAAACAGCGAAGTTGATGGTCAATTTTGTCGCACAAAACATGAGAACTGTTCAGTACATAAGTCCTGGGAATAGGAAGAGGTCACTTTATCATCCAAGTAACTCTCTATTCCGGTTGCGCGACCCAAGGCTTTTTCCAAGAAATTAATTTTACTAATTTTGGTGTTCTCCTCCCGTTCGCTCAACTGCCAGAGAGAATTTGCCCACAAAATTCTGCCCCCGGTGCTGGTGGAAGTGGGTCAGCAGCCCCAACGAAGTTGAAGAGGAAGAGGAGGATGGGTTAGATGTGCATTGCAACAATGGAAATGGGGTGTGTAATGAGGAAAATAATGGAAGTAGGGTTATTGGCAGCATTCCAAGGAAACCAAGATACTGTTACACTATTGAAACTGAAATATGTTAAAATTTTTGTATTTTAATATAGTATATATAATTCACTTAAATGATTAATAAAGGAAGGACCTGAAAAATCTATTAATTTTTGGACTGACGGGTCATCTCTCAACAGTGAAAATGGCAGCTAATTGGGGACCCAACCATCACTTAAAAGAATAAATTAAAATTTTATGTTTGTATAATTTGCAACACCAACCATTATGATATTTTTCTTCCAAAAAAAAAATTATAAAATTAAAACATTATGCTTTCCAAATTAATCTGAGCATGAAATTGACATAAGCGCGTATTGGAGAGTAACGTCAGTTTAAAAAGGGGTTCAACTGATTAATGTTTAAATGGTTCAGGTTTTCAGATGCAAAGAGATAGAAGAAACTCCCAATCAAAGAATACCAGTACAAGGATCCACCGGACAATTTTTTCTTTAAAAAAGTACTATGTCATTATATTTAAAAAAAAATTTTTACATATGTCAGTATATTTAAAAAAAGTACTATCGATGAACTCTAAAACTTGACAACTCATTTAAATTTTCAAGCACGGTTACAATAGTTAATAAGTTATTAAAATGTTATGTCTTTTTCATTTGTGTTGGAGGAATTGACTGATCATGAAAGAGAATCTACACCCTATCATCTTATGTTATATTTGAAATGCTTCTATCATGTAGGATTCCTCATTCAATATGTTGCCTTCTTATGAATCTACAAATCACAAGGTAAATTGAGATCTACAACTTTATTCTCTATAAATTTGTGTTGAACTTTATTTTTTTTGTGATTCTTTTTTTAAAATTTTCATTCATCTTTTTATTTAAAACCTTTTATATTTTATGTTATATTATTTGTTAATAAAATTATCATATGGATGACTCCTAGAGATTTACGTTTGTGGCAACATTATAATCCTAATTTTACAATATGGCACAATCAATATAAAAGATGGAAAGAAAATCACTTAACTTTACTGCCTTACAAGATCTGAAAAAAAATAATGATAACATGAATAACAGAATTTGGTTTCAACACTTTTCTACAATTAATTACTTCATTTTGATACTCCTTTTCCTTTTACATATTTCATAATTCAAGTATTTTAATTTTTAATAAATGTCCAAAAAAATTAACAAATGACAGTAAAACCTTACAAACTAAAAGCTAACAATACCTCTAAAAAAATTAACACTTTTAAAATCTAGGTTTTATATCAAATCAGAAACTACTTCATTATAACGAATTGTAATATTAGTTTTAAAAAATCTTTTACAAAGGTAATAATTCATTTAGTTATCATTAATTGAGATATTTTTTAATATTATTGGCAGTTACTATTTTTATATAGGTCAATTAAAACTGTTGTGGGCCAAATTGAATTAGTTTATTTGAATTTACTCTTAGGTGAAGCGATGGATCCAATAATTAGGGTACTAAACAACGACATTATCTTTTAAAATAAATAAATTCCAAGAATGGGAGGAGGGAGGGGGTGGGGGGCTTATATCATATTTAAGTGTAAAAACAAGTTTTATGATTCTCAAAAATAGAAACCATATAACGTGACTTAACAGCATTAATTTAGTCTACTAAACCTAAATATACTAAACAATGAAAATAAACTAAAAACCAATATAATCGTTATATATAGATATATTAATATTATATATATATATATATTATATATATATATAATATATATTAATATTTATAGTATGATATATACGATTTTATATTGTTTTTTCGTTTATTTTCATTGTTAGTATATTACGTTATATAAATATCCTATATAATACAGATAATATCTATATATATTTCTATATTTTTATATAATAATAAATAAATATCGCACAATATATTGCATGATAAAAAAAGAACTTATATCATGTGGAGTTTAAAACTAAATAACAATATCACTATAAAATTAATATCACCGTATGAACGGAAGTAATAGTAAACAAAATAGTAAAATATTAACTTAAAATTTGAAATTGCACAATAACCCCCTCACCTATGCCTGAAATGTAACCAAGACACACGTATGCGATACTGAGTGATCCTATTATTCCCAAAAAATTATTTTATAAGTAATTTTCTACCACTTTTGTGCCACGTTAACCCTACCTTGAAACAAAAGTCACGCGCATAGGGACCACAAGATAATGTCACTTCGGCCGAAAGGGTAGAAACTTATTAATAAAATAATCTCAGAGGGAAATTGGACCTATTTTAGTATGAATTAGTCTCCTCTGAGGTATGAGATAGGTTTGGTGATACTTGTTCATTATCTAAATTAACAATCAAATAAATACGAATTTAAATTTATTCAACAATGAAAAGGCAATAAATTTAATTGAATTACAACAAATAATAAAATAATCATAATTTTTTTTTAATAATACATCAATATTGAATTAATAAATCATTCCAAACAATAACTGCAAGTAATATTTAAATTTATAAAGAGAAAATCCTAATTTTGCGAAATTTTTTCATACTCATTATTTTCATTCGAATTCTCTTCTAATTTTTCAAAAATTCATAATTTAAAATATTTTAATTTCTAAAATCGAAAATCGAAAATAGATTACTTATTGTTTTCCTTTTAAAAATTTTGTACTTCAAAAGTATTTTAATAGTTATAAAATAAAAAAATCCTAATTTTGCGAAATTTTTCATACTCATTATTTTCATTCGAATTCTAATTTTTCAAAAATTTTCATAATTTAAAATATTTTAATTTCTAAATCGAAAATCGAAAAATAGATACTTATTGTTTCCTTTTAAAAATTTTGTAATTCAAAGTATTTTAATATGAAAATTGAAAATCCAATAAAAAAAAAATTAACAAATGAAAAATAAAAACATTACAAACTAAAAATTAAACGTCCACAAAAGAATAAAATCACACTTTCTATAAACTCTATTTTATAGAAAATTAGCAACTATATCTATATAACAATTCCAAGATCAATTTTTCTGCCATGTGGGTTAAAGTTGATTTATGTATCTTTAAAGTAACTTATATTGTAATATATTGTAATAGAAGTTTAAAATTAAAAAATTGACTATAAAAAATTGTTGGACATCTAATACGTTGCTTTAATATACCTTATTTTGTTATGTTTTTTTCTCTTGAATTGTGGAAGTTTAATTTATTATATCTATATTACATGTATAATGTATCTATTAAGTTTAGAGAATCTTTTAATTATAGTAAAATGATTTATAACTATATATAATAATTACTTTCCATAATATGTACGTTTCAAATAATCTTTACTAATACCGTGATTATGTAAGACAGAATTGCATTTAGATAATTATGATTTATGTTTTACATTAGTGATAACTTGAATTTAAAATATTTTTTTATAAACAAAAGTAGAGATAAAATGAAAAAAATCATTATCTATTAATAATAAAAGAACTTATTTATTTTGTCTCTATCACTTCAAGGGCAATGATACTAGAAAATAAATTTTATCTTTTTATAGTCAAATTTAGACAATGAACTAAGCATATATATTTATTCATTAACATAAATATTATTATAAAATACAAATTTGCAAATTAACATTCTCTCAAAAATATTATCTTTATAACTAGTTAAATCTTAAACTTATCAATAAATTAATATTTATGGTTACATTTATAAACTAATTGCACAACACGCGGGTACATATACTGGTTTAAAATAATACTCCGTGTCTACCAATTTATGTGACACATTTTAAATGGCAATGCTCAACAAGTCTATTCTTAACCGTAAATTTTTTTTCTTATATATTTTAAATTATCAATTATTGTAATTTAAATTACTTTTTATGTAGTTATGAAATATATATTTCATTTTAAAATATATCAATATTTCAAGATAAAATTCTTGGTCAAACTTAAATTAGTTTATTCTCATATAGCCAAGTGTGCCACATAAATTGAAATTGAGGGAGTAGAATTTAAGATTAATCTAAATAAAATAATTAAAAAATTAATTAAAAAGTTTACATCATGTAATTAACAACACTTCATAGTCCCTCATTCAGAATTGGAGAGTGTAGTTACTCCATGCTAATTACACCTAATTACCTGCAACCCAAATAATTACATGATCAAATGTAACGACTCAACCTGCTAGTGATATTGTCTGTTTTGGGCCTAGGCCGACACGACTTAAAGTGCATCACTAATTGGTATTGTTTATTGACATATATACACACCATCTCTTCGATGTTTTGTTGATGTGATAATTCTAATATTAACCTGGGTTGTCACATACACCCTCTCTTTAGACTCAGCTTCCTCGTTGAGGTTTTCCCCACCGTATGGGATTTGCCTAGACTCAACACTGAGATTGAACCTATCTTATCGAGATTTTCCTAAACTTGAAGAACTTTTGCGCACATTGACAACACTAATAGAGGAGTCATATTGTGTACTGTATAAGGCTTCCACATGTATGTAAAGTTTTCCTCTATGTAATCATCATGCCAAGAGTTAGTTTGGGACAAGCAATGACTAACTGTCGGCCATGTCCTAGGTATAGGCTCGGAGCATGACAAACTTGTTATTAGATTAAAGAGTTAAAATTATCTTAGGGTGTCTATGAAGTTGTGTACTCTACTATAGGTAAGCTTATGGATATGTTGTGAACTACATTTGTTATAAGGAGGCTACAACACATTTAGGAGATGTTTCTCATTCTTTCATACTCCAGATAGTGCAATTGAATTGTGTCATAAGAAAGTTATTCAAAATCATGCATTTCTAAAATCCATTAGACTACACTTCATACTCAACTTGGTTGGAATATCAAAGCCCAAATCGTTATGGATGAGTTATTCTTAGATGAAGTCTTTAGAAAGTCAAAGATAATGAAAGTAGGTTTAGAGAAGACCATCAGTATGCATAAGTGTATTGATTTGGAAAAAAAGGCATTCTTATTCATATAAATCATATGTCCGAGCTAAAAACAAAGATATGCACTCAAATTCTTTTTTTTTTTTTATCTTTTTTTCAGGTGAATCCTTAAAGAGGGGTGTTTTTTTAAGAGTGCTTGGTTAGTGTTGTTGCCCGAACGAAAATGTGATTTCCGATATTATGAACAAGTAATAGTGGAAGTGCCCAACGTTAGAAGTATATATTTAGAAGAATAATAACCTAAGGAATGGAGATAGTTATTGAGTAAAGTGTCTAGTCGTTGTCACATACGTAGTGATTTATTAATGTGGAATTTTTCCTTAATGTGTTGACTGCGGAATAATAATTTCTATGATTTTATGATAGAAGTTAAACAAATGTTACTATTTAGGATGATTTAGTGTAAATTTTAACTCGAAATGAATTTATCCTGATATGGCATTGCGTTAGTGAAAATCAAGTATAAATGTTGAATAGAAGGACAAAGTAGTCATGAGGTGATATATCTAAGCAAGACTTATGACTTCGAAGGGAGAGCCTTATGAATAGAACTAATTAGGTAATGATGTATAGTGAATGGGTAAATGGTACTAAGGTTCTGAAAAGGAATGTGATGAAAATATATAACTAGGTAGACTAAGAGATAAATATTGTCTATTTATCATGAGGTCTTCCCTTAATTTCACCTAGAAATTGTAAGTTATTATAATATGTGTGTCATTATAATGATACCCGTTTTTGTTACTATACACTAAGCTTTAATTTGAGATGAGTCTCATGGTGAAGATGTTAGTTTTGAGATATGGTCTAGTTGGTTGGGCATAAATTAGGTCAGAAATTAAGGTGTTACTTTGTAATAAATGTGAGTGGTACAAGTGTGGTATTATGAATCTTATATGATAATAATGAATGTGGCGTAGTTATTAGACTAAAAAGGGTATTAAGAGGTATAACCGAGATTTTATGTAGCCATATAAGATCCTAATTAAGTTAATGACTTCTCATGTGCATCTTGATACTATATTTGAGTTGTCAATGTTGAGTAGACTGATGTAAACATTATTCATTACCCTTAAGAGTTTGTGAAATGTATCATATATTGCCAATGATAAGCCTCTTAAATAGAAAAGTTCAAGTTTCCTTCAGTTAGGTAGATATGAAATTAGAAGGATGGTATTAGAGGGCCAAGAAAGATAAGAAGACTATTAATGTAACATCTCGTATTCTAGATAATCTAAGGTTAAACTAAGATAAACAAGAAGAATCAAATTGGGAAATAAGTATGAGATCTGGAAAATTTCCAAATTACAAAAGTGAGTTTTGGTCATTTTCAAAAAGCCATAATTCCAAACTCAGGAGGAATTTGGGTTAATTTTGTATATGGATGCGAATCTCGTAGGAAGATATTTCCAAAGACGCCAAGTTTGTGAATTTCGGAGGTCGTATGTGGGAGATATGACTTTTCGAAGTTGGGCTGTTGAGCAGCAAAAGTTCAAGTTATCAAGTTTTCTAATGTCTTTCAAAAACGTTGTCACTTTTTTTTTAAAGACTTAAAGTTCATGTCAAGAAAAAGTAAAAAGTTGAGCTCATTTCTCAAAAGGTATAAGGGAACTAAGTGTTTCCTAAGAGTTAAAGTTTCAAGTAAGCAAAGAGTATCAAATTGAGTTAACTACTCAAGATTTATAAGGGAATTAAGTAATCGCTAAGGATTGAAACACGTTTTCAAACTTTTGAGAACGAAAAGAAGCTAGACTTCCAAAGAGCCTATGGCTAGCTTTAGTATAAAAAAGAGGATACTATGATTTCCTAGAGAGCTTTTTAAAAAGCTAATTTTTGATCAATAATCTGTATGTTCTTAAAAATAAGAGCCACTTTATTTTTGGGAGTAGTATTGAACACCGATATAGGATAGAGTTCATATAACTCACATCCACCATAAACCATGTTAAACACAACAGGTAGAAAAGGGTTATTCTTTTTAAATGATTCCTTTTAAGAGTTTAATAGTGGATCCATTAGGCAGTTCAGGTCTTATACTTTTGACCGATTATAGGATGTGCTGGCAGCGTGAATTAGACCATTTTATCATGACTGTAGCTCTTAAGTGATGGTTGTCCGTGTCACGATCGGGGTCTAGACCCCAGAAGTGACCGGCGTTGTTCAACACTCAGAGGTCGCAGACAAGCCTACATACGTCATCACTACTTCATATAGGTTAATTTTAAAGGAAAATTTGAATTTTTTAATTAACATTCATATAAGACATTCTACTTAAACTCATAAACATTCACAATCAACCATGTAATATTGAGACCATCAAATGAAAGAAATAGTTCAATACTGCATTAAGTATAAACTTGTCAAAATGGCACAAATACAATGTCTTAAACAAAATGAGGATGAAACTCTAGTGGAAAATACTCCACTAACTCAAACCTATATGTAATCTAGATTATAATGGGCAAGCATCCTCTAAATCATGAGCGCCTACCAAGTCTAGATGAGTGCTCCACGTCCGGATAACTACATTGTCGTATCGTAAACTCTAACGTCCGCCTGTACTTGCACCTAAAAATATATAGTTGTATGGGATTAGTAACACATGTACTAAGTATGGGTGTATGAAAGCACACACCAAGGACATGCATGATTAAGGAGAACTATTTCCTATCAATATGAATTATTGAAAGTCAAGTGAGTGGACTTGTCAATATCGGATTAGGAAAGTCCTGCCATGAGAGTAACATGCATCATCATACTTATCATTTTGAAAATACCACCATACTATTAAACATATCAGATCACATATACTAAATCATTATTTCATATGTCATGAGACCTTGAATCATGACATGAAATTAAGGTCTTTCCAAATGAGGGCTCAAATATGGGACCCTTCACTAGAGAGCCTCCCTTAACAAAACAGAGTCAGCATTCATTCATTCATTATACTACTTCATTTTTATTATTCTATTGTAGTGCCCAACAGTCATACCTAAGATGTAGTTTAAGACTCTACATGAAATCGGTTCAGCTTGCAATGACCAAGAATACCTGGGTTATTACGTAAGTCTAGCTCCCCTCTTGATTATCCTATCCAACAGCTTTGGTATGTTTCATATTTCATTATGTTCAAGTTGTTTAAGGCTGGCCTCATAAAAAATAAAAAACCAAATTCTATGGGAAATATTAACATTAACCGACATAGATAATGAAAGTCATCCATAAAATCCACTGTGTTATTCCCTCATCGACAAGAGGTAGGCATCAGCACAGCCACAGTGAACCACAACATGTATCATATATATGGATTTGAACCTTGCTAGAATCCCTATAGTGGCAGTATAGGTTTAAAGACTAGGAGATATAGGAGATCCATACCCCAACATGCCGACATCTCATCTAATGAGGTTTCGTGAACCTACCGCCCTTCCGAGGAAGGCATTACCGCACTAGTCTAGCCTATCGGTGCTCATGTAAAGTTTCCATTACATTCAACTCATCCATCATGAAAGTTCATGCTTCTGCATGAGGACATCATAGCTTATTAGATGATTTTATCATCTCATCATTAAGTATTTACGTAAGCCATTTCATTCAATAATTTCATTAGAGTGTCATAGAGCTGGCCTCTTCATTAGTTTTAATACTCTAAGAGGGAGTACGTTTGATAACATTTGACTTAGGCTCATTTATGATTCTCTCCGTCTTTCACATTAGCCTCTTTATCATATTGTCACAGCTCATTTATAACTTTAACCATTTGCTTTAGATAATTTGAACTCACCCCTTAACGTGAATATTAATTTCAATTTCAATTTCATCATAAATGTCCATATTTATCACATACATCTTACTCTTACGTGATTTTTAAACGTATGATAGACTTAGAGTCCATACTACAACCCGGGAGGCTTTCTTTTCATAAGTTTATCATAAGGGAATTCATTTTACCCAATATTATTTGGAGAAGACTTAGCTCTATGTTAACAACCATTTTTGCGCGGTTTGAGCACTAAACTTTTTATTAGAAATACTTTTCTGAATAGATTTAAATGGGTATTTTGGACTATTCGTAATTACAAATTCGAAATAATGGGATATTTTTAATAACTTTTTATTGGTGGTTCGAATATAACAGTAAAATTCTAGATTTAATATTTAGTAACCCATAATTTATACACCATATATATAATTTAAATAATGAAATTAATTAATTAGTTAAAGAATAAGGGTGTTATATTTAATCTAAAGATAGGCAGCGTGCCCTCTATACCTCTTGTTCGTAGACGCCGGCCGACTAATTCCTTAACAAGACATTACAGGGTAGAGCCAACCAATTTCCAAATTTAGTATAAATACTTATATTTGGTTGCCATTAATTTCCTTTATTGTTATGAATAAAGAATTATTGTGTTATTATATATGTTGGTTGAAAATCAATTGATTTGAGGCTCTAAATTCTTATTATAATGTTAAACTAATTAATAGAATTGAAGGAAGTTACATTTATGGGCACCTTGGAATTATTTTATTGGTTTATATTTTAATAAATTTAAAAGATAATTACTATAATATAATTGGCCCATGGAATTCGAAAGTTAATTAAATGATATGTTTGTGTAGAATTTGTTTTTTAGAAAACTTGAGGTACATTGATTATACATACCACTTGGTAGGTTCTTTTAAGGTGTTTATGTATTACAATGAATTAAAACTTATTTATTTTTCACGTGAATTTGTGTTCTTGGCATTATTTTAAAGACTTCTTTAATGACAGATTAATTATTGACAATGGAATAATTTTTACATACGCTATAGCATTCAAATTACTATAGTCGCTTAAAAGTGAAGTCGTGGATACTGAACATATGTTAAGTATCCTCTTTATAATTAAGTTTTAATGATATATTGTAGGTAATATTTAAAAATTAGATATAGCAATTATTTATTACCACCATTACGATTATGTCAATGAGAATTAAGACTTAACCCTTACCTTTATTGAGAATGCGAACTTAGCATAATTAGTGATCTCAAGATTAGGACTTGATATAGATTGTGTATTGACAACTTGTGGGATCTAAGCTAGAGATATAGCATAAAGATTTCCTAAGATCGTATTTACAAATATGTATAAAATAGATAGATTGGACAAAAGCTCAGAGGCTTTGAGAAAGGAAAAGTACTTGAAAAAGCTTGCATGATTCTTTCTTTCCGATGGATTAGGTTAATGCTTTTAATTCTATTTGAATAGATAAACCTTAAATAGCGATTGATATGGATTGACAGTGGATATTGTAAGGCTCCTATGTACTGAATTGTGTCGTTATGTCATTGATTGGGTGGTTATATGTCTTGATGTATGGTTGTGTGTGGGCCTAAAATTTCTGAGACTGTGAATTCTAATCTTAAACCCCTCTATATTAAAATGAACGCCTTAATAAAGAAGGCTTGGTGAAATAAAAATAATAGATAATTGGGATCGGAGGTGTTTACGTTCCGACCTGTATTATTGGATCTGATTGTCACGTTACGACAACGGTATTATGGGATACGGAGTGTTACGTTTCCGAACACTATAACTATAAAGGCAAGATTCTTGAAGAAACTTAATATCTAATCGCAAATAACTATTTTTCCCAAATGAGTTGTGTGGGAGATGCATTAGTCGTCATAGGGGTGTTTATGTTGTACCTATGAATGGATGTTGTTTGTTGTCCATGGTTCCCACGTGTTTTCGTTGCTTGCCACCTGTATGTATTGTAGTTGTTTTATATTATTATTCAATATATATTGATTTCTATTTTGATTTGATCGAGATACCTACTCAGTACCTGTCTTTTATGACCCGTACTTGTATTTTCTTGTCCTGTCTTTGTGGAGTGCAAGCAGTTCAACCATCGACTTCGACTCGTCCCTCAGCTACTCGCAGTCTCCAGCACATAAGAGTTCAGGTGATCTATTATTTCTCTAGCTCGTTCTTGATTTCTTCATTCCTATCTTGAATGGTCTTTGAAGTTCTTACATGGACCATCTTTGCTTATTTTTGGTTTCATCAAAATATTCTTAAGAAGACTTGGTAATTGAAGGATAGATCTTCGGGATGGTGATGAACTTCCAATTTTTGGGATAGTAAGTGTTAAACTTTAGAATCTTATTTCATGGTTCCATTAATAAGTTTTGGATCTTTCAGTCCTTATTTTTATATATTTATAGTTGAACTATTGGTAAATGTTGGGGTTTAGATTTGTTGGTTCTCTCTCATACACCTTGTAGGTTAGTGTGGGTGCCACTCACCACTCGTTTTGGTCGTGACAAACTGGTATCAGAGCGTTGGTTCGTTGGTGCCTCAATCACACAAGGACAAAGTCTAGTAGAGTCCTTGAGAATGGTGCGGCCCTTTACTTTTCTTCGAAGTCTATAGGACTTTAGGAAACTCCATTTTTTCTTTCCATTCGTGCTATAACTTGATCAATTGGTATCTGGTGATACAAAGTGTATCTGACCTTCTCACTCGATTTCGCAGATGGATTATAACTAAAGCAACAATTGTTCCACCACTGGCAAGACATTGTCGCGTCTTAGCCTAACCATTTGGGATGTCTCACGAGTAGGAGCATGGCAGAGGTCGTGGGGGTGTTTTTTAGGAGTCGCATGAGGACGCCCACTAGCGGCAGGGAAAAACACCCTGGTCCGCTAGGAATAATAGGCAGTGACTCCTCCAACTGAAGATTAGGTAGTGAGAGAGGTGAAAAGGGGAAAATTAGAATGGTTAGGATAATGAAGACCAGAACCCCAGCTTACCCTAGGAGATGATTACTCTGGTTATTACTTATCTTAGTGAGGTTTATCTATCAGGGACACATTCACCTCCAGTGTTTTCTGCAACCAAGTAACCATCAGGTTCAGGGAGTACAACATGCAGCTGTTAGTGGCTCCCGCATGTATGCATCATTTGGAAGTATTCACGTCCTCATTGACTACAGGTCATAATGACAGTGATCAACATAAACCTTTTTTATTTTTTAGTTTTTCATTAAGTTCTTAAAAGTTAAACTCCAGTATTCAGGTGGCTGAATCTGAAATAGCCATATAGAATTTTCTTGTTTAGTTGTACTGAAAGCTACTACATAAGATTGGACATAATAGAACATTCGGTGTTGAATTTGTGACCTACCAGTTTTCCATTCAGGGGTCACATGCCAAAATGTGTGGCGGTCATATGTTGAGATGTCCAACCATCAACAAAAGCCCACCTATGACTTGGGCATCATTTTCCTAAACTTATTTATGGAGAGTAATATACCCCCGGACTTTGAGTGATATTAAGGAAGATGAGTTTCTGAGCAGATCAAATGAAAGATGTATGTTGCTGCACACATTATGAGGCAAGTTTCGTGCACTATCCAGGTATGCCACTCATCCTTTGCTTCAAGCCCCAAGGGAGGATTCGCCGCTTTGTAATAGGATTGAGGTCAACTTTGCAATTAACAAGCCTACACGTAGCTGCTATGCCGCAAAATCCTTTCAGGAAGTGTTGATTTTTTGATAGATGTAAGGGGGATTGATCCAGACACTTCAATATGGCAGTTCGACATTAAGAAGTTTCCGTAAGTGATTGAGTTCTGGTGTTGTTGCGACCAAGAGAAGATTCCAAGAGGGTACCCAAGCCCGTCCTATTCAAGCTCCCTTTTTTTTTGCATGTCTTATCTAAGGACCGTCGCAGACCAGTCTGCCTTTTTCCTGATTTTTGGGAGGTTTATCTCCAGACTTCATCATTTCACAGAGACCTATACTTTACTCCGAGGAATTGTTTTATTGATTGTGCAGAGGCTGGACAATATAAGAACATATTGTCAAACAGAGTACAGACCCCATATTAGAGGTAGAGGCGCTCATGGTATGAGTCCTCCATTCTGGAGCTTCACCGTGGTGCAAGTATGGTGGTCACCAATTTCGTCGGGTGGAGGGAAGTGGGAACTACTACTACAGCAACGCACTTGGTAGGAACAATGGACCTCCGTGATAGTGCAATTTATGCTTCCCGGAGGTCTGAAGCAGAGACATATGATGTTTGTTATCACAGGTACTCTTTTGGTCTGTGATTGCATTGCTTCTGTATTGTTTGATCCAATGGACTCCACATTCATATGTATCTTCCTCAT
Source organism: Solanum habrochaites (assembly GCA_027704765.1). NCBI lineage: Eukaryota > Viridiplantae > Streptophyta > Magnoliopsida > Solanales > Solanaceae > Solanum > Solanum habrochaites. The sequence goes on from JAKWJA010002498.1 coordinate 53,233,779, forward strand.
TTGCTACTATGGTCTTCATTTAATATTGTGATTTCTGAACATGCCTATTAGTGGCCTCTACTCCTTGAGTCTGTGATGAGTTTGAAAAGGTGTAATCGGTCATGCCTTTGTCTTTTGTGGGGAAGCAATACTTATGTAGATTTGATTAATTCTAGAAGATGGTTGATTTGATAGTAATTCTTATGGTATGATTTGGCTTTCTCCAAATTTTGGCAATCTTAGATTAATGCTAAAGACTGTGACATTGGCCAAGCCGGGGACAGACATCCTCTAGTGTTGGAGGTGTGACTATATTTCCCCCTCCGTCGTATTATATCTTGTGTTCATGTCGAGAAGGATGGTGAGTAGGGTTGTATTCGGCTTTACTTTGTGACATCTCACGGATACAAACTTCCAACGTACACTTTCGATTGAGTCTGTTTCGATAGTCCGTGCGTTTCTGGATGTGTTTTCCCTACAGTCCTTCCTGGTTGCCATCGGATCGGGTATTGATTTTTGTATTGATCTGGAGCCGGTACTCTCCCCTTCCCATCCCCTTATCGTATTGCTCCTCTAGTTAAGTGGATTTTAAAGTCCCAACGTTCAAGAGTATTTTGGTAAAGGAGTTATTAGACCAATGCATCCCTTGGGGTGCTCCTACATTTTTAATATTTGTGAAGAAGAAAGATGGAATTTTCTAATAGTCATAGACTACAGTACTGAATAAGGTAATCTCTTAGAACAAGTCCCATTCCTCGCGTTGATTATTTGTTCTACACCAGTTACAGGTTCTTGTTCTTCTCTAAATTGATCTGAGATCCTGTTTCATCAATTGAACTACAGGCAACAGATTTGCCCAAAGACTAAGTTTTCGAACCAGGTATGGACATATGAATTCCTTAGAAATGTCTTATAGGGCTTACGAACGCCCCGCTGTTTTTATGGCCAATGACAAATCGGGATTTTTAAGCCATATCTGGACTCTTGTTATTGATTATTGAATGAGATACTTTTAGACTCCAAAGTAGGAAATACAATGAGGAGCATTTTAAGAACATATGGAGTTGTTTAAGGGAGAAAGCTTTTATGCCAAAATCTACAAAGTGTATTTTTCTCGATTCAGGGTCCTTCTTGAGCCGTGGTTCTAAAGAGGAGTGATGTGGACTCCATTCTAAGATTGAAGCATTGAGAGTTGGGTAGTCCTACTCATGTTACACAGAGGTAATGAGCTTTTTTTGTTTAGCTCGCTACTATCGTCGGTTTCGTCAAGGATTTTCTTCTATCGTCTTCGCATCTGACTAAATTTGACTAAGCAGAATGTTTTCCATTTGTCATGGTCGGATGAATGTAAGAAAGTTTCCAGAACTCAACTGAACCTTGTTTGACCTACTGCACCATTATTACGTTGCCATGAAGGTAAGAATTTTATTGTTTATTTGTGATGCATCTATTATGGTTATGGTGCAGTGGCTAATCGCAGAAGAGGATGTCATTACTTATGCCTTCTAGACAATTGAAAGTGAATGAACGTAACTACTCCGACTACATGATTTGGAGTTTCGTTGCATTGTATTTGCATTAAAGTAATGGTGATACATTATCTATATGGGTTCAATGATGAAGTTTATACAGATCAATCGTAGTTTACAATATGTCTTTACCAGAAAGATTTGATTTGAGGCATAGGAGGTGGAATTTAACTATTGAAAGATTTGATATTACTATTTTTTGTATCACCCAGAAAGCAAGTGTGGGATAATGTTTTAAGTAGAAAAGTGGGTGAGCATGGGTAGTTTAGCCCACTTGCGAGTTTCTAGACGCCCATTTGGCTAGAGAAGTTTCAACTCTAAGCTAATTCTTAGGAGTCTGGAAATACTAGATAAAGGAGGATTTTTTTGGCCTGTGATGGAGGCAAAGATCTTCTTTTCTTGACAGATTAAGGGAAATCATTTGTACTGAAGAAGGCTTAAGCTGAATATCGAGAAATGGTATTGCGAGGAGAGGACTAAGAGGCAATAATTGATAGGAGGCGTCTTGAGGACTTAAAGGAAGGGTAATTTGCCCTTTGATTAATTTGATTACACTAATTCTAAGAGGCTCATAGTTCAATTTATTCTATACATCCCGTGCAATCAGCTGTATTCGTGATCTAAAGAAACATTTTTGAGTGGAGTAGAATGAAGAGTGACCTTGTTTATTTTGTTTGCCAATGCCCGAATTTTCAGCAGTAAAATATGAACACCAGAAGCCTGTAGGGGACACTCAGAGAATGCCCATTAATGAATGGAAGTGGAAAGAATAGCCATTGATGGTGCTAGTTGGTCTTCCAAGACATTGGGTAAGTCTGATTCTCTTTGGGTATTGTAACACGAGGTTAACTAAGTCTGCTCAACTTCATTCCGGTCAAGATGACTTATCAATGCCAGAGAATTAGCCAACTCTATATATCAGAATTTGTTCGATTGCATGCGTTCTACTTTCCATCATATCAATAGAGGTACGCATTTACTTCTATGTTTTGGGAGACCATTACATGCTGAATTAGGGTATAGACGGCTCTTGTACTGCATTTCAGACTTAGAAACCGATGGTCCAGTCTGAGCATCGAGTCAGGTTTTTGGGATAAATTTCATTTAGCAGATTTTCATAACACCACAATAGCTACACAACAGTATTTTTTTTGGGAAGATGGCGCCATTGAAGGCATTGTATGGGAGGAGCATGTAGGTCCCCCATATGGTTGGTTTGACATGAATTTGAGGTTAGACCTATGGGGTACCGATTTTAGATGGAATCAGTAAGAGAAGTGAAATTTTAATTAATGCAAAAAATTTTTAGTAGCTCAGAGTAGCAAGGAATATGCTATCGAAGGTTAGGACATGGATTTTAGGAGGGTTAACAAGTTTTGCTAAAGGTTCACCAGAAAGGTGTGATGTGGTTTGGTAACGAGTAAGACTTGTCTGAGTATATTGGGTTCCCATTTGACGTTCCTTAGCATGTGGGGGGAGGTGTCCTAATGAAATTGGGCATTGCCTCCAGGGTTTAAGTGCACCCGGTATTTCATGTGTCTATGCTTAAAAAATAATAATGGTTATGAAATTATAATTATTTCGTTGGGATTCAGTTCTTCTTCTTGATGGTGAATATGTCTTATGCAGTGAAGAGCCATATGGCTATTCTAGATAGGGAGGTCCTCAAATTGAGAGTCAAAAGAGATTGGGTTCTATTCAGGTTCCCTAAGAAGAATCGCCAGTTGAGAGTCCACTTGGGAGGGTTAGGCTTATATTGCATGAAAGATATCCACAATCCTTTTTATCGATTCAGGTATAACTCTTTCTCTTCTCGCCCTCATCCCTTCTTTTTGATCGGTCGAGGGACGAACGAATTTGTAATTGGTACTATTTTAACGACCATTTCGATCGTGATTTGAGCACTAAACTTTTTGGGATGCAGAACATCTTTCCGATAGATTTGTAAAGGGATGTTTTTGGACTATTACCTTATTACAATTATAGAAATAAGGGGGTATTTTTATAAATGTTAGTTGGTGGTTAAAGAATATAACATTAAAAATTCTTATTATTTAATATTTTAGTAACGCCATATTTATATCCCCATATAATTTATACCCATATATATAATTTAATCATGACAAATTAATTAATTAGTTTAAAGAAAATAAAAGGTTGAATTATTATTTAATATTAGAGAGGCGGGCATGACCTCTCTCTTGTTCGTATCTGCGCCGACCAGTTCTTACAAGCTTACAGGTAAGATCCCAAGCCCATCGCAAATTTATGTCTAAATACTTATGTTGGTTTTCGCAAACATCCCCAAAACTCTATTATATTATGGGATTAGAAATTATTGTTATTATATAGGTTGGTTGATAATTGAATTGAGAACTAAATTCTATATAATGTTAAACTAATTAATAAGAATTTAAGTTTACAATTTATGGGCACTTGATTGGCATACATTATACTGTTTTCATATGTTAATTATTAACCTTGGGGTACAAGAGCCTTATGATTATTATTGGCCAGAATTCAAGTTACTGACTAGGAATGTTGGTGTGGATTTGTTATTTTTAGAAACTGAGGTTACAGTGATTTCAATACCCCCTTGGTGTTTTATTAGTGCTCATGTATTAAAATGAATACAACGTTATTTATTATTCACATGTTTCCCCCCCCGGGTTGTGTTCTTGGCATATTTTCAGACTTCTTCATGGACAAGTAATTATTGACAATGGAATATTTATTACATACATATAAGAAATATAAAATGAATAGAGTCGCTTGAAAGAAGGTCGTGGATACTGCACATATTGTTTAAGTATCCATTATAAATTAAGTTTAGAATGATATAGATAGATAGTTTACAACTAGGTATAAATAAATTAATGTAAGTCCATTAATATTATTCAATGGACATAATTAAAGACTTAACCCTACCTGATTGAGAATGAGAAATTAGCATTTAAGTGTCTCAAGTGAATTGGGAACTGGAAATTGATTTGTGTTTGATGCACTTTTTTAGGATCTAAGCTAGAAATATGCAATATAGATTTTTTATTGCTCTTATTTAAAAATACTGGTATAACTTGAAATAGATTGGAAAAGCTCGGAGGCTTTGAGGAAAAGGAAAAGTATTGTGTCAACAAATAGCTATACATGGACTTTGGTTCTTCAGGGGGGAGGGTTATGGTTTTTTCTATTTGATAGATCAACTTTAATAAGCGATTGATGATTATTGAGTAATACGGTAAAGTCTCATATTTACTTGAGTGTGTGGTTATGTCTGGAATTGGGTGGTTATATTCTTGATTGTGTGGTGTTGTGGATTGGCCTAAAATTATGCGACTGTTGAATTCTAATCTTAAACCCATTTTTTAAAATGTCACGCCTTGATAAAGAAGGCTTGGTGGAGAATAAAATAATGAGATAATTGGTCGGAGTGTCCGTTTCCGACACGGTGTATATGTATCTGAGTGTCTGGTTTCTAACACTGTATTATTGGATCAGGATTGTCACTTTCCGACCAATAACATTAAAGCAAGAATCTTGGAACCAACTTAATATACTTACAATCTCAAGACCCATTTTTCCAAATTAGTAATGTGTGGAGGCATGACTCCTCATAAGTGTGTTTTGATGTTGATACCTATTATGGTGGTTTTATTGTTGTCCATGGTTCTTGGTGTTTTTGCTTGCCACCCTGTTATTATTGTAGCTGGTTTTTTATATTTATTATTAATATATATGAATTTCTATTTTTGAGTTGACCGAGATACACTACTCAGTAAGTTTCTTGTACTGACCCCTTACTTGTAATTTTCTTCTCTTTCTTTTGTTGGCCGTGCACAAGTATTACCTCGACTTTCGACTCGCCTCATACTCTAAGCTAGTCTCCAGCACCAAGTTCAGGGTGAGCTATTATTTCTAGCTCGAGCTGGATTCTCTCATTCACGTCTTATGTACTTGGAATTTTCGACATGGACCATCTTTTCTATTATTTTTGGTTTCTTAAATATTCTAGACTTAATAATTGACGATATATGTTCTTGATGTGATGACTTCGAGATTTTGGGGATAATAAGTGTTAAACTTTAGAAGCTTATTTAATTGGTTACATTAATAAGTTTTGGATCTTCCGCAGTATTTTTGTTATTCATAGTTGAACTATTGGTAAATGTTGGAGTTTATAGTTGTTGGTTCACTCACCTAGTAGGTTAAGTGTGGGTACCACTCACAACTCATTTTGGGTCGTGACCTATAGTTATGCATTGGTTTCGATCTTTAGAGGCAGCATTTATTAAATATTTTTTTACGTATGACTTATAAGTCAATACGGAATCGGGCAATGGAACTCAATTTTGAATCACTTGAACAACGCTTAATCTTATTTTAAACTTGATGATTGAATTTTTCAGATTTTGGACACCCTAGTTCGATTTCAATCAACCCCATAATATTTCATTCTTATTCTCCTCTATTTTTTAATTTTAAGGTAAGGAGTTTGTGCGTTCATCCCTCAAAAGCTCATTATTTTTTTAAAATTTATCTATTAACTTTCTCACCTATCCAAGATGTTGTGGGCTCAATCCCCACTCCCCACATTTATGTTCTCCTTTATTTTTCTAATAACTATCTCATCCATTCAAGAGGTTGTAAGTTCAATCCCCACTCTCCAAATTTTATTTTCTCCTTTATTTTTCTTCTAACTCTCTCATCCATTCAAGAGGTTAGGGGTTCACTCCCCACACTCCACATTTTATTTTGCTCATTTATTTTTGTCACAAATCTCTCATCCATTCAAGAGGTTGTGGGTTCAATCCCCACTCTCCAGATTTTATTTTCTCCTTTATTTTTTTCCTAACTATATCATCCATTCAAGAGGTTGTGGGTTCAGTCCCCAGTCTCCAACTTTTATTCTCTCCTTTATTTTTCTTCTAACTCTCTCATCCATTAAATAGGTTGTGGGTTCAATCCCCACTCACCACATCTATTTTACCTTTCATTTTTTTCATGAAAATTTTATATCATTTTCGTTTGAAGAGGTCATGGTGTCAATCCCCAATGACCTCACATTTAAATTTTTTTAAAAACATAGCTAATTTTCCTCATCCTGACGAGACTCCACTCACTTTTCCCATCACCCTTTGGTTGATTTTATTTATCCATTCATGTAATGGTGTATTGGGTTCAATCTTTAGTGATCTCACTTATTTACTTCAATTTTCATTTAATTTGTAAACTTTATTGCCGAACCCAATCGACCAAATGCTAGAAATTTTGTGTCACTATTTTAGCTTCTTTTTAATCCATCATTCTACACTAGATTTCTAAGGAATTTCATGGATCGTTTGGTGCTCTTTAGTGTAATTTTTTATGATTATATCTTCAAAAGACTTACCATAAATCTAACAATATTCACCACTTTTCACCCTCATGATTTACACAAACATTCGCACATAAAATGCAACACTACAAAATATCATGTTTAAGGGCTTAAAACCAAAAATCATGTCACAAGCACACAATATAAATTTTTTTCACGAAATTTTCACAGACTACTTCTTCGTTATATTTACAATTATATCATATAATCATGAACCATTCTCACGAAAAGTCCCACTTCATACCTAATTCTACCATCAAACATACCAACCAGGATGGGCTAGTGACAGGAAATGTATGGGAAAATCCATGTTTCGTAATCGAATTAATCTTATCTTAAGGGCTCTTTGCAAGGTACCAAGCGTAGAAAACACATACCTGATTATCACGTTGTTTCAACATTGATCTTGCTGCCGCAAAATTTATCAAAATCAAGTCCAATCCCAAAACGCACATCCTTACCCGGCTCGCGTATTATGTTTTGCTTACCGTTTTTTGGATTGCTTTCTCGTTTGTGTTTGCGTGCAAGTTAGTAACTGTTAAGAACTTTTGTTCTCTGATTTTTTTGCTTACGGTTTGGCAGCCAGAAAGAAATGTGAACTAGAGAGAGATAGACGTGAAGACAAGAATAACCATGAAGAGTTTAGTTACTTAGCTTATGTTAAAGTAGTTTAAACTTAGTTAACTAGAACTCTTTCAAACGTTGAAAATCTTATATAATTAGTTTAGTGAATTGATGATAATGTCCTTACAAAATCAGATTATAAACCTTAATTTAATCCACTTAAATGTTGCTACCATTGATGTTCGAACCCGTGACTTCGCCATCGTGAAAATTGGTCCCTCCGGGTCGACCCGACACAAACTACCCCATTCATTAATTAATTAATATTAATAATCTGATTTTACTTTTTCTCAAATAAATATTTAAATATTAATTAATTAAAAAAATTAACCAATATAAATAATCAAGCTAAGTCATGCCTCCTACCTTGGTTTGAACCCTGGTGGAGAAGGATTTTTGCTCAATGGGCAATTTCGGCCATTTCTATCTAAAATTATCCTCAACCTTATTAATTAAATAATTAATTACATATTTAGGGTAATTAAGATATTACCCTTATCATGGGAAAAGGCCATCATACCCGTAGACCCTCAAAACTAATGATCTCCCCTTTACAAATCTGGAAAAAGGCCATCTTACCCCTACATGGATGCACCCAACCTTTCCTATCTCAACTAACTCCCCAAGCTAGTTTGCTTTACTGTCGCAAGGGTTCAGTGGTCTTATTCTACGCGTATGAATTTGTGTGAACCCGGTATAATCTGGGCATTCTTGATACATTAGACATTACTTACGATATTCATTTTTAGGGTTGTTACATTATACCCCCCTTAGGAAAATTTGTCCACAAATGATACTACACATCATTTAAAAATAAAGATGGTGATTTTTGAAAATCTGTGGACGATACTTGATACCTTTACTCTTGTCTGAATTTCTATTTCACATTTCCTCATGACAAGTTCATTTAATTCAACATCTATCTTTAAGCTTCATATAAGATTGAAGAACATCTTTCCTCATCGCCTTAACCTTGATGCACCTTACAACTCATGCAACCAAAAAAAATCATGTCCACGCTATATAAAAACACAACATGACATGAAAACATAATTCATTTTAATCACCTAGTTCAATTTTTTACACATACGATTTTGTCTTACAACCATCACCAGTTCGACTATTGCATAAATTAGAGTGTCTTGAACAAACCGCCTTTACGAGGTGTATATATACCCTTAGATAAAATCTTTTTGCCCTTAAGATTTGAACATATGGGTTGGTTGGATTTGCCACGCCCTGCCCTTTTTATACCCTTTCTCATTTGGCAAATTAAACCTCACTACCGTGCTTTAAGATCTATGGTTGAATAACATTTAGTAGGTTGGTGCACATCCTCGAAACTACGAGCATCTTCACATTAAGCGTTAATGATCTCCTTCCTAAAGTAGTCTCATCAAAGCATACAACATAAATAAACACATAGTCACATAAGTCAGCAATCAACATGAGGAATGCCAACTATTAACTTCATACTAGTGGCAAAAACCCTCCACGTGAAACTAATTTAGGCTAATGCACCCGAGAACACAATCACACCGAGAGGTATCTTCCCTTCCATACCCGTAGACTTGTTGCTAAGAAGCGTTGCCTATCCTTGTAACCCCTTCACTTGTCTATCGGCTACAATTTCTCCTTCCCTTTTTCTTTCTTTCTCGACCTCTAATATAACGGACAATCCTTCATTAATGTGACCTGTTTCCAAAACGAAAAGCTTTAGAGCCCCTCATACACTCTCATCCAGAAGTTTGCCACACTTTCTACAAGTGCTTTTTCCTGAGGTGTAATTCTACTTCATTATTTCTCTAACTATGGCTCAGAATAAATTACCTAATCATAGCGACCTTATCGATGTGCTTTACGTCCCCTTGGGTTGGAGATTCCCTTCGTAAACTATGCTTATCCCTTATATTTCATACTCCTCTTCCTTGAAAAAATTCTCATCTTTGCCTTGACTGTTTTTTTTCCATGCCTAGTATTCTTTGTCTCTTCTTGTTTCCTCCACGTTTTGGACACAGACATGACATAATCCTTGAACGTACATTCTCGTAGTGCATCTAGCTGCCTACATTCCTTCCGAGATTTCCTCAGCAATTTTAGATCCAATGTAAAATGGGGAGGATTCTGCCTCTTAAAGTCCTTTAACCTGCTAGCTATGGTGCTGGCAGGTGGGTTTCTCTTTATGTGAACACCTTTTGCTCTGCCCTGGGCTATCAAAGTCTTATCTTGTAAGGTGATTGCTTGAAGCAATCTGTACAAGGGTGTCGTCAGTTCGCCATCTGTCAACCCATTTGGTTACAAACATATCCCTTCCAGCATCTGGAGCCTCCAATCTCTCTTCCTGTTGTTTCCTATGCATCATGCAGACTTTAATTCATTAAAGTGGTGCACTTTACTACCATGACTTAGAAACTACTCGATGTGGTTGATGAGAACTTATTATCCTCGTATTTAAGATAATGATCTGATACAAACTTTGTCACGACCATGGGCCAAGACCCCAGACGAGACCAGCGTCGTTGACCTCTCAGAACTCGCAGACAAGCCTACATACATCATCGCTACTATATCTAGGTTAATTTTAGCGAAAAATTTGAAGTTTTTGTTACTTAAAATTAATATTAGACATCCTACTTAAACTCATAAACGTTCACAATCAACCATCTAATATTAAGATACTCAAATGAAAGAAATAGTTCAATACTGCATTAACTGTATACTTGCAAAAATGGCACCAATACAATGTCTGAAATAAAATGAGAAAGAAATGCTAGTGGAACATACTCAAGTAACTCAAACCTATAGGAAGACTTGTTGTAGAAAGTGTTTATTCTACCTAGTGTTTTACCATAAGGTGGAATGGTCTTATTTGTGAAGAAGAAAAATGGTACTTTAATGATCTGTATATACTACATGTAGTTGTACAAGACTACAACTAAAAATAAGTATCCTCTTCCTCACAATGACGATTTTGTTGATTAGATTAAGGGTTTTTCAGTGTTCTCCAAGATTGACTTGAGGTAGGGTTACCATCATCAAAGTGTCACATTTGGAGAGCATACCCCATACGCGACCGGCGTCGTCATCCACTCAGAGCACTAAGACAAGCCCTTAGCATTTGTCATGATATGTCATCACTTAAAATTGCGCAAATTAAATACTTTAAATACTATATAAAGTATACTTAGGCTTCATACATAACAATTATGAAAGCATACATACGATCTTCTAAAAACTCTCTCATATTAAAAACCATCTAAAGAGTACGAATCTGGACTTAGCAGATAAAAGTTAATATGAGATATAGGCCTTAATACAAAAGAATCAAAAAACCTAATGGAATACGAGTATTATTAAAATCTACTAAAGTCTTTGCAAGATAGAATATGAAAAGATAGCATCACCAAACATGAGGACCTACCAAAACATACAGAAAGAGTTCCAAGCTTCTTCAATCGACCTTCTTAATCTTCAATTGTCAGACCCATATTTGTAGTATTATAAAGTAATGGGGTTAATACGCCACATGTACTAACTATGGGTATATGCACATAACCTCTAAGGACATGCATAAAACGAATCATTTCTTATAAAGCATGCTAAGTCATTTGAAAATCTTCAATTCACATACCATAGAACATATACAAGTTAAGGATTCCATAAACATAAAGCATGATCATAATTAAAGACATTTTATCATACAGTCATGTTAACATTTCATGTTCAATAGATCATATAAACATTACATTCAAAAAACATACCAATGATCCCATTCCCGACCTACAAGTGCAATGGTCATCTGAAGCCCCCATAACCCCACAAAACCAAATAGATAAGATAGGATACCATAAGTAGAGTTTTGCTTCATATAACTTGTAACATAAGTAGTCATCACCTCATAAAGAAATATAGGTCAATAACATGTTCAATAACGTAACTAACTTCACATAAGAGTAACAAGATTTATCATCTGAATCATACCTTTCATGTTACCAGACTACATAAGAACAATCTCCTAGGAGTTCCTTTAGAGTCAACTTGTGCAATGTCTAGGTAGAGTCCCATAACCCTACCTATACTAAGTAGAACCTTCAAGTAACCCTATTAAACATCCATTTACCTGTGTTTGATCTCACTTAAGGGAACATCATCCTAAAATAACATTAGACAATGTGAGTTAAATATGTAATCAGGTGTCATAGAACCCAACACCGAAAGAAGGTTGTCTACTGGCGTAAAAGCAAAGATGACATAGCTTACTAGGTGTATCCACAAATTAGTATCCTATGTTCGTAACTGAGTTCAAGAAATAGGAGATGTATTAGAGACTTATAGTTCTACATTATATGGAAGCTTCTATCACATGAGAGTCATTGTGAACCTACATTCCAACTAGGCAAATGATGTCTATCATATATAGCCCATCGGTGCTTAGCTTAAGTCCCTTTTTGATTAATCTTGAAGTCATCATTTATTCATAAATCTTATCATAAGTAATCGGATATAACTCCTTGTATAAACATGATCATGATCTCTTTAAGATTAGATGAGAATTTCCTTTCATCGTAATCTTTCGTTTGTGATATTAACATATCATAAATCATCTTGTGTAAAGTATACAACAGAATATCATAAATTTGTGTTATCGTATTATTATTTTAATATTACGATTATCATATTCACATCCCATCATATATACATATCATCATATACATACATCATTAACATAGTAACATCATTTATAGGCTAACATAACCATTGTTGACTAATCACAACTTTAGAAGACTTAACTGTTGTTTCCGAGATCCTTAATCAAGAACTTATGTTCAAATAACAATAATCATATCAACAACATAGTGAAATACTTGATAGAATAGACAATACTAACTCTTCAACTCATAAACAAGATTAGTTCGTAAAGTAGAATAAGGAAAAAGGGTCATTAAAGCGTTCATTCTAGTCATAGTCCCAACCCCAACAATTACGTGTTATCAAGTAGTAGTATAACCCATTAGAAATCATAAATCAAGAGAGAAATCATGCATAACACGAGATTCAAACATTATTAATCAAATACTCAACAATTCGTGTGAAATCAACCATAGAATTTTTTTTATCGATAGTCATAAATCTAGAGTTTGGAAGAAAATCTATTTTATAAAGTAAAAACCCTAGAATTTGAATTTCTTTAAAACTATCCTTGAGAGGAACTTTTGGCGAAAGGAATACCAATAGTGAAAAACTCATACCTTATTGATGAATAATCCACGAATTTAGGAAGAAAATCTTGAACTCTTCATCTTCTTCCTTAAGCTTTTCTTGTTCTTTAATGGCTTTTTGAAATGAGAGTGTTTCTTGAGAGATGAGAGCATTTTCGTTTGAATCTTATTTAGGGTGTAATAAGTGGAATAAAACTGATCTATAATCAATATATAGTCCTCCTATGAATTATCCAAAAGACCCTTTACTCAAACGAGTCTTTTTATGAAGTTATATTACCATAAATATGACTTTAAATAATGTGGGAAATGGCTGAACGTCGCGGGGTCAATATCCGTTATTTTTTAAAAATTTTGGGTAGAAGCAGTGTGGTGAGTGCTATCCTCGCATCGCGAGGCTGCCTCTCAGTTCTTGAGGAAGTAGCCTGCGTGTAGGCTGTGTGACACACACCTCATGTTCCAATCTTGTTCACGCATGCTCCTTTGGCAGCCTACCCACCCATGTTGGGGTCCTCCCTGAGGAGCCTTCTTGTGGTCTTTAGGGTATCGTTACGATACGTATGGACACTATCTACTACATTCTACCTATATAAAGTCTTTTTAAAAGTTTTTAACTTCATCTGACACTTTGAAACCTTCACAAAACATAGGGACGTCAACTAGTTCAAATTAGCTAGTTTCCTGACGTCAAGGTCTTGGATCTAACCTTTTGTAAATGAGTTTATTACATTAATATAGGTCTTAAAATAGCATTCTAAATATTATTCAATACATGAAGGTCTAGTCTAAGTCATGTCTTTTCCAGAGTGTTACACTAAGAGTAAGAGATGTTGATATCCAAATAAATGTTTTTATAAGTCGTTAGAGGAATTATGAGTTTGTGGTCATGTCCTTTGGGTTGACAAGTGACTAGATTACTTTTATGGAGTTGAATAACCAGATATTTTTCCTTATTTAGAATCTTTTGTGATTGTATTTACTCGTGATATTAGTTTATTCGAAGAATGAAGTTGATCATGTTCTTCACATGAGGATTTTACTTTGGAGAATGAGATAGGAGAAGTTATACACATTATTCTCCAAGTGTAAGTTTTTGCTTGAGTATGTGTCTTTCTTGGATCATGTATTGACAAAGGAAGATGTTATGGTTGACCTAGCCAAGGTTGGGCTAATTCATGACTGGGTGAGACCTAATTACCCTATCAAAATTTGAAATTCATTGGATGGGTAGGCTATTATTGTCGGCTTGTATAGATTTTACCTACCGTAGTTGCTCCAATTGTTGTGATTTATGCAGTTTTGATGATTGACAAAGAAAGATGAAACATCTTAGTCAACACGGTCCAAATGTACACGGTCACGAGCTGTTGAATTCGAGAAAGATTCTAAAATGAATAAAGACAAGTGTGCAGAAATAAAGGAATGGATAATGTTACTTTTGTGAGAAACCCGAAGAAAATAAACATCTGATGAATTGAATATAAAGACTAAATAAGTTTGAGTTGAAGAAGGAGTCTAAAGAGGCAAGTAGTTTTAATTGAAGATAGAGTCTCACTTAAAGTAGAACTCCTAATGTTACAGTTGAATTGAAGTGTTGGAATTCGACTGCAATACAACAGAATCAATGAATGTAATTCGAAGAAGGCGTCCAAAGAAGGTAGAAGTTTTAATTCAAGGAGGAGTCTTAATTGAAGTAGAACTCTATGTCAAGAGAGTTCAAGTCAATAAGAAGTTTGAAGTGAACAATAACATTATGATAAATTTTTCTTAAAAAGAAGTGAAAATGTTAAGAATATGTCTGTACTTATAAAGAAAAAAAAAAGCGATTGAGAAATTCACTTTTCAAGTGCTACCAGCGAACTGATGGAACACATCGAAGAACCTGATCCTTTAAAGAGTTTGTGTATTAGGAGTTTTACTTTGTAAATGAGTCTTGAAGTAATCTTAGTTAAGTGATTATAAACTTAACTAGGAGTGTTGTCATAGGGTTGTGATATTTCGAAGAGTTGGGAACACATACCTTAGGATGTTTATGTTCAAGATAAGGAATTAGTGTTAGTTCCTAGGATTACAAGAGTTGTAATTCAAATCCATAACTTGAAGTTAAGGTAGGTTGCAAAGTTTGTAATCTAACTTTTGTGGAGGCTCGTAGTTGATTTATTGAAGTTCTAGTTAAATCCTATAAGGGTATAGGTCGTGGTTTTTACACCTTTTGAGTAGGTTGTTTCCAAGTAAAAATAGTGTGTTTTTACTTACTATCTTTACTGCTTTGTTGGAACACGTTAGGCAACCTGTTTCACACTTAGGTGAAAAGTTAAAATAAGTAAATTTTTAGGTCATATAGAATATAACCATTGACTAAGTAGACTCAGAAGACTTGTATTTCTTTGAACTGATAAGTGTGAGGCAAACTTTTAAAAACTGAACGAGTTATTAACCTCAACACATATCTTAGTATTGCCCGAATAAGGTATCTTATTTGTGATATTATGTGATGCTTTGGTGTTGGTCTAGGTGGTGTATTGATGCAAGAAGGGAGAGTCATAAAATATTCTTCTCAACAACTAAATGTGAATAAGAAGAACTCCCACACTAAATAATTGATAATAAAACCTAAACACATTTAACTATCACCCTATATGACCTAATGCACAAATGAAGAATGATTCAGGTCTTACCATAGAATTTTTTGGAGTGTTACAATATCCCTCCCTCCCCTTGGATTTTAAGAATGGAAGGAAAAGGATTTATTCCTACTATCATTCTTACGCAAGAACTTTTCTACTACCATATTCTGAACTGAATAGGACCGACAGTATTGAAATCAGCCTACATCTCAAATAAGATTTTAAGCTTATAGGTCATGGGAACGACTTTCTATGAATCACAATAGGAATAGAGTTATAACCTCAAACGTTCTAAACAAATCTCCCAAATTTTTGAAAAAGAATGTCATGGCCTGACTTGCTGAGTCATCATAGAACCTACTAAAATAACTTGACCAATACCAAGAATATGAAGTAGTGAGTATCAAGGTAAAACTAAACAAAAATCAATGATAATATATGAAAATAAAAAAATATAAAGCAACCCACAACTATATAAAATAGATACCTTCGCAGAATTTGAAAGTCACGAGTATAGAGATGTCTACAAAAAATAAATACAAGTCCGCAAAGTGGAACATGACAAACCATATTAAACACAAAAGCAAATCTAACATATGTACGGAAGAAGACAGATTGATCGAGGACGCCTAGTGCTCACCATCGTATATGATATTCCAAAGTTTGAAAGGATGGCATAAACGATCATTGCTATTAGCCGGTACTAAGCCCTGCAGCACGAGAAAATGTAGAGTGTAGCATAAGTACTAAAGCAAAGTTACTCAGTAGGCAACATAGGACGATCGAGCAAGAAAGGTAAATATTATAACATCCATTAAATTTAAAAGTTAACACTCAAATGATTATTCATTGGTCAATAAGATTGAACCTAGTGATTCTTAAATTTTATTAGGTGTTAAGATAAATTCTTTAGTGTGGGGATTATCTTGCATAGGAATCAAGGTCTTTAGAATCCCCTGGCACAAAATTGATTTGAAAGCTTTCATAAAGATTTAGTTTCAATATGAAATATTATGTGGATAAGATTCAAAAAATTATATCTCTTAGAACATATTGAATTAGGTGGCCCCTGACCTATAAAACTAAAGGTCTTTGAGTCCTTTTCACAAAAATGCCATGTTTTCTTAATCTCGAGCTTGGAGGAAGAAGGTATACCCCTTTAAGTGAAGTATCTCTATTTAAAGCATCTCATTCATTTTTAGAATGGCAGATTGGTATTTTCCTTTTCTTACCAAGCCTAACAACTTTGTATTCACCCCATATAAGTTTTTAATCATTATTAGATAACTTTTCATGTTTCTAAACACTTACAGATTCAGAGGCGGAGTTTCAAGCGTTCTTTGAAAACTGGGTTACTTTTTGATTCTTAGGATTTTCTAGACCCATGGCAGTTTGTCTTTTGTATCTTTTAATGTTGTGCAAATAAGTGTTTGCATAATCTTCCTCAAAACTTTTGAACCCTTTTTGTTGTTTTTCCTATAGCTTGTTGGATGTCTATTCAAGCAAAACTAGTCTATTGTGATTGTCTTTTTTCCATCAATCATAAGAAAACCATGGCTGACCTAGTTGAGTTAGACATGGTAGAATTTTATGTAATATTACATATAGTTATGCGTGTCTTTCGTCAATAGATTGTTGAATCCGAGTTGTCATGTTTCACATTTCTAATGAGCAAGTTATAGAGTGGAGTAGTAATTCATCAGTGATTAAGGGTTATTTTATTTCGTACCTTAAGTAGAGAAAGTTAGTTTCAAAGGGTTTTATTTATCACCTAGTCAAAGTTAATGACTAAAGTACTAATGTACCTCCCATTCAGTCAGTTCCTATAGTAAAAGACTTTCAAGAAGTATTTGATGTTGAATAACCCAGAGTCCTACTAGAGAGTGAAATATATTTTAAATAGGCATCATTCCAGATATTTCTCCTATATCTATTCCTCCATATAGAATGTAACCATAAGAGTTGAAATAGCAGAGAGAACAGTTCAAACATTCGTTGATTGGTTTTCATAAGGTCTCAGCAGTTTCTCCCCGGTCTTTAACGCTCTATAAGTCTTACTTGTTTGGAAAGAAGATGGCTTACTTAGGAATGTGTATAGCCTACCGTCAATTAAGGTAACCATTAAAACATGTTCCTCTTCCCCAAGAATGATTTATTTCAGTCGAATAAAGGGTGCGCCCCTATTTTTTGAAAGTAGACATCAATCTGCTACCATTAGATGGAAAGTTGGATCTTGTGAAGATACTTTTTTGACCAGATATGGGCTTATGAGTTTTTGGTTCATGTTGGTTGGGTTAGCTAATCACTAGCATCATTAATTGCCTTTATGAACAGAGTCTTTGAAACATATATGAGATATGTTTATATCGTCTTCATGTTTGACATACTAATTCTATTCTATTCATAGAAATGAAGAGATCATGCTATCCATCAAAGAATAAGCCTTTCACAGACTTTGAAAAAGTAAGGAGTTTATACTAAGTTTCAACATTGAGAGTTGTCTTAAATATGTGGCATTTTTTGGCCACATAGTCTCCTACTAGAGAATAGAGTTGATACCACAACATAGAAGCATCATAGTTTTTGCCTAGACCCACCCACCACCTCTCTAAACATATATGGAGTTTCTTCTTCGGTTTTGGATGGGATACTATAAAAGGATTTTGTTGATGGGTTTTCGTCTATCTCACTTCTTGACAAAGAATGACATCGAAGACTGTTAAGTTTTCAATTTCGAAGCTTAATGCTAAAGCCTTCACCATTGACCAAGAGTAACGATTGCCCCGATTTTGACTTTAAACCACCGCAAGTTCTTCTAGGCTTGTTGTGTACTATGATCATTTAGAATTTTGTTTTGGATGGTGTTATCATGTGAGAAGGGAAAGTTTCTAGCTTATGAACTCCAGCAGTAGAAAAATCATGAGAAAGATCTCCAACCCATTACATCGAATCTGGTTGATTGTTTTTTTCTTTAGATCTATGGCGACAAGAGCACTAAACTTAGTATGGGTTCTTTGTTGATATATTCACTAATGCACAAGGCCTTTACAATACTTTTCCCCATTAAAAGAGCCAATATAGGCAGAGAAGATGGTTATAAATTACTCAATGATTATGAAAATGAGTATTCCGTTACCATCGATTAGGGTAATGTTTGTTTCTCTGATGCTTTAAAGCAGGTTTATGTATGGGGAGGGCATCGCATATGTTTAGGCAAGAAAGGAGGGAGTTATCCAATATACTTTGCACAAATTTGAAACCGTATATTCTGACTTTAATGAATTTCTAGAAGGAGGAATTTGGTGACGTGACCGATGGGGTAAATCAATCATACTGTTGAGGTTCAAGAGATGTTGCGGACTAGGCGCAGAACTGGCGGAGAGCGAGTCAATAGCCGCGGGGGGGGCCGGGGGGGGGGGGGGGGGGTGACCTGGGCGCAGCGGCGGGGGGGGTGGGGGGGTGCTGGGGACTCAGGGAACACCAGGCCTTGCGCCGGGCATCGGCGCGGGTGTGGCGGACCGTCCCATGATAGTCTATTCGAGACCCAGAGATTATCTTTCGCAACAACAAGGAACAAATAAGTAGATGGTGTGCTGAAGTACCATGGGTAATTGTGCATACTGACGATGGATGTGATCCAAAGAGAGGATCACTGAGGAGCACAGCTCCGTGATATTCCCCATCCATCTGGCTGGATTGTCAAATCTGTTCTTTACCATGTATTTTCTGAGAGAGGTCTATATTTGCGTCTGGGATATTCGAACGGTAGAAGGTACTTACCTCACATTCTTGCTGTTTGTCCATGTCCAATGTCCCTTGCTATCCCTTAATCCAGTTAGACGCATCCCGAGCAAGTCATGTGGGATTGGTTTACTAAGATAGAACCATGCCGATGGAAAGGGGGAGTGATTAATTTGGCTTCATCAAAGGGTACCAAGTCTCCCGCATGCCAAGCCTGGATTCATGTGGTAGTTGTAGACACAATGACAACTCAACCAATTTTAAAAAACGATAAAGACTCTCTTCCCGATCGGGTGAGCGTTATAAAAGTTGTACGTTCAGATGGTGGTGAGACTTCATGGAGTCCCTCATTTTTTGAATCAATTTCAGATAGCAGGTGCAACCATTTTTTTGTCACAATCTCTGGAAATTTTTCAAGAAAGTTTGGGTTTCCAAATGTGTAACTTAAAGTACTTTTGTCAATCCTTAGACAGATGGGAGGAGAGCGTACAACAGATATTGGAAGATATATTGAGGGCAATTTTGGGGGATCTATTTCATCAAGGAAAATTGGGGTGTGATCACCTACCTCTTCATTGAGTTCTCTTACAAACAACAGTTTAACCATTCAACAAAGCATCCAAATGGTTTTATATCGGAGCTCATTAGAGAGAAGACGCTATATCCTATTGGGTAGACAAAGTTGTGAAGCATGGTAGTAGTAAGAAATAGTTTCACCAAGCTAGGAGAAGGCGAAGGTGATTCAAAAGAGATTAAATTGCACATGAGTTGTTCAAACTCAAAAACACAGATGTTATTAAAAACCGTTTGAGTTTGAAATGATATTAGGTTTATTTTTTAATTTCAACTATTAATGGTGTTACGAGGTTTCAGTCATAAGAAGGGAAAACTTAGATTCCTAGTATAATTGGACCTTATCAGCATACCTCAAAGGATTAAAAGTAAGCTTAAAGTTAGCGCTACGACAAGAGTGACCCAGTTCAGTCCGTATTTCACATCTCTTTTGTTGAAAAAGTTTCACAGGTGACCCTTTATTTTTTATTATACAAACTATAATTTTGGAATAAAGATACCTTAGCTTATAGTAGATTCAAGTCAGATTTTGAGATGCCCTGTTTACAAGTTGAGAACAAAGAAGGTTGCATTATTCAATGTCCTATGGTAGAACCAATTTATTGAATAAGATACCTTGGAAGCTAAAGTGTATATTAAGATAAGATATTGACGTCTCTTTGAATTCGGAGAAGATGCAATTCAAGATACTAATTCTCTTCTTAGTATTATATAAGATGTAGATTTATATAATTCAAATATCTACATCTTCAAAAAAATTATTTTTGGTGAATTTTATTAATCTTCCATTCTTATCTATGCCACTGTCAATTATAGAAGAAAAACAAAACACATTATTCCTCAAAAACTCAGTGTAAAAAACGTATATATATAATTCGTAAATAATTAGCTTACAACATAAAATTGCGGCACTTCTAGAACATCTTTAAATTTGACTAGAAACAAAAATTAACACAGATTACAAATCACCCAATCACCCCCCCCCCTCGAACACTCATATACATATTCATGAGGAGGCTCTCGAGTGTAATAACCTGCCTTTAACAGAACAAAGATAAACAATCTAAGTTGCTTCTTCTATGCCTTTCGCAAGAACAAATAAATAAACAATCTAATTTGCTTCTCTATAACACATAAAACATTTATTTTAACTTAAAACAGTTTTTAAAAAAAACATATATAATGGTGTTATGAACATAAGAAAAGATGACAATTCAAGATTTACTAGAGAAAAACTAAAATACAAAAAGAATCGATGTTCCAATCACAACAAGCATAATACGCCATTAAATCTCTTTTCAAAAGTATCAAAACTGATTTCTTCATATAACGAATCAAAGGTTTTTAGTTTGAATCGATATTTTTAAGATGTCACCTTTGCAGTCATCAGACTTCATAGAGATCACCATTTTATATCAACATTCTTTGGTTCGTGATCAACTACCACAACCCGAACATCTAATAATACGGTCCAGTTCCATTGAATTTTTATCCTTCAGAAATTTTCAAGGAAAAGAATAAAGTTACTAATTTTTTCTTATATAGAATCTTGAATTTATTGGAGTCCACCATTAACCATTTTTTGGGGTATTATATATAATTACAATGGTAAGTGAGTTTGTTGAAAATAAATTGTTTATTCCTTATGTGTATAGATTTGGTCACTTTTAGTTCTCATATTATTCATCATTAATGATTAATTAATTAATCATTAGGTCTGGTCTTCATTTAATTAAAGCTATTATCTAAAAAGACATATTTTTAACACCTTGTCTTCTTGTTCTAAAAAACTGTAATTCTAAACCATAAAGTCCTACTATCATCATTCTAAACCCAACCCTAAATAAAGAGGCTCTAATCCCTGAATTCTAGAAAGCCGTACCTCTACACCTAAAAACACAAACAATCTTATGTCGTAAATCGTAAACCCTTCAAAAAAACCTAAGAAACACTGTAACCCTTAAAAGGCTAAAACACGTGAACTAAAAACCAAGCCTAAACCCTATAAAACAAAATCATATATTTGTTACACCCTACCGGAAAAAAAACAAAACAAAACCCTAAGCCTTAAACCTGGTATAATTAAGTTCTTTGCAATAATTGAGTAGTAAGAGGTGTGGTATATGACTATTATTATGCAGAGTAATAAATGGTCTAGTTATTATACTAACTAGTGGCATTAAAAAAAGCTGTTTTGAGATTTTCTTTATTATCCAAATCTAATTAAGTCATGATTTCATGTGCACTCGATAGTTATTTGAGTTGTGATGTGGAGTAGACTATTAAGCAATATTTTATTAGCCTTATTATTTTCGGTCGAGGGAACATAGAATTGCCACAAAGATAAAGCCTCTTAAGAGTGTTCAAGTTTTTCTCCCGTTAGTAGATAGGAACTTAAAGTATGGTAATAGTGGGATAAGAAGAGAATCAGACTATACCATTAGATAAGCGACTTTTATGGTCGATTTGTGTACCAATTATACAAAGGCTTTTATAGAGAGGAAGAGGTTCAAGATTAACATTTCACATAGAAAAACTATAGGGATATGAGTTTTTATTATTACATGGAGATTCATAGCCATGCGATTAGCCATTTTCCAGTTCACACCATACGAGTTCCTTGATCCTAAAGGTACAATATGCCCAAGGGCTTTTCAATTCATCAAAAAATAAGAAGGACCAAAGTTAATTGACAAACCTTGACTCATGAATATCTTTAGTGTTCTCTTGTATATCTTCTCCGTAGACCCAGATATTAGACTGGGATAAAAATACTTCTCATTACCTTAGTATATTATTAGAGGTTCTAGCGGTGGATAAAATTTGAAACTCCTTAGACTTTTTGATATTGACCAATTATGGTGAAGTAACTTAGAAAATGGTTGTGCCACAATATACAAGACAGTTCTAGATCTCCTCCTCTCATGTTATTTTTTTTTGTTATAATATTGTAAGTTTGTACCTATTTCTTATGATTTAGATAAATACTTCTTAGTTTGATTACGAAATTTTGGCACCCAGTATCAACATTTTTATGAATTTAGAAAAATTTAAGACTTTAGAAAAATTTCTGGATATTGCCAATTGTAGTCAACCCCCCAACTTGCTTCGAATTGAAACCCATGTTTGTTATTATATTCAGACTGGTAAGGTAACATCATTTCAAACATATGCTTTGTAGATCCGAATTTATTGATTCTACTTTTCAAATTTATACGACATAAGATTATAAATCTTACTGCATTACTACTAATATAGAAATGAGCTTCAATGAATGAGAATGCATTCTATACATTTGAATGTAAAGAAGAACAAGAAGGAAAATAATGATCATGAAACCATAATTCCCACAGGAATAAGAGAAGGTTCTTGTACGATTACAAGCAAGGTATCATTTGCAGATGGTCTCCTTCCCACGTTTCTTGTACTACTTGCAAATCCAATTTCCTTGGCAAGTCCGACTTTTCCCAGTCCCTCATAGACACTTTCTTTTCTTCCAATCCGAAAGTATCATAATGACCCAAAGAAGCGTTCATTAAAAAAAAATAAGATGACCAATGAAAAAATATACGACTGGACTGTGAAAATATCTTTGGCTTCCTTATTAACATCTACTTTGCGTGGACAACGATAGTTAACACTATGATGAAAAATAGCATACTCATTTCCTGCCATATTTTTAGTAGTCTGTGGTGGATAGATTTGAAACTAAGTACCACTGTATATGCCAATCATTATTAGATAACTCCCCCCCCTTATAATAAATTTGTTCCACAAGATATCAGAACAACTGTTGATATTTTTCTTTTTTTAATTTTGATAACCAAAAAATCCCCGAGGTAATTGGCACACAATTTGAAACTTGACGTATAATTTTCCCGCCCCTTATTATTTTCCCGTTAAATACCAGACTGACCTCATCACACTCATGTTGTCATTTTTCTAATCATGAAACTCATCTCAAATTCAATCTTAATGTTTATTACTAAACACGAATATCAATATGATTTCTGTACTAAACTATACTTCATTATTACTACGGAAATTTGGAAACACTTTCCCAATAGGACTTCATGAAAATTAATCAATCCTTACCACCTCTCAGTGTTCATACTCTAACTACCATCACATTCTACTTCACAACTTAAGTGCTACCTACTCA
The DNA here is from genome assembly GCA_027704765.1 of Solanum habrochaites. Classification (NCBI taxonomy): domain Eukaryota; kingdom Viridiplantae; phylum Streptophyta; class Magnoliopsida; order Solanales; family Solanaceae; genus Solanum; species Solanum habrochaites. Next base: position 53,257,607 of record JAKWJA010002498.1, read on the forward strand.
CTTAATGTGTCTTATCTCCCAGTAACTCTATCATTTTCTGAATACCATGAGGCTCTTCTTTCAAAATTCATAAGCCTAAATAAATCTATCAAATTATGAATACGTTGGCTCTTCTATATATATATTCACCACTAACACTTTTCATTATACACATGACGCATTGTCGTAACCGATTTTTTTTGTTACGGTATACAAATCAATTCATATAACTTGATATACTTCTCTACCTCTTATTGAGGATCTTCAAAACTCACAAGTGTTCTAGTCTACCACATGGGGAAACTTTTCATTAATAGTTTATTAGGTGCATGACTCTAAAAACCTAGTTTGCTAAAGCACCACATCTCCTGTTTCCATCAATCGATCTCTATACCCTACTGCATAGTTTTTCTCTAACAATGGCTCTCACACTGTACTGCTGATGATCGTCATAACTGTTGATTTTCTGCTACTTCTTCGGGTGAAAATCATACCCCAGGTCTAAACATACTCTCTCTCAATAGATCTCAGCGAACAACATTTATGAAAAGAGTACTACCTACTCGTTTTTCCGGTTCAAACGCATGATCATGCCTGTGAAAATAGGAAGGTGAATTCCTGTAAACATAAACACTTCACTTACTCTTGGCCTTGTCCTCAATCTCTTAGGAGTCTCATAACTTCCTCAAAACTGTTGCTTCGAACGAGTCTCTATAAGGATCTTTTAACTTCACTTTCACCCACGTCTAGTATGATGGGTAGTCCGAATGATAAGACAACGCACGGTGAAAATCGATCCCTATACATATCTCTTTTCGCTATATGAAGGTAGACAGAGGGGGAATTTTTATTAAAGTGTTTTGTACTCTCCTCATTTATAAAAGTCGGGCCCTCACATTCATACAAAAAATCTACTTCACACTGCTTCATAGACTCCTAGGATCCTTAACCTTTGGTCGATACAAATTTTTTCATGACCAGATCCGTACCCTCAATTTGGCCAAAACTTAAAGACCATACTACTAATTACTCGCCCCTAATCAGCCCTTTTCCTGGCTGACTACACGCTGAAGAATCACTTAGCATACAGCTAGAAAAGTGAAACAAGATTCGTAAAATCAAGTACAACTTTAAAAAACTATTTCAACTAGCCAATAATAGGCCACATTAGTCTTTAGACATTTAATAAATACATGACAAAATACGACTCCTTAACTAAACTAACTATCTATGAAAGCCCTAAGTGAAAAATGTGGAAGTTACGATAAGACTGGCAACGACCTCCCTAACTAAAACGAAAAGTCAATGAAATCCATGCCGAACGAAATAAGCTTACCATGCTCACGAATTGAATTTTGGGATTATACTCACGAAGCTCCTATTGATGATCCCGAATACCTCTTTCTATATCATGAGAAGATGCAGCTAATTTGCTAGTAGGTGGATTGTACAAGCATGTAAGGGGAATTCTAAAGTATAAACATAATCTTGACATTAACAAAGGAGAAAGACTTGGAAACATACTTACCCACTCATCTCAAATGAAACCTAATGAATACTCCATAATACGATAGTTAACTCAGACTAAATACTTACACTCATGATATGATACGCGACTAAGATACTCAAGTCGCAAATCTCAACTCATGATACTTACTGAACTCGTTTAAATTAAAAGTTAAAACAAACGCAATCCAAAGAAAAGTTGTTTCAAAACATGATCTTAACAAACGATATTATTATCAGAAAATACATCTCCTGATCCCTCTCAAGTCTACTTTGCAATCCATGAATGAAGTCTCTGGCCGCATTCTTCTAACAGAACCCCTTGAAAACGCATGTAACTACTTACTATGGAGTTTTTCTCTAACTAACAACTATCACTATGAGCTAAGTAATGGTACAACGTCTTCCTCACCTTGTCAAGAGGACCATCGTAACACCTTGCTATCGTTATGGACCTTACGCAACTTAGTGTCAACTACCCACCTTACGTGATCATCTCAATGTATGACCCACAATTCCCTGGCGGCTACATAGTTACATGGATAGTTTAGTTATAATGAACTCTCATTCCCACTTGATGCTCAAACACTTCTAAACGTAGTTGTAGCTCATTTTAAAAATTGAAACTTTCTTTGTCTTTGAAAACATTATACGCTTATGGATCTTGTAGTACCCGTATATATTTTAAGAAAGGACTCAACTCCTAGATATTTACTTTAACTTCAAACATTAACTCTTAGGAATACTTAGTTCCTATACTTTTGTGAAATTTTACTTAACTTTTTACTCTTTCTTTACTGCACTTTCATTCTTAAACCATGTGAACTTTTTTGAAAGACTTTGAGAAAACGGTATAAACTTTACTTCGACTTGCCTCCTTATATATATGTTGACTCTTAACCTCCTTGAATTGATATGGCTTAAAGTTAAGATCTCGTGTTGGATGATTTTATGATTTTTAAACTTGTCGAGTCATAGGAATTAATGAACAGAATTACTCAACTCGAGAACGAACAGGTACTTCTTTCACTCAAGATAGGAATAAGAACTCATACTCAAGACCTAAAGTTAGAGAATACTACTCCTCTCAATGACACTCGATTATGAAATTCCTGTGGTTAGTTATAGGCATGAACAACTCGACTCATAGGTCTAACTAACTAGTATGAAATCATGTATATTAATCTCTCAATCCTTCCTATTCTCAAATCCGCAACTTACGTCAAATCAATGATGGATCTCAAATAATTCACAATACTTAAAACTTTTTTTTGGGGGGGGGGGGGGGACAGGACGGGCTAAAAGCAACTCCTCGGGGGGAACGGTCCTCTGTGTTGAATGTGTGTTATGAATTCAACAGTTTGTGGATCATGACCTTTTGAGAATTTTAGATAATATTGTAACTTATAAATATTCTCCCCTACCATTCATATACCTCACATAACTTGAGTCTTGAAAGAAGTTCTAGAAATTGCAGAAGACTTCGGAAAAATGTCTCGAACAGACTCTCTCAAAAGGAGTGAAGATAATACATTAAATGAGCTCAACACCTTTCCTCTACCGTATCAAACTTGCGTTGGTCCGGCAACTGGCCATGTTCCGGAGACGGTATACACAAAGTTCTAACATCATTATACAGTATTTGTTGCTCACTCTATGCTTGCCCCTCCCTATGCTTTCTTGTTCTTCTTCCTTACTGCTCCTTCCCTTACGTCTGAATAGGCTGACCCAGGGAAAAATTCTGCGTGCCTTTGGCGGCTATTTAGAGAAAAGCTATGGAAGGTTGGGGGGAGAGAGTTTAATATGTTGTCTGCTGTCTTCTTGTAGGTGTTGTTTCCGCGGTCTTTTGTGTTGCGGTGGGGTTACCCCTCTTCTGTTCAACGAATCCATTTCTCGGTACAAGGTGTGTGCTTGCATCTATTATATTTTCCCAATCTTCCTTAGATTAAACTACCCATTCTAAGTAACAGACTCACTAGCACTTCAAAAACAACTCAAACCATGAGACAGTCACTTTCATCTCATGAAATTCATCAAATACACACATAGGAAGATCTAAACAAAACCTCACAATAACACGACCCTAACAAGAAATAACTCAATTCCTTCACTTTTTGAGAATAAATTCACACCAAAACTAATTGTTTGGCGTGTGTGTTGTAAGAAACCCAACCTTATGGCTAAATCTTACATCCTCCTTAGGAATACGAAACCATGGAGAAATTCTACCAAATAATCAATACGCAAGAGATCTCGAGCGAGCTCTTGGTCGCTATTTTCTCGTTCTTCTATACTCTTGTTTGGTTAGCTCTCGCACGTCTCTTTGTTTTCCATACCTCTTCTCCTCCTCTCCTCCCTTTTCTCTTTTTCCTTGCTGCCCCTCCCCAGCTACGCCCCCCTCGGGAATCCGCCTTTCTTCCTCTATCCTCTCTTTCTGGGAACTCCTCATATCAATCCAATCCTTTGAAATACAACATCACTTCTTTCTTTGGCCTCTTCTTAGGAATTTTCCACTAAAACTCGACGAAAGAGTATTTTTTGGATTATGAAACTGAACCTAATAGAATGTATTCTGATCCTAAGGAGGAGGAAAATATACTAAAACAGTTATATCTATTGGGTAGGAATTAGGAGGTGCCAAAAATTTTGACAAGAAAATATCCCGCACTACTTGTTCGGCTAACATTATCTGAACTTGAACAGTTCTAACAAAAACGGTCATATCTCACTCATCCAAACTCGAAGTAGCATACACTTGGTGGTGTTTGAATATAATGCACAAAGATCTTTCCAATGGTATCTAGTAGCCCACCTAACTTATCTTGTACTAGGAGTTTTGGTCATTTGAGGTATGACCCAAAACTCATACTTACCGTTCACTTGCAAATGTAAGATTTTGCTATTTCCAATCTGTCCTTGTCGTACCTCAAGTTTCTAATCTATGCTTGACCTTCAAATTATGAAAATTTTAATTTCCTTGGTAATTACACTACGATAACTATTCACGTGCTTAGTTCAAAAATCTTCTCAGGGGGTGTTCAACAAGAATTGAACAAGCGGCTTTGGAAGACACTATAAAACAAATGTTTTAACAACGGCTCTTAGCAACATAGATCAATTTCGTCGTTTATAAATACGCTTTGCAACGAAGTACCATTTTCAAAATGGAAAAATTTACAAATATTATTTGTGATTAACTATAGTCCCACGTTAAGCAATCGATTGGCTACGCGAAATATTGTTTTTTGCCGCGCAGGAGGGGCGGGGGGGGGGGGGGCGAATAAAGCGGGACGAACTTTGGCGCCTTAAATTTTACTATAATCTTGCACGACGTAAGTGTTACAACTTTAATAATATATTGCAACGAAAGTAGTGATGGACAAGTGTTGCTAGAATGTAAAATATATTTTATGAAATTTATATTACGTATTGACGGAAACTTCTGTCTCTAAAAATAAATGCCAATAATTATATTTATTTATAGCAACGGATTTCAGAATTTGTCTCTATGTTCGTATCAATAATTTTACAAAGTCATCATTCATTGAAAGAACATAAAGAAAATAAAAATTACAATCCCCTAAAATAGGGTTTTATCTGTGTGAACTTCCCAAGAGCACGCATAACTGAGTGAGAGTTAAGGAATTTGAATTCTCCCCGTCTTCCTCTCCTTTTGATTGCTTTGGTCTCCTCGGTGCGGGGGGGGCTAGGGGGGGGGGTTCGAGGTTGCTGGGCGGGGGGGGCCTTCCCTTCGGGGGGGGACTTCACGGTAAAATTTCTGGGGCGTTAGGGGATCGGGGGGGGGGCGGGGTCCGTTCATCCTTATGAGAAGGCGGTGTAGTGCGTTCGGGTATGGGGCTAAAGCTTGTGGTAATTTTCTCCTTGTTCATATGTCGGTGGAGCTTGGGCTAGGGTGTGGCGGTGAGACTGGAGGGATTGGAGTTTGACTTGCGTATTTGGGTGAGAAGGAAATACTGGGTGAAAACGGGATGGGGTTGGTCAAGGAAAAACATTGTCCTGTTGGAAATTTTCTTTGATACGTGATGTTAGGCATATTGATAAACCACATTGTCTACTGAACTCACTCTAACCCAACGAAAAATCCTCCGTAAATAATATTTACTATTGATGATACTTGTAAATAATATTTCAAAAATAAAATGATACTTACTATTAATGTACACATTATATTCTTGTATTTTTTAATGATATGTTCTCTTTTAGCATTGCAGGTAGCTTAGAAAATCTTATAGATATAACATGCTAAAAGTTGATAGAAAAAAAGAATCCAAAAATGATAAATAGGTATAAACATGATTTAACAATTAGATTTTAATGATGAGTTCATATCTCAATGATGATATGAATAAGGCGTTCGATCTACTTTAGCATTCACAGCGCGATGTGAGATGATATGAATCAGGCGTTCGGTGGCTTAACTAGCTTCTGTACTATCTTCTACGATCATTAGACAAAAGAAGAATTTTTTTTTTTTTTTTATATTCCTTAGGTCTCTTCTTATGTAGAATTGTTAGTAGAAGTTTCACAACACTAGTTGTTTGGTACAATTTTTTTTCTAACGGGTTTTTATTGTTTTTACTATAAAATTTAAGTCACGATCTCGATGAATGTCGTATTTTCCATGTATTTCTTTTAGTGTTGAAAGTAAATGAGTTACCTATTGTTTTTTACTATTTCATTGTCTTTCGTTAGTGGTTGTTTTCTGTACTGATTGCTATAATTTTGATTATGACTATTTTTCAGATTTATTTATTTAGACTCTAAACCTTGCTTGATCTAGTTGCTTGACCGAAATTCTCGATATCTCTCAAAATAACAACGACAAGAGTCTCCAAGCTTGTGGCTGAGAAAATCATAAAGAAAAGTACTTCACTATCCTAGAGAAAGGTAGCCTTTCCTCTTTAATCTTCATCTCCTCTTCTTCTCATCCATAAGATAATGCCACACTATCTGTTGTTGTATCGATGTTTTTTTTGTATATATGAGAATATCACTTTAATTTGCTATACATGGGTTCTTAAAGGTTTTATTGATTCATCTTATGTTGAAAGTTGGTGTTTATATTGTTAGTAGTTAGTAATTGACACTTATTTGTTCATTTTTTGTTTGAAATCTATCGTTGTGACTACTCTTGCCTATGTCGTAGAATCTTGGTTCTTCTTTTTCCTTTCTGTAAGCGGCTATGTTATACATTAATGCTACTTTAATTCTGCGTTCTTTTCAACTGTAATGCTTCATACCTTTTTATTGTTAATCAATTTTTGGTGAACTACGTCTGCCATGTGAATACAAATTGTTTTTTGGTTTTTGCCTCAATGCAGTTTTTGTTCTAATTTGATGAACGTGAATAACAGTACCTTCTAGCCCACACTTGTTCTTGTTATGATTTGTATTATTTTTTAAATTTTTAAAATTTATTAGAACATGAATAATCTAGAGAATGGTTGGATGTATGATAGGTTGGATGGTCGAGGGTCTGTAAATTTCAATAGTTTTTGTAATTGGATTGGACAAACTTATCCAATTTGCCTTTTTGCAACAGAATCGAAGGACGGCAATAAATTTTAGATGTCGCAATGTAAGAAATGTCACACATAGTTTCACGATGTTGAAATGATTAGCATCACCTGTATAAATCTGGATTTGTTGATAACTGGGAACGATTTATGTGGACGCATCAATGCGAAAAAAATGTGAGCATTGGTGAGATTTCTGGTGACAAGATATGAATGGTGGTGCCTACACCTGAATTAGCATAATGATACATCAATCCTGTCAAATTATTTTAGATGCAGATGGTCCTACATTTCCCAAGGTTCAAGTTTTAAATCCTTTGGAAATAACTAAAATGAGTCATCTCATCCGGGTGAGTGAACCTCAATTGAGAAGATCTTAATCAATCCCGATGCTAAAAAATTATACGATTTGCCACATAGCATCTTAATAGCAAATTATATTCCCATTTTTTTCCCTCGTCGAGGAGTATACTCGGAATCGCTTGTTGTTGTCTCTCGAATGTTAATAAAACTAGAATGGAGACAATGTCACAGAGAGGAGAAAACAACTGATACACATTTTTTGAAAGAGGTTTTACCTAAAGATAAACATAGTTCTTGATACTACTATCAGACCAAGAAGTTAGTGCTTAGATTTGGTTTGCTTATTGAAACATTTGATTGTTGTAATCAGAGGATGTCTGTGCGAGTATTAGGGTGTTGATGACACCTTACAACATTTTGGTACATTTTGTGGACATGATAGATACAATTGTCGTTTGGCTATCATAAGACTGACTTGTCTGTTATCAAGAAACATGTATTATTTTCCTTTGATTCATAGATTGCAAAGATTTTATGCAATCGCATGCTACATGCCGACTGAGATGGCAATCATGAGCATAACAAGGGATGGTCGTTATGCGTCATCAATAAGACTCTGTGGCTTGGAAGCACTTCAATGATACTCATCCTGTTTTTGCTCATGAACCAAGAAATTGTTCATGGTTGGGGATTATGTAGATCGTTTCCCAACCGTTTATTTAGTTGGAGCGCAGTACTGTTCCGTAGTCTAGAGATTGTCAACACCTATAATTTACTCCAGAATTTACAAGAGACTATATGTTCCGAACATTCATTGTTACGGGTGCCATCATACCAACCATAAAATTGATGTTTTTTTTGCAGCCTCTAATAATAAATTGACTTTTTTGTTTTGGAGACAGGTGTGCAAGCAATTTGTCATCTCAAAAAATTAAAAATTTTCAAATAGGTCAACTTTGATGTGGACAATCAATGACATTCAAGATATCTATTTTATCAGGATGGTGTACTGCATGGTAATTGTGCATGTCCTATTGTTGGATGAAACAAATATTTTAGATTGACCCCTGGTAGGAAAACATCTATTTGTTGGGACTGTCATCGAATGTTTCTTTCTTGGCCAACATCACCATTTAGGAAGAGATGTAAGTGCAGGCGAGTTCTTAAAAGATCGGGGGGGGGGGGAACTGGGTCGGAAAGGGGGGGGGGGAGTTATACCTCCGGGACCGTCACAATACAGGAGAGGAAATATTGAATCAAATTTGTGATTTGGACATAAGAAAAGTAACGTAGTTAGATGCAGAACAAGTCAATCGAAGAGTATGTAAGTCTTGCGAATGGAAAAAGAGAAGCATCTTTTGGGATTTGCCTTATTGGAGTTCTAACATGATTCGATGTAATCTTGATGTCATCAAATATCAAAAAAATGTCTTTTATAATGTGTTTAACACCGTTCTTAGTTTTGATGACAAAACCAAAGACAATCCACAATCACGTCAAGATACTAAAATTTTTAATAATCAACCTCAATTGGCAAAGATAGTAATGGAAAATATCCCAAAGGTATATATATGATACACAAAGAAGCAATAGCTATCTTGTTCAGTTGGATGAAGTGCTTAAAGTTTCCAGATTGGTATGTTTCCAATTTGGGTTAATGTCCTGAAAAAAATGCAAAAAGGATATGTGGCATGAAAATTCATGATTGTCACGTGTTCATGAAACAACTATTGCCTATATCCTTTCGCGAACTACATCCTAGTAATGTGTGGCATGAACTTACAGAATTGAGCTTATTTTTCAAATATCTTACTTCTACAACTCTACGAGTTGATGGCATGGAGGGATTAGAGAGAATCGTCTCAGAAATCTTGTGCAAGTTAGAATATATATTTCCTCCCGAATTCTTTGACTCAATTGAACATCTTCCTGTACATCTTCCATATGAAGCAAGGATAGATGGACCTATATAATATCGATGAGTGTTCCCTTTTGAAAGGTAAATGTAAAGCTTTATACAATATTATTGACTAGTATGACATATATTTTTATCTTCGAATGTAATGGTCCATGCATGTTATATATTAAGGTATCTCAGAATTCTTAAAGGGATTATTGGAAATAAATCTAGCGTTGAGGGTTCCATTTGTGATGCATATTTGACGACAGAGTTAATATAATTGTTTTCTCATTATTTAGAACCTCATGTCATGACGGGTAATTATAGCGTGGACCATAATAATGATGGTGGGGATAAGGAAGATATTGAAGGAAATTTATCAATATTCTCCCATCCAGGTCGACTATGGGGAGAAGCAAAAAAGAGGGATTTATCCCTCAAAGAAATTAAGGCTGCCCAAACTTATATCTTACTAAATTGTGAGCAGATTATGCCGTTTGTGAGGTAATTAAAGTTAATTTCATTTTGTGATAATAGAAAAATACTCTTGAATCACGATTTTTCAATTGAATTTATTTTGTTGTAATGAAGTATGTTCAAGAAACGTTTACAAGAAGAATTTCCGAATCCATCTTAAGGACAAATAGACGAGAGTATTGAAGAAAATTTCTCTCTACGGTTCAAGGAATTTGTTAGTATTGTGAAATCATATTTTATACAGTAACATGCTTAAATATATTTTTAAAATTTACTAAGTCATACATTTTTTAATAAAATAGGTCCAATGCAAACCCATTGAGCATGAATTCTTGCGTAGTTTTTCTCGTGGACCATTAATAGACGCTACATGTTATTTTGGGTATTTTGTGAATGGATGCAAATTTCAAATGTGAATGGTTTTAACCAACTAGGGATGTTTGTGTTAAAAGGCACAATCAATACAAATTGGTTGATATTAACCATCGTCGTTGATATAAAAAATATGAACTTTTTAATATTGCAATGCAATGAATACAAGTGTGTTATGTACGTTATCCTAGAAAGAATATGGACAGTAATGATTGGGTAGCTGTGCTGAAGATAAAACCTAAAAATTTTACTTAATTGCCTAATGAGGAAGTGGCAATAGTTTCAAAAGTAAATGTTCCATTTAAAGTTGAAGTCCATGAGATAGATATGGTAGTTTCTTTTGATGAGCTTCTAGTCTTAAATGATCAAAATGTAGATTTAATTGAAATGGATGAACCCATTGATTATGGACTTTTGCAAGAGAATCATGAAATCCACCTAGTATCCAAAGAAGAAGAATATGACACTGATGATAATGAGGATGAGGACGATGATGAGGAAGAGGAAGAGGAAGCGGAAGAGTTTGAAGAAGACAGTGACTAGTGCTTGATCATTTTCTATTGAATTTTCACTATTTTTGTTTGTTTTTCTGATTTTCAATTGAGGAGAATCTTTGTAGTTTTTGCTTTTTCGTTTAGGATTTAAAAAGAAACAGTTCTTGGTCTTTGAAATACATGTGCTTAATATTTTATTTCAATTCCTAATTTTTCTTTAGGAGACTTATTGTAATGTAAATTTTTGATCATTTCTTTGAATTGAATGACATTACATGACAATGATTGTGCCAAGTAAATTAGTTGACAGTGATCATTTCTTACAGAGACAGTTTTCATATTTCATCTTTGTTCCAAATTATCTAACAATAATGTTATATTTGTGTATAGATATGGCTGGAGGCACAGTTTGTGGAAAATCCTCAGGTAGGAGTAATCCTGCTGTTTGTGTAAGCATGCCAACTCTTCCCAAGCCCACTAGAGTTTCTACTTGAAAAGGTGGTACCCCGACCAAAATTGTAATGTCAACTTAGAGTATTAGCCCAATCATCTCAAAGACACCTCCAGTAACACCACATGAGAGTAACTGAAAAGGTTAGGGTCTTTCTACCCATAATAATGTTCAGGAGCCTTATCAGAAGAACATTTTTAATGTAAAGCTTCTGATATAAGTTCATGATCCCTTGACTGTTGTTACTTTTGTTTTAGATAATTACTCGTGGTACTCTTGTATCTCCATGTACTAATTTTTCAAATTCATCAACAAGCTCTTAATTACAAAGACAATTTTCATATTTCACCATTATTGATCCATGTAATCTCATTACCTAACAACCATTTTTTTTGTTTATAGGTATGGTTGGATGCAGAGGTCGTGGAAAATCCTCAGGTAAAAAATATTCTGCTATTCGTGTAAACATGCCAACAATTCCCAAGCCCACTACAACTTCTCCTCAAAAAGGTGGTACCTCGACCAATATCGAAACGTTAACTCAAAGTACTAGCCCAACCATCTCCGAGACACCTCCAGCTACATCAAATGGCAGTAACCTAATAGGTCATGGTCTTTCTACCCGTAGCAATTTGTCTGATTTATGATAGCCCTCCTAATAACCTCTTCTATTTTATACAATCTGAAACCTTCTAAAATATGCTCTAGTTTCATATCCAAATCTTTCAAAAAAGAGGTTGATCTCAATTGAATCAATTGGAAATGTGTTTCAAATTATTTAAGAAATGGTTATTTTGGAGAATTTAAGGTATAATTGTTTATCTTAAGTGACTTTAGCAAGTGTATTCACATATATATATAGGACATTAATGTACTACTTTCAAAATTTATTTTGAAAAAAGTTCTGCTAGGATGTTTCCATTAGTGAAAGGGAAGTCAAAACACACTGGATGGTTAAGGCAACATTAAATTATAGGAATTTTATTTCTAAAATAAAAAAAATGAGGAGTTGGGCCAGGTAACGTACCATAAGATGTGTGGGAAATATAGATGGAGCTTCGGGGAAGTGAAGAGTCTATTAGGAAATCATAAATTAATTCGCATAATCGTCGTGGAAGTCGTGAAGCTGCTATTGGCACTAACACTAGTCGCACTATTTCTATCGGAGAACATCGCAAGAAAAATATGAGTATATATATATATATATATATATATTCTACAAACTCTATCACTAACATCTTCTCGTATATGATATATATAACGTGATCTCTTTTTGTATAGGCTATTCAAAAAGGTTGAGATCCCACGCCAAGTGAGTTACATCTTCATGTTCATACATATGGACATGATGGAAAAACATTTGTTGGTGAGCTTTCGTGAGATATCCATGTAAGTCTAAAACTTGGAGGTGTTTCGGTTCTTTCCTACTACATTTTATAGTGCATTTTTGTACTGTTTTAAAGTGTATTTGTTGCAACTATTTTGTAGTTCTAATGATGTTTTGAAACTTTTCGATGAGATTCTAGTATTGTTTAAGAGAGAAACTACTGTCACTGTTTTGACGCTTTTCTTGTGTATTTTTTACTGTTTTTTTGGTGTGATTCTAGTGTTATTTTACTTTTACTGTAGCTTCAAGTAACTCACTTATGAACTTAGCGCATGTTGGGGTGGGGTGATGGGAACGGGGATTTCCCTGAATAGTTAGTTGTCATTTTCTTTGTGGTACAAGTCCCAATAAACATGTAATTATTGACCATGTAGGTGTAGCAAAAAGAGTCTGAATCCCATTGTCCATAATGCTAATTGTCACGCCCCAATCTACCCCTCAGACGCGGACACGGAACCTAGGACCACAAGTGATCCCAAGCTAACCTTGTTGGCATTATCATGAGCATATTAAATAAAAATAAACTGATGCAGAAGCTAAATCATAATTTAGTTTGAAAAGATGGGGAATACCCATATTCTATAGCTGAGATATATGAAAAACCAAAGAGTTCAATAAAAAGAAATATTAACTCACTATTAAGCTTAAACTAACTATATCTTAAAATAGCGTCTAAGGTCGACTAGAAATACTTGGACAAGACCCAGCTAAATCTAGCAAAATTGAAACTAAATGACAAAAGAATGAAATGACATTCATGACTGTTCTTAACGGATAATGAGCACTCACCACTGAATCTACTGAACTAGAGATTGGGAAATTAATCTATGCGTGATCTGGATGATGAGAACCTGAACCTACATCACGAGAAGATCTTGCGCATGTATGCGTTACTACTTGAAAGGTACTGAGCATCTAGGATAGTAAAGCTGAAATAAAACATAACTGAATAAGCAAAATAGCAAGTATAATAATTTTACATGATAAACTTAATTCAGAGCTAACTGGATGCAAGGACCAATTTATAACTTGCTAAAATTGAATACCTAATATACAGATAAATGGTCAATGCAAAGAGTGTGACTGATCTTTGGGAGATACTAATAACCGATAATAAAATAGCATGATCTAAATGTGTACTCCAATGTATACGCCCAATCGAGAGGACCCAATATACCCTGCCAAATGTATAAAGGCATGCTGGCGTGATCACTAAACTTATTGCCCACAGAGGGGACTTAACCCCTACTTTGCTAGTAGTTCTGGGCTATTGGGTACGCTAAACCCTAGTCCAACTCGGTATTACGCTACTCCCAATTAATTCTGTAAATTTATTGTTTATGTCTGAATTTTTGTAAATACTGGATAGCTCAAAATTGGACATGCAAACTGAGAATGCAGTAATTAATTTGGTAATTATTCATATATAACCGAGGCATGTATCTCTGAATTGTCTTTAATATCTGACCTATCATGTTTAATTAAAGAACTAAAGAAATACAAATCTAGGGTTTGGAAATTCATGCGATAATCTGAGTAGTAACTTCATAATACGCTTTGGAACATATATTTAACTAAATCATGATGTTCTATCAAAGTTCTAGATACCCTAGGTTTAATTATGACAAGATAATCAAAAATGTATCTTAAAACTAGGGACCCAATGGGTGAAAGGAACCCACTAGTGAAATACCATATACATGGTGATAAAATTCACGATAAAAATACGTAAGTTTCGGGGTTGGAACTGCTGAAGGTTGTGGCATTCTTGAACTAGGGTTCTTGAACTTTTCTCCTCTTTTTCTTCAAATTTTCAAGGTTTTGATTTAATGATTTGACGTGGATATGTTTAAATTATCTTTCTAGGCTTAAATTGACTGAAAGATGATGATTTAGGGTCAAAACGACGTAACTTAGTGTTTAAACAGAGTGGAAACGTCAAAAAGACCCCTAGGAAAGTTGTTGTCGGGCCAAACGACGGTCAGTACTTACGGTCCGTCGTCTACCCGACGCCCCGTCGTTGGTTCCGTTGTTAGGGCCTGTTCTACAGTACTTTACTATAATGGGAATAACTGTTTACTCGAAGGTCTACTTTTAAAAAGGTCGTTGGATATGGAAAGATAATTCATTTATCTATATGTGGGTAGATCATGAGACACCTAATTAATTTTGTGCTAATAGTTATTACCATTTGAAGTTGATCCAACTGCATTTAACCTTAACATTCTTCAAATTTTCCACTTACAGACAGACCTAAAGACCGCAGGTCAACCTACGGACCGTGATGGTCATGTGTAGCTCTTGCCATAGAGTGGGTGAACGGGGGTCTCGATCGACGGTCACGGATTACGGACCATCATCTGACCTATGGATTGTTGGTCCATCCGTCGATCAAGATTTAGACAATTTTCCTCGACTGAATTTTTTAGAGTTTCTGATCCCATCGACGGTTCTGCAATGGAATGTCGATGCCACCTTTGGTTGCACCTGCAAATATTTGTAAAAAAAAATGATTTTTGGTCTATTTTGGTACGGGGTGTTACATTATCTCCCCCTTGGGAACATTCCTCCTCGAATGTAGACTAAATTAGCTTAAGTAGAGGGAGAGAGCTGCAAACCCCACTACTAAACACTGAGAACTTAGTTTCTGACTGAATTGAGTTACGAGTACATACAAATACGCAAAAAAAATGCAAGTACAAACTGAGGCAACATGATTCTAAGACTGAATTTATGCACGAACGACTAGAGAACATAAGAGGAACTATTATCTAAAGATGGAGTGAAATCGGAAGTAATGAGGTGAGGATACTTGTCTTTCATGGCTGCTTTGATTACCAAGAAACTCCCTCTACGGACTGACTTCTCCACAAAACCTTGACTAAAGCGACTTCTTCGTTTTTAAACATTCTCACCTGACGTTCAGGAATTTCAACTGGTATATCCTCATAAGAAAGACTATATTTCACCGCCACACTCTCCAATGGCACTATAGAAGCTGGATCACCCACACACTTCTTCAAGAGTGAGATGTGGAAAACCTGATGCACTGTTGCTAATTCTGATGGTCACTCTAACTCATGTTCCACCTTGCCAACCCTTTTTAAGATCTTGTAAAGTCCTACATATCTAGGGTTGAGCTTCCATTTCTTTCTGAATCTCATCACCCCTTTCATAGGTGAGACTTTCAGAAAAACTGAATCATCAACTTGGAACTCTAGTTCCCTTCTCCTTACATCTACATAGGATTTCGGACAACTTTGGGCTGCCTTAAGTCTATCTCTAATGAGTTACACTTTGTCCATATCATAAAGCACTGAAATTGTCCTCATCAAAGTTGCTTCACCTACTTTAAACCAACCAATAGGAGATCTACATCTATGCCCATATAAAGACTCATAAGGGGCCATCTGAATGCTGGAATGGTAGTTATTATTGTAGGCAAACCCAATAATAGGAAGGTGATAGTCCCAATTACCTGTGAAATCGATCACACAAGATCTCAACATATCCTCTGAGGACTTAAATGTATGCTCTGCCTGCCCGTCTGTCTGTAGATGAAATGTTGTATGAAGGTTAACTTGAGTACCAAGACCTTTCTTAAATGACTTTCAGAAATTAAAGGTAAACTGAGGACCACTATCTGAGATGATACACAAAGGAACCCCATGCAACCTCACAATATCATTAATGTAAAGTTTTGCATAGTCCTCCGTTGAATCTGTAGTCTTGACCGCTAACAAGCGAGAAGACTTAGTCAATCTATAAACGAACACCCAAAAGGAGTCATGTTGTCTGCGAGTACGAGGTAACCCTGTAATGAAATCCATATTGATCACATCTCACTTCCTTGTCGGAATATCGATCTCTTGAATCATACCTCCTGGTTTATGATATTTTACCTTGACTTGCTGGAAATTGGGGCACTTACTCACAAAATCGGCTATATCCCTCTTCATGACATTCCACCAATAGACTTATCGCAGATTGCAGTACATCTTAGTTGCACTTGGATGAATAGAGTACCTAGAGTTATGGGCTTCTGCAAGAATATGTTGTCTAAACTCGCCCACATCAGGAACACACAATCTAAGGTTGTAGCGAAGTATACCATCTCCCCCTTTGGAGAAAACCTCCACTCTATGATTATGGACTGCACCCTTAAGTTCAAGCAAGATTGGATCACTATCTTGCTTTTCCTTAACCTCCACTACCAAAGACAATTCTTCCCCATTCTGAACTATTATACCGCTGCCTGATATTCTCATAAGGTGACTCCCAAGCGAGCAAGCCTGTTATCATCCTTAACTAACTCATTCTTTTTCTTCTCAACATGGGCTACACTACCCATAGATAATCTACTAAGAGCATCTGCTACTAAATTTTCCTGACAAGGATGGTAATGCACATTCATATCATAATCCTTAAGGAACTCAAGCGATCTCCTCTGGCGAAGATTTGACTCCTTCTGGGTGAAAACATATTGAAGACTCTTATGGTTAGTGAACACATCGACGTGAACACCATACAAGTACTGTCTCTAGATCTTGAGTGCAAACACCACTGTTGCAATCTCGAGTTCATGAGTTGGATAGTTTTTATCAAGAACCTTAAGTTGTCTAGAGGGATAAGCTATCACCTTACCTCTTTTTATCAACACACAACCTAGGACAACTCTGGAAGAATCACAATATATCAGACAACGATCTAAAAACTGTGGTAAACTCAAGACAGGAGTTGTAGTCAAAACAATTTTCAATTCTGCAAAGCTTTTCTCACAATCATCTATCTGTTGAAATTTGACCATCTTCTAAGTCTAGTCAATGGTGAAGCTATGCATAAAAATCCTTTCACAAACCTTTTTAATAACCCACAAGACCTACAAAACTTCTGATATCTATAGCAGAGGTAGGTCTGGGCCACTGTTTCACTGCTTCTATCTTCTGTGAATCCACTCAGATCCCTTCGCTAGATATATTGTGACTAAGAAAAACAACGGATTGCAACTAGATTCACAATTACTAAACTTGGCGAATAATTGGCGATCCTTGAGTGTCTACATAACTACTCTCAAATGACTTGCATGTTCGTCCTCACTCCTAGATTAAATGAGGATATCATCAATAAAGACGATAATGAACAAGTCCAGGTATTAATTGAACACTCTTTTTCATCAAATCCATGAAAGGTGCAGGATCATAACTTAGTCCAAATGACATAACTTCAAATTCATAATGACCATACCGAATAATGTAGATTGTTTTTAGGAGGTCACTATCCCTAAAAATAAACTGATGATAACCCGATCTGAGGTCTATCTTTGAGAAATGACTAGCAGCCTGATGTTGGTCAAGAAAGTCATCAATTCTGGAGATGGGATACTTATTCTTGATTGTGACCTTGGTCAACTATCTATAGTCAATGCACATTATGAGAGAACCATCTTTCATCTTTACGAACAATACTGGTGAACCCTATGGTGAAATACTAGGCCTGATGAAAACCTTATCTAGAAGGTCTTTCAACTGCTCTTTCAATTCCTTAAGATATTCTAGCTCCATTCTGTAAGGAGGAATAGAAATAGGCTGGGTGTCTTTAAGGAGATCAATTCCAAAGTTGATTTTCCATTCGGGAGGGATTCCGGGAATATCTTCTGGAAATACTTCTGGAAATTCACAGACAACTGCAACTTACTTAAGAGTTAGGGTTTCAAGGCTAGAATCCTCTATCCGAACTAGAACATAGAGATAACCCTTAGATATCATCTTTCTAGCCTTAAGGTAAAAAATTAATAGACCCATATGCGCTAAGATACTATCCTTCCATTTTGAAGATTGGTTCGTTTGGAAACTGAAAACGAACAATCCTAGTTCTACAATCGTTTGAGGCATAACATGAGTGTAACCAATCCATGCCTAGAATGACATCAAAGTCAACCGTTTCTAACTCTACTAGATTTGCTGAGGTGACTTTTTGAGAGACTGTGATAGGCCAATTTATGTATACCCGTCTAGCTATAACTAGGTAACCGACTGGAGTAGAAACTGAGAAGGGTTCTGAGAGAGTTTTTGGACTGACACTTAATTTGAATGATGTATTGAGTTACAAAAGACAAAGTCATGTGTGTTGTCTTTTGACTGAGTAAACTATATGTGATTCACATCCTTGAGTTTGTAGGATGCCAATCTCACCTATAACTAAAAGTTACTGACATAACACCAAATATTTTATTGACCTCATCAAGGAACTTTTGTGGGTCCTTACCAACATGCAACCCTAAAAATTGAATTGGCTTTCTAAAATTTGGCATTTAAACTTCCTTATATGGTTCTAGAGGAACAACATTATAATTACATGCATTAGCATTCCATTCCTAAGCTCTACGAGAAAGAATGATCTGAAACGTAAAACATCAAGTTTTATTGGAATAATACGTTACGCACGATAAGAGTAACATGTTTTTACTAAAACATTTCATAGCCTCCATCTCATTAGATGTGGTGCATTTCACAACCAAGAAAAGGACTCTACATAGTGTGTCTTTTCAGACATCCTAGGATAGTTAAATCTAGTGCTCTTATACAATGTTTTGTAACGCCCCGAGCTACTTCCGAGATGCGGACACGGAACCTCGGACCACATGTAATCCCAAGCTAACCCTACTGGCATGATCATGAGTATACTAAAGATTAATAAATTGATGCGGAAGCTAAATCATAATTCAGTCTAAAAATATGGGGAATACCCATATTCTATAGCTTAGATATATGAAAAATGGAGGAGTTCAATACAATATAATATTAACTCAGTAATAAGCTAAAACTTAATATGTCTTAAAATAACATCTAAACTGGACTAGAAATACTATGAGAAGTCCTCAACTAAATCTAGCAAAACTACTTCTAAATGAGTAATGATTGAAATGACATTCATGATTGTTGTCCTCGGATAATGATGACTCACCACTGAATCTACTGAACTGGAGATCGGGAAATCAATCTATGCGTGATATGGATGCTGAGAACCTGGACCAATATCACGAGAAGAGGTAGCTTACGTATGCGTCAGTACTTGAAAGGTACTGATCATGTAGGATAGAGTCAAGCTTAAATAAAAAATAATTGAACAAGAAAAATAGGAAGTATAATAATCTGACACGATGAAACTGAATACTGACTATACTAATAAATGGTCAATGTAGAGAGTCTGACTGATCTGTGGAAGCTACTAATAACCAATAATAAAATTACATTAGCTAAATGTGGAGTCCGATGTACATGCCTCATCGAGAGGATCCAATATACCCTTCCAAAGGTATGAAGGCATGCTGGCGTGATCACTAAACTTATTTCCCACATAGGAGACATACAACCTACTTGGCTAGTAGTTCTGGGACTATTGGTATGCTAAACCCTAGTCCAACTCGGTATTATGCTACTACCAATGAATTTAGAAAATTTACTGTTTATCTCTGAATTTCTATAAATACTGGATAGCTCGAAAATACATATGCAAACTAAGAATGCAACAATTAATCTTGTAATTATGCATTTAAAATTGTGGCATGTATATATAATGAGTCTGAAATATCTAACATAGCATGTGTAATTCAAGAACTAAAGAAATACAAAGCTAGGGTTCAGAAATTCATGTGATAATTTGAGTAATAATATGATAATCTTATTTGGAACATATATTTAACTAAATAGTGAAGTTCTATCAAAGTTTTAGAAACCCTAGGTTTAATTATGATAAGAGAATCAAGATTCTAGTGAAAACTAGGGACACAATGGGTGATAGTAAACAACTAGTGAACTCCCATATACCTGGTGATGATATCCACGGGAAAATACTTATGTTTCAGAGATGGAATTGGTTGAGCTTGTGGCGTTCTTATAGGTTTTTTGAGCTTTTTGTCCACTCTTGCTTCTTAAGTTCAAGGTTTTGATTTAATGATTTGACTTGGATATGTTTTAATTATGTTTCTAGGCTTAAATTGACAAAAAAATTATTATTTACGGTCAAAACGACATAACTTAGGGTTTAAACGGAAGGGGAAAGGTAAAAAAAACCCTAGAAAAGTTTCTATCGGTCCAAACGACAGCAAGGACTGACGATCCGTTGTCTGCTCGACGCCCCGTCATTGGGTCCGTTGTTAGGGCCTGTTCTACAAGACTTTACTAAAATGGGCATAAATTTTTATTCTGAGATCTTATTTTCGCAAGGTCAGTGGCTATGGAAAGATATTTAAATTATCCATCTATGGGTATGTCATGGGATACCTAATTCATTTTATGCTAAGAGTTATGACCATTTGAAATTTACCCAACTGCATTTCCCCTTACGTTAAAATTTTCCACGTACGGACCGTGATGGTAATCCGTAGCTCTTGTCAGAGAGTGGGTGAATGGGGGTCTTGATCGTTGTTTACGCACTACGGACTGTTGTCTTACCTATAGACCGTCGGTTCGTCCGTCGATCAAGTCTTACACAGTTTTTCCTGACTGAATTTTTGGGAGTTTCTGATCGCATTGACGGTTGTGCTGGATGGACCGTCGTCTATCCTACGGACGGTCGATTCCACCATTAGTTACGGGGTGTTACATTAATAAAGTAGGGAACTACTTTTACTGGTGTGGGTATAACTTTATGTTGCTAAAAACACAAACTCATGCTTAAAACTATTGCACTTCTACTTGACATCTACTGTAATTAGTGATAGATAGTCTTGATATGCTATTCTCTTGGGGTGGATGCTGATAGGAATTACTTGGATATCCACTGTTTATTACCACAGACACAACAACTGCTACACTAGACAAATGGTGCACACATCTATGAATTCCATTCTAGTCAAATTGTGAAGTATTTTATTTCTATTAGTTTGCTCAATTTCAAAGGGATGCCTCATCCTGCACTCACATATACTAATTTATCTTTGTAAATAGTAGATGGTCTATTAAAAGAATCATATCGAATTGTACAAAACTTAACTGAAATGGACATCTTTATTCTTAGTGTCTCTGCCACTCTCTACACTGTATTGAGCATGACTTTGTGTATTTTCTGCATTTTCCTTCAAAATTTGTGTTGTTCCGTATCGTTAATGATTTCTCATTTTCTCTACTTATAATAGTAAAAATATGAAGAAATATTAAAGGAAAAACATTGTCAGAAACAGATATTGATCAATATGAAGCATATTACCAAGATACGGGAGGCGAAAAGAAAAGAAGAATCTACAGTCTTGCATCTGAAGCAAAAAATTACTATGGGCAGAAACTTTGTTGGTCATCATCATTACCACATCCATTTTATCAATCAACATCGACAAAAAATATGGAAGAGTTTGTAAAGAAATGATGTCTTTACTAACTAGTCATTTTGTTCCTATTATTGTTGAGCAGGTGAAAGCATTGATTACTCCATTCGGCAATCCATCATCTACGGCGCTCATGCCTCCTTCTAGTAATGTGGATGAGGTCGATACCTCTATTTCATGTTGATACCTCCACATCTTCAATTTTTGATATTGTCATACTTTTTGTCAACTAGAAATTGCGACTAGTAATATTTTGATGAACATGGGTTAATTTAAGAGTACTTGATAGTTTTCTTTGTATATTTTCAACCAAAAATATGTTGTGTTGGAGTTTTCTATTTATATATTATGAATCGTCTATCGGTATTATATTGTATGAATGTTTGTTAATTTTAGAGTAATTTGTAATTTTAATTTAATATATTTCAACTAGTGCATAAGAACAATTTTAGCAACAAATTTAGCCACTATTTGGTCGTTGCTGTAAAAATAATGATTGCGACAGATCAACGACGAATTATTAAAAGCCTAATATGTTCTTAAAAAATATCTTGCGACGAAAAGTTTTATGCAAATTTATCAAAAATAACAAAATGAATTATGAAATTAGCAATAAAACCATATAAATATATTGATGATTCTTTCCGTCTCTAACATGTGGCGAAGGAAATGTTTTGTAACTATGATGTCGCTAAAATTGAGAGGAAACATAATTTTTTGTCATAGAATTATGAAATTAGCAACAAAATTGTATAAAAATAATGATGAATCATTCTGTCTCTAAAATATAGCGACGGAAGTAATTCGTTACTATGACATCACCAAACATGTGACGAAACTCATTTATCGCCAGTAAGAGCTTACTAACGAGAATAATAGAAACAATAAATATTCCGTAGCTAATCTGTCGCTAGTCGTGATTGGTGACGGATTTTCTTCATATAGTGATAGATTGTTGCCGTTCCTAAACATTGTTCTGTTTATACTGAAGAATACTTTACAACTTGAGTGATGTCTTGCCAAATGAGGGGCACCTCTATTTATACTACACAGTAGGTACTAAAGTTCAATTAATATTTACTTGACAACTCCCTAAAATATTTACTCTTTTGTCCCCTTTCTAGAGAATTCACCATACTCTTGGAAATTCTAAAACATTTTTTATTTGTCTAGGGAGTTCTTGAATTCTCTGCAAGCCTCTCAATAATTCTGGAGTCTTCTACGCCACTCCAGATGAAAAAAATTATTTGTCTAGTTGTGGGACATGACACTACGCTCTTAATACTAGACCCAAATCCTAAGCCTTAAAAGGTAGCTCTTTTGTTCAATAGAAAATATTTTCCGTTAGTCCCTACACAAGCAATAATGCCCCGTCTTACAAATAATATTCCTACTCAAGTTTAAAGAAAACTAGAGTTTCCATTTCAACTCCCAATACTAGCAATAGCTTTGCCAGAGGGGAGAGTTCAATTCAAGACAAACTCTATCCTCCACAATTTCAGGTTCAACCCCACTACCCCAACATTTAGAATTCATTAAATAACCCTTTTTTTCTATGAAAAATAAGGTTTATTTTGTGCTTTAAAAACATCAACATAGGCCATTATTTTAAATTTTAGGTTCACAGAGTCGACAAGACCAAATTTTAGGAAACATTACTCATTAGTGTGGCTAAGCATGTAACACTTGGAATCATCATATTCAAAGTTAGTACAACTTGGACCTCAATGTAGCTCATAAAATAACACATTAAGGTCAAAAATAATATTTGATATAGGTGTTGGAATTACGACAAATAATGAATACAACGTGAATCTGAATGTAGGAAATACAAAAAACAATTCAATAAGAACAGTGATGTCTAATATTAATTCTGAAAAAGATACTAGTAACAAACTTGGAACAATAAATGCAAATTTACAATAACAAATTGGTGAGTAAAATATGTCTTATCCAAGCAATATCGTGACCATATATAACAGTGATATCGAAGAAATAGATTCAAATGAGAAGGAAAATTGTTATGCATATTCTAATTTCAATAATATGGGTTATTTTTTCAAAAACATTGGACCTTCAGGTGCTAACCTACCCATTTCATACGACAAAGAGTTTTATTAAGTTTATTATATTGATCATGTAAGTGCTTCAACCTAGTTATTTTATATTATAGGGCTCCAATAAGACATATTTTGTTCAGCAATACATATATCAAACATTATTTTGCTATCTAAGTCTTGTTTTATGAGCTACATTGAGTTCCAAGTTTTACTCACTTTAATTATGACGATTTTCCAATTGTTAAATTCTGAGTTAGGCCAATGAGTAATGTTTCCTTTAATTAGGTGTTGTAGTCTTGGTGAACCAAGCATTTCCAAATATGGTCTATACTGATGTTTTTAAAGCATACCACCAAACCAAACATCTCCAATAATGCTCTATACTTATGTTGTTGAAGCACACCACCAACATTATTTTTCATAGAAAAAATGCCTTATTTAATAAACTCTCAATGGTTGTGTAGTGGGGATGAACCTGAAATTGTGGAGGATAGAGTTTCACTTGAATTTAACTCTCCCCTCAGGTAAAAATGTTGCTGGTATCTGGAGTTCAAAATGGAAACTCTAGTTCTCTTTTGATTTAATTAGGAATATTTTGTTTCAGACGGGGCATTCTCCCATACTCTTAAGTTGAGATTCACTTAAAGATTTTTGGCCTGATGTACGATGACTACTTTTGGGCTCTTTAGGAGATCTCAAATTGTTTAAGTGATATTCTTGAGATGTTGTCTCGAGAACTATTGCAGTTCTAGGACATCTAATGAAATTGGAGATACACAAATACAACATAAGATTATTAACTCCCCCCCCCTTTGAAAAAACATATATATTTTTGTAGAGAATGTTTATCGAGTGTATAACATGCCTATAATAGGAACAAAGACTAAACAATCTAATTTGTTTCTTCTATAAACACATAAAAACATTTATGAATAATTAAAACAAGACTAAATATCTATTTCTCTCTTAATAATTTCGTGATTCATTTTTATAGAATTATTGGGGTAAAAAAATCTAAACTAGTTCAGTTTGTAAAATTTAGAGTTACGCTTAGGGTTTTCAAAAGAGTGAAAAGAAGAAACAAAGGGACAAAAGTCCAGCATTTTTCAAAAATGTCAAAGCTTTGCAAGTGAAATTCGTTGGGGGTGATCCCATTAAAGGTATTTGAGATTATTTAGTGTTAGGTTCATTCACCCCCACAAAAAACTTGTTTCAATTCAGTGTTTGGTGAGTTGTTTACATGTTAGTGTGTGAAGTTCTTGAAGAACATTGTCGAATTATTGTTGGTTGAGTTGTTCAATGTTTAGTGTTGACTTCATTCGTAATTCAGATTCTTTTTTGACTTAAATCTATTGGGTATTGATGTAAATAAAATACTAAATGTTTGAGAAAAGAACTATGGAAGTTAAGAGGGTTTAGAGATGAAAAATAAAGGAGAAAGGTCGGATATTTTCTAGCTGGAGCGTCTCGCCTACCAGAGTGTCACAAAAGTTCGTTTGAGTTTTGGCCTCTGGCGCTTCGCGCCACAGAATGTTCTCTAAACTTTTAGGGTAGGCACCCCACGCCTCTCATAGCACCAGGGACGTCTGTTCTCCCCATTCTTCCCCCAACATTTTGTACTAATTCCTAAGTGATGTACCTATTTCGTAGTTTATTCCAACACTCTATGATACATCTAAAAATCATGAAATTACCAATAAACATTAGATCATGAAACTTGAATGCACAATCCAATTCAAGGAAAATTAAGATCAAATTCAAAGAAGTTAGGAGTCAAGACTAAAAGTTAAGAACCAAGTCAAAGTAAGTTCTCACAGTTTTTGAAGTCTTTATCAAACTTTTTAAATTTTTTTAAGGCTCAATTTGAAAAATTAAGCAAAGAATAAAGAGTTGAGTTCATTTATCATAAGTTATAAGGGAACTAAGCATTCTCTAAGAGTTACAAACGTTTTCACATTTTGAGAAAGAAAGGAAGTTGAGACTTCCAATAGAGCCTTTGGCTAGTTTTAGTAAAGAGGAAACTATGATTTCCAAGAGTGTTTTTAAAGTTAAGTTTAAGTAATTACCTCAAACCAGAAAAGAAGTTGTCTTAAAACCATATGAGCTAAGTATTTTTTGGAGTAGTATTGAGTTAAGTTATTCTTGAGTCGAGCAGAGCCAAGTTAAGTGTTGCTTCTAACACTTTTTTAAGATTAAGTTGTTTTAACATTTCAATTTGCATACTTGTACATTCAATGTATTGATGTGCATTGGTATGCATCTTTTTATGGTACTGGCGTAGGTTACCAGGATCATCACACATCCAGCGCCTCTTTTATACAAACGAACACTCAGTTAATGGTCTTATATTTACTTGTAAATTAGAGTAAGGATTATGGTGGATTTTAATGAGACGGTCTAATGGGTATTAAATTGCACGATTTTCCATGTAGAGACGGATGTTTATTGGTCACGTTAAAAAAAATTACATGGTATGCTTGGTGGCATTAGTTAAAGTTAAGGGCATTTGTGAGGCAACAAAAAGAAGTGGGGTATTTTATTGAGAAATGAACGAATCATCAAGGTAACTACTATTCGTACGTCTTCAAAAGCAATGGAAATTCTCTCCAACAGAGAGAAAATACTGACGTCGTTATAATCAGTGCTTATTCACCAAATTTTGATTATTTTAAACTCTTGGCTCAATTTGTGATCTGGCATAAAATTTCACTTTGTAATTATTTATTCTATAATTCCAATAATGTCATCTATTGTGAGAAAAATAAGTTACATTTATGAAAACACTACGAAAATCGACTAACTAATTAGCTATTAATATATAATTATATCTTTAGAGCAAAAGAAATTGATACAATTCACTTTAATTATGAGTAGCAATGAATATTTTGTTGTTTAGTGACATTAGTTATAATGTTTTAATGTCTATTTGATTTGGTAGTTTATAGTTATACTTGTAAGGAAACATTGTATAGTTAATGTGCTTGAAATTCACTATTATATAGTATTATACATAAAATTTTAATTGTGAAATTAGCTGAAATAATTATGACAGTTGTAGGCGATGAATTAGATGAACTAGTAGCTAACAGGAGTTGAAAGGAATAAGATGTTTTTTTTTACACAAAAGCGTCACTAAACGAGAAAAGTGTCGAAAACACTTGTGGCCAATGTATTGAGGAGAAAAACAGATAGAGAGAGCGGAAACAAACAATCAGAAGATGGAGAAAAGATGATTCTTCTGATGTTGATACAAACAATAGGGGGAGATGATGAAAAATTATTTAAATCAAATAAAATGGTGCCAACTAATTATAGAGGAACATTGAATACTACTCATGAAGTTAGAAATATCGATCGAATGGAAACATAAAAGGGAGGAGGATATTATCTGTTCAACTTCATGAATATTATTCTATGCTCCCAATATTAGGTGCCATTGGTTTTATAAGTGTTCATTATGCTCTACCCATTTGTTTGTATCAACATCATTAGAATCCTCTTATATGTCATCTTCTGATCCTTTTTCGCTCTCTCTTTTTTCTTTTTCTTATCAATACAATTTGTCATAAGTATTTCACAATTTTCTCATTTAGTGTCATAAATATTTCGCTCCTTCTTTCAATTTTTTTTTTACTAAGAGTTCATTGTATTCATCATATAATTACATAATTATTTTGAGATGTTTAAAATTATAAGTACTTCATTAAAACACTAAGTTTTTAAAAAAAAATAGGTAATATACAGTATATCACTATAGATGTTATGTTCAAAATAATAACATACCATTACAAATAAAAATAGATTATTAACAAAAATAACTACTGTCACAAAACAACAATATTCACTGCCTACTCATGATAATTACAGTTTATTGTACCAAATCTTTACCTTCAAAAAAAGTAATTAAATATTAATCGCAAATTTTTAGCTGATTTTTTTGAGTGTATTTTTATAACGTAATAAGTGGTTCTCATAATAGATATCATACTTGGAAGATAGAATATATACTTACATAGTGAATTATATCCAAGATCACACATGAGCCAAGAATTTAAAATGGAATATAAATTCAGGGAATGAACACTGAAATTAAACCCATTGATTTTGTTCTCCTCCTTTGGAGAGGCATTCAGATTGCTTCTGAAGATTTAGGACTGTAAATAACTGCATCAATGCATAGTAGAAGTCAGAAAAGAAAGATATATATATATCATATATATATATATATATTTAATTTTTATTTTTAATAATATAACTAGTGTTGTACCATCATATCTTGAAAGTTTAATATATTTATATATAGAGACATAGATATAGACAAGTTAGGTGATTTGTGAGCCAACAAAAAACGAGTATTTTTTAGCCAAAACAAACGAATAATATATATATATAAAGATATAGTATACGACGATTTTTTTTTTTAACAAGAATCAAAGAACCCTATTTTGTTTTCTACGTATAATAATAAAAACAAAAAGTTTTTTAAGGTAAATAATAAATATTCAATCCCTTCTTATGTTAGCACTTCTTTACCTCTTGTTACTCAATTTTGTTTTTAAAGCTGAAAGGTAGATTTATATAATTTCAAAAGAGAATCATTAAAAAATTATTTTCATTGAATTTTATCGATTCTTATCTATGATTTTATGCCACACAATCAATTATAAAAGAACAAATGACCAATTTTCTACAAAAATCAAGTGTATAAAAATATATTATGTTTATGATTAAAAATACCATTTAACATAAAAAATTGTGGCACTTTACAACATTGAATGAGATTGGAGCATACAAATATAATAATATAGGAGTATCAAATCCCCCTCCTTCCACCCCGAACAATCATATACATTTTATGGAGGAAGACTATGAGTGTATACCATGCCTAAACAGGACAAAAATAAAACAAGCTAATGTGCTTTTTCTATAAACGAATTAAAAATTATTATTATAATTAAATCAAAGTAAACAACTATTACAATGTGTTATTACATAATGAAAAGATGAAATCGAAGTACTAGAGGAAAAACTAGAATCCAAAAAGGATACGACGTTACAATCATAACAAGTATAATCAAATTAAATATCTTTGAAAAGGTAATCAAACAAATTAATCGTATAAAAAATCCAAGGATTTTAGTTGATATTTATTTGTAGAGAGGTCACCTTTGTAGTATAAGACTTCAACAAATCAACCAAATATACCAATTTTCTCTGTTTCGAGATCACCAGATGCACACGAACATTCATCTCTATACTACCATAATAAATAGGTTGCATTGAATTTCTATTCCTCAGGAACTATCAGAAAAGGAGATTCCAAAATACTACTTCTCTGTAGAATCGGAAATTTATGGAGTACAATTAACCCTAAATGGTAAATGAGTGTGTTTAAATAATTGATAAGTTCTTAGATTATAGGTTTGGTCAATTTTTAGTTCTCATAATATTCATTTTTTTCATAATTTATGTTTGATATAATTATTAGGTTTTAGTCTTCATATGAATGAAAGTTTAATATTTAACAAAGACATATATTTTTACACCTTGTCTTCTTGTTTTTTAAAAAATGTAAACTCTAAACCTAAAAATACAAATAACCCTAAGTCCTAAGACGTAAACCTTAAAAAACCTAAGAAACACTAATCCATAAAAAACCAAAAAAACCCTAAAGCTAAAAAAAACTCTTAAGATTTAAACCCTATAAAACCCTAAATAGTATATGCTACACCCTTAAAAAAACAAAATAAAAAAACCCTAAAAGATGTAACCAAGATTTTATGGAGTCATAAAAAATTATAATTAAGTTAATGATTTTTCATGTGCATCTCAATAGTATATTTGAGTAGTCAATGTGGATTAGACTAATGTGAACATAATTTATTATCCTTAAGAGTCTTGTCGAAAGTCTTATACATAGCCAAAGATAAGCCTCTTAAATAATGATCAATTTTCCTCCCGTACGTAATAAGAACTAGAAGTGTATAGTAGGCTAAGAAAGAGAAGTCATATATTAAACAATAGATTAAGTGATGCTAGGTAATGAGGTACACAATTATATGAAAAGACTTCTATTGGAAGCGGGAAAAGAGGTTAAGTAAGATTCTCACACTGATATACTAAGAAGGAGATAAGTTATACACAGGATAGCTTACGTATCATGTGATTAGCCATTTTCGAGTCCACCATAGACGACTCCTTGAATCATAAAGTAGAAATAACTACAAAAGAGATTTCATCAAAAAGGAGAATGAACAAAGAAAAAAATGATAAACATTGAACTAAATATCTTTATTATCTCTTAGAACATCTTCTTACGAAAAACAAATAGCATAATCATTCTAGTAAAATATTCAGTAGTAGTATAGTGGTGATTAAAATTTGAAAATAGATTCGACTGATATTGACCAATAATGGTCAGAATTGTATAACATAACTTTGTGCACATGCTTACCAGGACAAAGTGGACTCTTATGTAGTTTTTTCGTTATAAAATAGTAGGGTTTATTACACTATTTATGGTTAGATAAATATTGTGTTAGGGTTTTAAGAATTAAGAAAGTTTTGTGCACCCATTCAAAATATGTTTATTGACTTCTATTTGAAACTCTTGCAGAAATTTCTTATATGCAACTGTAGTCACCCCGACTTTTTTGGAATGAGACATGGTTGTTATTGTATTAAGCACTACATACGGTAACAGCATTGTAATGCATCTTCTTTTATTAACATGAAAGTAATATGTAGCTGACTTTCACTATTATATAACATAAGGAATAAAACGCTTAGTGCATACTTACTGTATACAAAGAGGGCAATGAATGAATGGAGCATGCATTACATTCTTTTCAATGTAAAGAAGTACAGAGAAGGCAAATAATGATCATGAAAAATAATTTACACAGGAGGAAAATACGCAGAATAAGGTTCTTGTTTACACTGTTAACCACGACATAGCAGGTATGCCATTTTCAATGGCTCATTCCTCGTTTGTTGTACAACTTACAATCTCGTTCCTTGGAAACTCCAAACATTCCCACTCCACTCATAGTTAACTCATGCAATCCTACAAAGCACTAATGACTTAATGGCTTTCATCCAAAAATAGAATGACAAAAGAAAAAATTGCCCAATGCTAAACTAGTGAATATCTTTAGCATTCTCTGTTACACTATTCTTGTACGTAGACCCAAGATATTACCACTCCCCTATGCACACAAATAGCTACTAATCCTTCTCTATTTTTAGTTGATCTAGTGGTGGATAAAGATTTGAAACAAATTATATTGAGATGATGCAATCATGCTTAGTAAGTCTATAAATAACTTTGTGCCTCAATATATACCATAACAAGTGTTGATCGTTTTCTTTATCTTATTTTGGTAACCAACAAATCCCCGAGGGTCATTGGCACACAATTTCAAAATTTGACATATAATTGGGCCGCCCCTTTATCATTTTCCATTTTAATACCATGCTTTTGTTTATGTTTATGAAGTTTCCTAACCCACATATCACATTCTATGCTCTTACCACTAGACCAAAAGCCTAAGACTCAAAAGTTGGTACTTTTGTTCCACACAAGATGTTTTCCTTTATTCCCTACACAAGCATGGATATCACGTCTTCAAAATAATATTCCCAATTAAATTTAAAGAGGACTAGAGTTTCCATTTTCAACTCCCAATACTAGAAACAGTTTGCTAGAGGACATATTTCAATTCAAGAGAAACTCTATCCTCCACAATTTCAGGTCCAACCTCACTACCCCAACATTAAGAATTCATTGAATAACCCATTTTTTCTATGTGAAAAAATGGTTATTCTGTGCTTTAACAACATCAACGTAGACAATTACTGGAAATGTTTTATTTCATTAAGACGACTAGACCAAAATTATAGGAAAAATAACTCACCACACGTCTTGACGTAAGATTTAAAAACACTTGGCACTCATCATATTCAAAGTAAGTACAACTTTGAATTTCAAGTGTACGGCTCATTCGAAGACAAAACACATATCAGTAGAAAATAATATTTGATATAGTATTGAAATACGACACACATTAATGCATAAACCTTGAATGTGATGGCCAGAAAGACAAACTAGCTTCACAAGTAGAACAATGATGTTGATATATGCAGAAAATGCTAATAGTAACGAAATTGGAAACAAAAATCTAATTTACAACAACAAATTGCTGAACCAAAATAGTGATATCCAAGAATATCCGTTAACAAACATATACGATGATATGGATGAAATAGATTCAAAATGAGAAGGATATTTTTGGTTTGTGATGCTTATCTAATTTCATAAATATAGGTTATTTCATCAAAAATCTTGGACCTTACACGTTCTAACCTACCAGATCATATACAATGATTTGTTACGTTTATTATGATGATCAGTAAGGGCTTAATCAAGTTTTTGATATTATATTTTTGTGTCTTATTTATTGATATGTTAACTAAAATCCAAATTTTACACCAATATAGGTTAGTGCTAAACCAACTGATATGCATCAGTTGGTTGTGTAAAGCTTTTGTTTATAAATAATATTGCTTTAAATAATAGCAACAATCCAATAATTAAATTATATAAATATCAAAATATTAAAGCACTAAACCTAATCATTATAATAAGTTAAACAAAACTCATTGTAATATGAATTGGGTAAGTAAGTATCTGAAGGTAAATTTTTTTGGAAACAAAATAGCAGATATGTTGAAATTAGAATATGCATCACAATTTCCTTCCAATTGAAACAACATCCTTTATCTCACTTATTTGTACGATTATATTGTTCGGATAAAAAATATTTAGTTTATCAATATGTTGACTGAGAAGTAGCATGTTAGTGTTGTTCCGTGCTCACTAGTCGCATTTTTCTTCAAAACTATAAGACATCGTTTTGCTACCTAAATATGTGTTTGTATTCCTATATCACATTTAAATTGTCGTCATTAATGTCATAAGCCTATTACCTTATAAACATTATTTGCTATATGAACTGTGTTGTTATTAGCTACATTCATTTCCAAGTTGTACTCACATTGTGTTTGACGACTCGAAGTGTTAAGTTCAGCTCTATGAGTAACGTTTCCTATAATTGAGTGTTGTAGTCTTGGTGAACCAAACATTTCCAATAATGGTCTATATTGATGTTGTTGAAGTACACCACCAAACCATACATTTTTAATAATGTTCTACATTGATGTTGTTAAAGCACATCACCAACATTATTTGTCATAGAAAGAATAGGTTTTTAATGAATTCTCAATGTTGGGTTAGTGGGGTTGAACCTGAATCTTTAGTGGATAGAATCTCTTTAATTGAACTCTCCCCTCTAGCAAAAATATTTCTAGTACAGAGAGTTCAAAATGGAAACTCTAGTGCTTTTTTTTTACGTTGATTAGGATTTTACTTTTATGATGGGCGCATGGTCCCATATTGTCTATTGACTATCTTTTGTGATATTCACATAAAGCTTTAGACTTATGTTACAATCTACCATCTGCCTCTTCTAGAGATTCTCGAATTGTGGAGCGAGATTTATAAGATTTTGTTTAAGAATTGTTTGACAATTCTAGAACATCTTATGAAATGGGAGCAGAAAAATGGTAAATAAGATTATCAACTCCCCCCCCCCTCATGAAATTAGAGTAGAAAAATGTTAACAATACGATATCAACCGCCCCCATCTGACACAAAACATATATAATTTTATGGAGGAAGGCACTAGTAGTGTATGACGACCATATAACAACAACAAAGAATAAACAATCTAATTGCTTCTTCTATAAAAAACATAAAAACATTTATTCATATTAAAAAACAATAAAAAAATAAAAGAAATGGTGTTATGACATAAAGAAAAGATGAATCAAGATTTACTAGAGGAAAAAATTAAAATTAAAAAGGAATGATGTTACAATCACCAGTGTAATATCATTTAAATCTTCTTGAATGTAACCAAACCAAATTATTTATAGAAAAATCCAAGGGGTTTTTTTTTGGAGTTGAATATAGATTTTTAGATAGGTCACCTTTGTAGAATAAGATTCATTAAATCCACCATTTTAAGAAATTCTCTGTTTCGTCATCAGCTAGCACACCCGAACTCATCTATTATACATAATAACTAGTTTCCATTGAATGTCATCCTCAAAAATTTAAGAAAAGGGAGTTACAAAATAGATTGTCTATATAAAGGCTGATTATTGGAGTCACAAACTAACCCTTTTGGGGTTATATAGCCAATTTCAATGTAAGGAGTAAGTTAAGTAATTGTTTAGTCATATTATAGGTTTGGTCCACTTCTAGTTCTCTATTTATTATTTTTAATAAATGAATTTTATAGATCTTTCATTAGGTTTTGTTCTTATACTAATTAAAGTTGAATATTTAACAAAGAAATATATTTTTACACCTTGTCTTATTCCTCTGAAAAACAGAAGGTTCTAAACTATAAAGCCCTAAATAATATAGGTGAACCCTAATAATCGAAGGCTCTAAACCTTAATCAAAAATTCCTACATTCTAAAACCTAAAAACACACAAAAACCTTGTCCTAAACCGTAAACCCTAAAAAACGTATGCAACCACTAATCGTTAGAAAATCCTAAAAAACCCTGAAGCTAAAAGAACTTAAGAGCAAACCCTAAAAAACTAAATCGTATATGCTAAAACCCTTAAATATAAAAAAACAAAAAAACAAAACTAAGCCTTAAACTAGGTTAGGAATTAAGGTGTACATTCAATTAAATGTGAGTGGTAAGAGTGTGGGTATTTGACCCTCTATATGAGAGTAATTAAGTTTGCATAGTTCTTGACTAACAATTGCATCAAAAGATGTACCCGAGAATTTATGTAGTAGACAAACTTTAATTAAGTAATGATTTGCTCATGTGATCTCACTTGTATATTTAATTTTCAATGGGAATAGACTAATGAAAGCATTATTTATTACTCCTTAAGAGCTGGCGAAGGATCATGTATAGCAACATAAACCTCTTAAAATAAATTTAAACATTCCGCCATTAGGTAGATATGAATTTGAAGGATGGTAGTAGTGGGAACGTAAAGAGGAAGTCAGACTATAACAATTAGATTTAGCGGACTATATAGTCAATGAGGGTAACAATTATAAAAATAATTCTATAGAAGGAGGGAGATGTCTAAGATAAGCATCCTCACCAAGAAAAACTAAGACGGGAATAGTTACTACACATAGTGAGTCAGTAGCTATTGAACCTTAGCCATTTCCACAGTCCCCCATAGATTACTCCTTGCAATATAAACAAAGTAGCACATTGACCCAACGGCGCCTTTAATAAAAAAAATTAATCATAGCCAATAAAAATTTACAAACCTTGACACCCAACGTTTAATACTCTCTTTGTGATCTTTGCTAACCACATCCTTCTTTTAAGTAGAACCAAGACGACTCACAATCTGAATAACCACACAAAAAGATATCATTCCTCGAAAATATTGTTAGTTAGTCTAGTGGTGGATTAATTATTAATATATTAAAACTTGGAACATATCTTAGACTGTGTCATTGACAAATATGGTAACTAACTGTATAAATAACACTCTGTGTGCCACAAGTACAGACAACTGATGATCTCTATGTAGGTTTTTTGTCGTATACAATTGTACCGGTTTATAACACTCTTTTATGATTTAGCAAACATTTATTGTAGTCTTGTGATTAAGAATAAGGGAACAACATTCATAAATTTTCTCTTATTGACTTCTTTAATTTTACGGACTCTTGAAGACACTTTTTCTTGGGAGATGCACAAGGTGAGACACCCCCAAACTGCTTGCGAATTCAACATATAGTTGTCTCATTGTACTTCAGAAACGATAATCGGTAACATCCTCTATCAGCCGTCGAACTCTTATTCAGTTATGACCATGAAATTCAGTTTTAGGCGCAGTTTCCACAATTTATACTACATCAGAAATATAAAGGCTTAGTGCTAAATCACTGTATACAAAGAACAGCCTTAAAATGACCCATAATAGGAATTCCAACTGATTTTCAAAGACTAACAGAAGACACGGACACGCGAACGTGCAAATAATGACTCATGAAAATATATTGCACACATTGAACTGAAATAGGAATAAGGTATCTGTACGATTCCAAGGCAGGCAGAGGACTGCACGATTACAGACGCGTCTCCACTTCATAGGTTATTGTAGTTATTACAAATCACGCTTCCCTTTGCAAATCACGACATTTCCAAGTACACCTCATACACAATCAAACGTCCGTTAATGGCAATCCTTAAAAGTATAAGAAAAAGGCTAGTAAGAACCAGGAGAAAGAATAATGATAAAAGGTGATACTTAAGAAAAAAAACAAATAAGAATAAAAAAAAATGAAAACCAAACAACAAAAAAAAAAAATTTTGGACTTCTATCTTGATTAACGCTATTAGACCCAGTGAATACTACGTGTGGAATTTGTACTCTTGACAAACATCTCTCTTTGAGTATAGACTTTTTCGGTTTTCTCTTCGCTTCTTCTTTCGCCCCCGTCTCTTGCCCCCTTGCTAGGCCTTCGGGCCCTCTCCCGCCTGTTTCCTCAGCCCCTCTTTTCCTCGTCGTGGGTGGTGAGTGCTGCGGTTTGCCCTGGGTGCCACGAGAGAGGGCGACGGTGCAGGAACGGAGGAGGACGCGGAGTGGGAGACGGGAGAGGGGTACACAAAGCCGGAGGAAGAACAGGCAGATGAGAAAGAAAGGGGGACCCAAGAGAGAGCAGAAACAAGGGGGGAGGAGTCGGGGGCGGTGTAATTATTGTTGTGTAACAAAGGGAAAAATCCTTTCGAGGGTGTAATTGGCATACAATTTGTGGGAAAATCTTGACAGAAAAATTGTTCCCGCCCCTCCCTCTCTTCACCTTCCTTTTTTAATTTTCACTTACTGCCCTGCTTCTTGGCTCATGTTATGAGGTGTGCCTAAACCCACGTATCACCATGCTACGCTCTTATCAAATGAAAAAGCCTAAGACTCTAAAGACTAATTCTTGGTTCAACAGAAGAGTTTTTCTTAGTCCTACGAAGAATTAATTGCCTCCATATTCAAAAAAAATATTCCATAATAAAATCTAAAGCAGGACAGAGTTTCCTTTTTCACCCATAGTAATAGCAAAGTTTGCCAGAAGGAGGAGATCAATTCAATTAATAGAAACTCTAATCCTCCACAATTTCGGTTCAACCCCACTACCCCAAAATTAAGAATCCTCATTAATACAACCTTTTTATGGAAAAAACTTGTTGAGTATGTGTCTGTATCAACATCAACATTGACCATTAATTTGAAGTGTCTTTGTCACAAAGAAAAACTAGACAAAATTATAGGAAAAATTACTCATTAGTTAGCTAGCTTTTAACACTTGGAATCATATTCATCAAAGCGAGTTACAACTGTATTTCAGTGTAGCTCATACAACAGCAGACTTCAGGCTAGAAAAATAATATTTTATATAGGTGTTGGAAAATACATACAATAATGAATTACAAGTGATGGTGTATGCCCAAGAAAAAAAAAATCTTAAAGGTAGAACACGAATTTGGGTAGTGATTTTAATACTGAAAATGTACTAGTAAGAAACATGGAACAATAAATGCTTAATTTTAAAAAAAAAATTATTGAACCAACCCAAGGATGTCTTATCCAAGCAATATCAAGACAAACTATAAAGTTATTAAAAAGAAATAGATCAATGAGCCGGAACATTGTGATTGCATATCTAATTTCAATGATATGGGTTATTCTGTCATAAAAATATTGGACTTCATTTCCTAACCTACCAATTAATATGAAAATGTGTTTTCTGAATAAGTTTATTCTCTAATGATCAGGTAAGTTGCTTCAATGTAGTTTTTTGATACTATATATATTTTTTTTAATTGGTCGTATTTGCTAAAAAGCATATATAAATTACAACAATATAGGTTAGTGTTAAAACAGAGTGATGAGGATTCAGCTGGTTTGTAGTAACTTTGTTGTGAATTTATTTATTGTTAGTAATACAGACAACAAAGAAAAAATATATATGTTAAAACATTAGATTCAACAACTAACCTAATAATCAAATTTTTTTTTTACTAAACTCATTTTACTATGAATTGGGTAAGTTAGCATAAGAAGGTTTAAGATTGTCTAACAAATAACAAATATGATTGAAATTTGAATATGCATCACAATCTTCCTTCTCAATTAAATCCTTCCTCCTATATCACTCTTATTTATAGCGATTATATCACAATTAAAACCAAACTACTAAACACAAACAAAATGGATGTCCTCTGGAATGCAAGGAGGCTCATTAGTGACTCTTGAGCTCAATCTGGATCAACGACACACCGCGTGATGATCCTGGTTTCTTGCGTCTGCATCATAAAATGATGCAGGTCAACTAACATCAGTACATTGAATGTTCGAGTATGCCAGTTGTAAGTGAATGAAAAAAAATTAGGTAGAAAGGGCAGTAAGAATGAATACTTATTTGAATATATTCAGCTCATGATCTAATAACTACTTATTAAAGATAAGCAGTTTGTTAAATAAATGAATATAAAGAAATGGTGGAATGAAAATATTATTAAGACTCTGAGAATTATATACACGTAACAATAAATCAAAACAATTACTGATGTATT
Source organism: Solanum habrochaites (assembly GCA_027704765.1). NCBI lineage: Eukaryota > Viridiplantae > Streptophyta > Magnoliopsida > Solanales > Solanaceae > Solanum > Solanum habrochaites. Next base: position 53,296,080 of record JAKWJA010002498.1, read on the forward strand.
TCAAAAAAAATAAAATATGTGTTTATAAAATTAAATTTCCTGAGGGAAGAAGATTCTCTAAACGAAAAACCAGAACTTAAGAGCTATAGGATGATACAGAGGTATGACAACGCTACCGTTCGTATCTTAACTCTACTCTGTTACAAGGTTTTATTATAGGACCGAAAGCCAAGAATGAATCCATAAGTACAATTGTTGAAAAGGAATATCTAAAGAGGTATGACCTTTATACCCATGGTGGTACATTGGTTTAGCGGGGATTGAGTTATTTAAATTCTCCCCCATATCGGTGCTCAATACTACTCCCACAAATATACGGCTCTTCTATTAAAAACTATACAGATTCTATGGTGTGAATTAGTGTCAAAAAAGCTTTTTTTAAAAGCTCTTCTTAGAAAACCATAGTTTCCTCTTCCTAATAAAGATAGCCATATGCTCTGTGGAGGTCTAGCTTCCCTTCGTTCTCAAAAGTTTTGAAAAAATGTTGTTTAAATCCTAGGGACTCACTTAGTTCCTTATAACTCTTGGGAAGTGTACTCAATAGATACTTCTTTGCTTACTTGAAAAACTTTAATCTGTAGGGAATACTTAGTTCCTTTATAACTTTGAGAAAGGAACGCAAATCTTTACTCTTATTAACTTGAAATTTATTTCTTTAAAACAAAGTGAATATGTTTGTGAAGGACTAAGAAAAAAACTTATAATTTACTTTGGACATGCTTCTAAACTCGTAGGACTCCGCTCTTAACGTCCTTAACGTCATCTAACTTCCCTGTAAAGGATTATTGATTCAAGGATCAGGATCTCTGTTTATGGATATTTTGTGATATTTGATGTACTCACGAGGTGTTGGAATCAATTAGGAAGGGAAGGGACATCACTAGAATTCAGTACAAAAGATAGGGAAGAAACGGAAACTCTAGGGACTCTGGCACTCGAGAGGTGCGGGAGCACATAGGCTATGGACCGATCTGTCTCAGTGGGGCAAGGGGGACTAGGAGAAGGAAGGAAAAACGAGGGCAGAGGGGGGGGGACCCGCAGACCGCACCCAAGCAGAGACAACAGGGGGGGCCGAAGGATGACGGGGGGGGGGGCAGAAACCAGACACCCAAAATCCCCTGCATACCACCCCACAAAAAACGTAGGATCACTAAACTACTTATTAACAATTTTTAGACTCAAAAACTGTCCAAAAATGTGGACTAAAAAACTAAACAGAGGATCAACAACAATTCAACAAACAAAACATCAAACATTTCATCAAGAACTTCAAGATTTCATTTGTATTAAATAGACATTTAAATAATGAATCATGGATGGGTCGGTTAAAAGGAATCAAACCAATGATGATCAATACATTGTTAGGGATTATATCAATGAAATCCTACACGAATTCTTTGGTGTTCTTGCGTCTTCTTCTTCTTTTCTTCATCTCTCCTTTTTCTCAAAGCCTATCGTATTTTATAAGTGGTAACCTGAGGGGATCAGTTTATACACCAACATATTACACCAAAAACGAATTTAATAATAAACTTAGGAAAAAGAACAAAAAAACCCTTAACAAAACTCTGGATTTGAACTTCCCTGCTCAACAACTCAACTTCAAAAAGTCATAATCTACCTCAGTCAAATTTTGTAAATACTCAAAAGTAGCATTGTTGGAAAGTCTTCGACTGATCTTGCATCCATAGAAAGAACTCACTAAAAATTCTCCCAAAGATTCAAATTCTGTAATATGAAAAGGACCAAAAACTCACTTTTGCAATTGGAAATTTAAAATTTCTTACTTATTTTTCCAAATTTTTATTCTTCTTGTTTTCTTAGATTACCTTAGTTTATCTAGAATATAGATTACCGTAATAAGTTTTAATTTATTTATTAGCCTTAACAAGTTCATTAAAATATTCATACCCAGACCTTTATGTTAGTCATACAAAATTATAATTAAGTTAATGATTTTTCTGCGCATCTCGCTAATATATGTTTGACTTTAGTGACAATGTGTAGTCGACTAATGTAATCTTTAGGTATCAGTATAGTCAAAGGTATCATATATAGCAAAATGATATAATCTTGTAAATAAGTTCAAAGGTTTCCTCTTTAGTTTGGTGAGATAGGAACATTAGAAGGATGCGTATAGTCGGGGCTAAGAAAGCGAAGTCAGGACTATAAACCACATTAATTAAGCGACTTTGTAGGGTCAATACATGAAACAATTATTATAAAAGAATTCTATAGAAGAAGAAAGAGGCTAAGATAGCATTCATCAAGAAAACTAAGAAGGTGAATATTAGTTACTACCACATAGAGAGTTCAGTGAGCCATATGATTAGCCTTGCCGTTCAACCCGTAGATGAAGATGGATGAGTCATTGCAATCCTAAAGTATCAAATGACAAAGGGCTGTCATAAAAAATAGGAATGTCAAAGAAAAATGACAAAACCTTGACCAGTGAAATCTTTAGGTTCTCTTTTACACTATCTTCTTACGTAGACAAAGAGATACCTGATGGTTAAAAAATAGAATCCTCATTCATGAATAATATAATGGTGTCCAGTGGTGGATTGGAATAAAAATGAAATAGATTAAGACTGTATATTGAACAATCATGGTCAGTAAAAAACTATGTAAATAATTGTGCCACAGATACAGACCAAAGTGGGGATCTTTTATTTTTGTTTTTCGTTATAAAATTGTAGGTTTATTACTCTAATTTTATGGTTTAGTTTCAATATTGTGTAGTTTGATTAATAAATTTTAGTCACCAATTCATAATATATTTTTATAGATTTCTTTAAAATGTCAAGACTTTTGAAGAAATTTCTTGATATGCAACTATAGTCAACCCCAACTTGCTTGGAATCGAGACATGGTTGTTATTGTATTCCGAAACGATAGGGTAACATCATTAAAATGCATTCACTTTTATAAACATGAAATTAAAAGTGCTGATCTTTTTCTTTTTCTTATTTTGGTACCAAGAAATCTCGAGGGTTATTGGCACATAGTTTGAAAGTTGACGGATAATTAGCCCGCCGCTTTATCAATTTCCACTTAAATACCAAGTTTTTATCTATGTATGTTAAGTGTGCCAAACCCACATATCACATGCTATGCTCTTACCACTAAACCAAAAGACTAAGCCTCAAAAAATAGTTCTTTTGGTCAACAGAAGATGCTTTTCATTAGACCCTACACAATCATTAATGCCCCGTCCTCAAAGTAATATTTATAATCAAATTTAAAGAGGATCAGAGTTTCCATATTCAAATCCATACACTAGCAACTATTTTGCCAGAGGGGAGAGTTCAACCTGAAATCCTCCAAAATTTAGGTTCAACCCCACTACCCCAACATTGAGAATTCATTAAATAACCCATTCTTTCTATGAAAAATATTGTTGATTGTGTGTTTTAACATCATCAACATAGCATTATTGGAAACGTTTAAATCACTTCCTTCTATCACACATTTATTTGTCGCATTTATATTGCTAGGATTACAGATATTTTGTTCAGCAATATGTTGCTGAAAATTAGCATTTATTTTTCCAAGTGAATTACTAGTCGCATTTTCAGCCAAGATATAAGACATCGTTGTACTACCTAAATATGTGTTTGTATTTCCTGCATTCAAATTCAAATACCTATATCAAACATTATTTTTCTATCTGAATGTGTTGTTTTATGATCTACGTGGTGTTCCAAGTTGTACTAACTTTGAGAATGATGATTCCAAGTGTTAAATGTCGAGTCAGGCGCATGAGTAATGTTCCCAATAATGGTCTATACTGATGTTGTTGACTAAACAAAATATTTCAAATAATGGTCTATACTGATGTTGTTGAAGCACATCACTAAACCAAACATTTCCAATAAAGGACTATACTTATTTTGTTGAAGCACACCACCAACATTATTTTTCATTAAAAATATTGGTAATTTAATGAATTATAAATGTTGGGGTAGTGTGGTTGAACATGAAATTGTCGAGGATTGAGTTTCTTTTGGATCCCGTGTGGCAAAAATGTTGCTGGTATTGGGAGTTCAAAATGGAAACACTAGAGTTGTTTAAATTTTATTAGGAATATTATTTTTAAGACGGGGCATTGTCCCATATTTTCTATCGCTACTCTTTCGTTGAGATTCATTTATAAATTTTTGGTCTGATGTACGAGGAACTACGTGTGCCCCACTCTTCCTTGAGATCCTCGAATTGGTTGAAGCGCTATTCTAAAACGTTGTTTCCAAGAACTGTGGCTTTCAAGAAAATCTAATCAAAATTGGAGGCTAGACAAATATTAAACCATAAGATTCAATGAAACTCCCCTCCCCCCTTCTTTTGGGAAAAAAACCATATATATTTTTATGACGAGGGCTATCAGAAGTGTATAACCGCCTTATAACAAGAAAAAGACTAAACAATTTAATTTTCTTTTCTATAAAAAAACACATAAAAATATTTATGATAAATTAAAAATAACAAAGAATTAAAAAAATCTTATTTGATCTAAATAATTTCTTGATTTGTTTTTAGGGAATTATTTGGGTAAATAAAACTAAATTAATTGAGTTTAAGTCTTGGAGAAGAGTGAAAAGAAGAAAGAAAAGGACAAAAGATATGAATTTGCCAAAAACGTCAAAGCTTTGCAAGTGAAATTCCTAGGGGGTGATCCCTATAAAGGTCTCTGAGATCATTTAGTGTTAGGTTAATTCACCCACACACCAAATTTGTTTCAGTTCAGTTGTTGTTGAGTTGTTTACATGTTAGTATGTGAAGTTCTTGAAGAACATTGTTGAATTCTTGTTGGTTGAGTGTTAAATGCCTAGTGTTGATTTGATTCATAATTGCGGATTTTTTTTGAGTTAAATCTATTGGGTATTGAGGGTACCAATGTAAACATTATTTATTACCCTTAAGAGTTTGCAAAGGGGATCATATATAGTCAATGATAAGCCTCTTAAATAAAAAAGTTCAAGTTCCTCCAATTAGGTAGGTATGAAATTAGAAGGATGGTATTAGAGGGACAAGAAAGAGAAGCAGACTATTAATGTAACATCTCGTATTTTAGATAAACTTAGGTTAAGCTAAGATAAACAGGAAGAATAAAATTCGGAAATAAGTGTGTAATGTGGAAAATTTCCAGATTACAAAAGTGAATTTTTGTCATTTTCAAAATGGCCATAATTCCAACTCAGGAGGAATTTGGGTTAATTTTTTATAAGGATGAGAATCTCATTGGAAGTTATTTCAAAAGACGCCAATTTTATGTATTCCGGTGGTTGTATGAAGGAGATATGACTTTTGAAAGTTGGGCTGTTGAGCATGAAAAGTTCAAGTTATAAAGTTTTCTAATGTCTTTCACAAATGTTTTCACTTTGTTTTAAAGACTTAAAGTTCAAGTCAAGAAAGAGTAAAGAGTTGAGAATCATTTCTCAAAAGGTTATAAGCGATTTAGTGTTTCATAAGAGTTTTTGTAAAGTTTCAAAGTAAGCAAAGAGTTATCAAATTAAAGTTTACTTCTCAAGAGTTATAAGGGAATAAGTAGTCGTAAGGATTGAACATGTTTTCAACCTTTTGACAAGAAACAAAGACGCTAGGACTCCCAGAGCCTATGGATAGCTTTAATAGAAAAATGAGGAAAACTATTGATTTCCTCAGAGATATTGTAAAAAGGTATTTTGGCACAATTGTATGTTTTTAAACATAAGAGCCAGTTTATTTTTGGGAATAGTATTGAACACCAATAAGGGGGAGAGTTTAGATAACTCACATCCACCATTAACCATGTTAGTCACAATGGTTAGAAAAGGGTCATGCTTTTTAGATGAATCCTTTTCACAGATTAGTAGTGGATCCATTAAGCAGTTCAGGTCTTTTACATTTGATCGGTTATAGGATGCGTTGGCAGCGTGCCCTAGTCCGTTGTATCATAACCGTAGCTCTTAAGTAATGGTTGTCTGTGTCACGACCGCAGCTCTTAAGTAATGGTTGTCCGTGTCACGACCGCGGTCTAGACCCCAAACGTGACTGGCATCGTATACCTCTTAGAGGTCACAGACAAGCCTACATACGTCATCGCTACTTCATCTAGGTTAATTTTACCAGAAAATTTGAATTTTTTTACTTAACATTCATATAAGAAATTCTACTTAGAGTAATAAACATTCACAATCAACCATGTAATATTATTGTAACGACCTGTTTAGTCGTTTTGAGCAGCAGATTTTATTTCAGAAAACAAAAATTGGCAGAGGCCAACGGATGCCAAGACAGGACCGTCGTGGAGGTCTCGTCCCATGACACTTAGAAATTCTGAATTGGGGTTACTGAAAAATCAGGACTCTCGAACGCCAACGACGAAATGGCAGGACGGACGTATCAGCACGACGGGCCGTCACAGTGACTTTTACAAAATCAAGTCTCTGACCTTTCGAGGACAGCAGACGGCCCGTTCGCAAGCACGTGGCCCGTCACGGGCCTGCGTATCCCAGGCCGGAGGAGTAGGATTTCTGATTATTAATAACGGGCCGTTTTGATATTTCCTGCTTTAATTATTAAAGTAAGGGTTATGTTGATAAGTTCTAACTAATTGAGGGTTAAAAGAGGTAACTTAAGTTATTTAGGGATTATTAGGCCTCTTTTAAAACTAATATATGATAATTAGGGTAAAAGAAAGAGGGTTTGAATAAGAAAAAGAAAAAGAAACAGCAAGAGAGAAGAGGAGGAGAGAGAGAGGATCGAACGAGAGAAAAGAGGGAGAATCGAACCAAGAAGAGGAAAATAACAAGGCTGGGAAAAATTCTTTGCTGTGATCACTAGTCTCGGTGAGGTAGGTTACGGGTTTTTACACTATTCGTAAGTAGTAGTAAAATCTTAATAGCGAATGATATGTGTTGGGTAGTATTATAGAGTTTTCTTTATGCTTAATTGTGTGTATGAATGATGTGATTTTATATATATGATGTGATGAAACAAGAATGATGGAACCTATTGAATCCCAAATCGTGATTAAACCTAATTCCTGTTAATGATGACGCCTTGATATAAAAGAAGAAGGCTTGATGAACTAAAGTGTTGAGATGTGACGCCTGGTATAAAAGAAGGCTGGTATGAATAATAGAATGAGATTAGTGGAGGCGGAGTGTCACGAAACCGAAACGTAGATGTAGGGGATCGGAGTAGTGGTCACGTAACGACAAATAGAATTAGTGGGACGGGTGTCACGAACCGGACACGTAGATGTAGGGGATCGGAGTGTCACTTATCGACACATAGATTAGTGGGACGGTGGTGTCACGAACCGACAAGTAGATGTAGGGGGATCGGAAAAAGTGTCACGTACCGGACCACATTGAATTAGGGGATCGGAGGGTCACGTTCCGCCACATAGTAGAGTAGGGAGCAGAGTGTCACATTCCGACACATAGTAGTAGTGGGATCGGAGTGTCACATTCCGACACCTAGTAGTAGGGGATCAGGAAGTTCCCACGTACCGACACAAGAGGAATAAGATAATGGAATCTTGAAAGATGCTAATATAATCAAATCTAAAGAACATATTTCACAAAAGAAGTTGGTGTAGAGGCTTGATTCCTCATAGATATGATCGGTGTTAATGTGTTTATAACTTGTTGCTTCCACCTGTAAGAATACTTAGTATTTTATGATGTTTCTGAGAAAATTGCTTTCTATTTTGAGTTGGCCGATGATACATACTCAGTACTGTGGTTGTTAATTGACCCCTTAATTTATTGTTCTTCCTTGTTTATTAGTGGGAGTGCCAGCAAATGTGCCGTCGTCTTCAAACTCAAACCGCAATTTAGCCGTCTTCGTCACATCGATCTTCAGGGGTGAGTAGCTAATGTTCTAGCTTGGACTGGCTTGCTCTTTCTTTATGTCTGATGCCTTGAAGTTACAGAGATAGCTTTGTTATTTTAGCTTTTTTAGAATACTCTTAGTTTAGTTCATTTGATCATAGATTTCTGTGGTGAATGACTTCCAGATTTTGGGGATAATAATAGATGTTTGAATTTGAGAAGTAATGAATTGGTTTTTTATTTAATGAGTTTAAGTCTTCCGCATTACTTTCTATTGATATTACATTGAAATGTTAAGGTTTAGATTGGTTGGTTCGCTCACATAGGAGGGTAAGTGTGGGTGCCAGTCGTGGACCGTTTTGGATCGTGACAATTAAGATCATCTAATAAAAGAAATAGTTCAATACTGCATTAAGTGTATACTTTTAAAAATGTCACCAATACAATGTATTAAATAAAATGAGAAATAAACTCTAGTGGAAAATACTCCACTAACTCACGCCTATATCTAATCTAGATTATATTGGGAAAGCTTCCTCCAAAACATGTGTCCCTACCAAGTCCGGATGATATTCCATGTCTAGATAGCTGCAGTGTCATCTGGTAAGCTCTAGCGTCCGCCTGCAGCTAAAAGTATATAATTCTATGGGATTAGTACACACTTGTACTAAGTATGGATACATGCAAACACACACCAAGGACATTCATGATTAATAAGAGCTCTTTCCTATCGATATGAAATATGGAAAGTTAAGGCAGTTGACTTGCCAATTTCGGATTAGGAAAGTCATGCCATAAGAGTAAAATGCATCATCATAGTTATAATTTTGCAAATAGGACATAACATATTACACATATCATATCACATAGTTCATATACTTATTTCATATTCCACGAGACTTTTGAATCACGGACTTGACATTAGGCCTTTCAAAAATAATGGCTCAAATTATGGGACCATAACTAGGGAGCCTTAATTAACAAACACAGAGTCTGCTTCATTAATTCATAGTGTTATTAACTAAGATCTAGTATAAGACTCTCATCGGGTTCGCTGTGCAATGACCAAGAATAACCTAGTGTTATTACTTAAGTCTAGCTCTCCTCTTTATTATCCTATCCTAACATCTTCGGTATAGTTCATTTGATTATGTGCATGATGTGAGGCTGGCCTCATTCTTCTATGGGAACTTTCACTTTAACCCACATAGATATGTGCGAATCATAAAAATCCAATACTGTTAACCCCAATCTAAAGATATGGTGACACCGGCAAAAGTGAACCCAAACATGCTACGTTATATAGGAATTGAACCTTGCTAGATCCCTTTATGGTTAGTATAGGTTCAAGAATAGGACAGATAAGGAGACCCATACCGGCATTGTGGACAATCTAATCTAATGAGAGTAACGTGAACCTCCGGCCTCCTGGAAGAAGGCATCACCCTCATAGCTAGGCCTAATCGGTGGCTCAAATAAAGTTCCCTTACAATAAAATTCATACATCATGGGAGCTGGTTCTAGCATGAGGACATACAAACGATTTGGAGTGATTTTCATTCCATCATAGTATTAGTATTGATTTACTTTAATACATTAATTAAAGTGTTAAAGAGAGAAAGATCTCTTCATTGGGTGCAATGTGAATTGAAGTGCTGATTTTATCCTCAGACGGATGGGAAAGGACCGTGCGCTATCAAGATATTGGCAGATATATTGAGGGGCGTGTTTGATCATATTTAAAGGGAAATGGGTTGATAAACTACCTGTTATTCAGTTCGTTCTGTTACAACAAATAGTTAATCATTCAAGCATAAATGGTTCTAAGGATGTCTTATGGAGAAGATGCACATATTTCGATTGGGTTAGATCGAAGTTGGTGAAGCAGGTGGTAGGCAACAAATAGGTCACCAAGCTATATGGAGAAGGAGAAGGTTGATTTGATCAAAAAGCAGATTGAAAATGGCACAGAGTCGTTTACAAAATCAAAACACATATGTTAGTAGAAAAACGTTTTTGAGTTTGAATGAAATGATTAGGTATATTTTAAGGTTTCACTTATGAAAGGTGTTATGATGTTTCACAAGGGAAAACTTAGGCCCTAGTATATTGGAACTTATCTCATAGTTTGAAGGATTGAAAATGTAGCTTATAAGATAGAGGTACCACAAGAGTTAGCTGCAGTTCATTCGGTATTTCCAATCTCTCTGTTGAAAAAGTTCATGGGTGACCCTTCATTTATTGTACCAACTAATAATATTGGGAATAAACATAACTTATCTTATGAGGAGATTCCACTTTAGATTTTAAATCGCCAAGTTTGGAAGTTGAGAACAAAAGAAGGTTGCATAGTCATGTCCTATGGTTGAACCAAGTTATTGAAGGAAAGATACCAAGAAGCTAAAGAGGATATGAAGAAAAAGATATCCACTCTATGTGAATCCGGAGAAGATGCAGTTCAAGATTTAGTATTCTCTTCTGAGTATCATATAAGTATGAGTAAGCATGTTCTCACTGCTTTTGTTTGATTGAAGTAGGCCTGATTGTTACTATGCTAGCGTAGTGAAACAAGAAATCATTAGAGGAGAACGTCTCAAGAGGGAGATATTGAAACATCTTGCAACTTAAAAGGATAAGATTAAACACTAAAGAAACTAAAAATATACATTTTTTGTAAGAAAAGGAAATACTGGAAATTTGTATGAGTAAGGAGGAAAATAAGTTTTTTTGTCATTTTCAAATAACCATAAACATCTATCGAGGTAGAATGAGTAGAGGGTCACTTCGTGTGATTGGTTGGGATAGCCCTTGGACGATCTTTTTAACTCCGTGAGTTTGCACCAATTTCAGATAGAGTATGAGAGTTTATGCATTTAGGAAGATGTTATTGCTGGATGAGAAAAGTACGAATTCGGATTTTTTTAATTTAACGAGGAAAACTAGTCTTTTCTCAAAATAATTTCCTAATTCATTTTTAGGGGATTATTAGGGTAAAAGAAACTAAATTAGTTCAGTTTGAGAAAGTTAGAATTACGCATAGGGCTTGGAGAAGAGAGAAAAAAAAAGAAATGGAAAAAACTCAAGAATTTGCCAAAAACATCAAAGCTTTGATAGTTGAATTCGTCGAGGGTGATTCCTATAATGGTATGTGAGATCCTGTAATGTGAGGTCCATTCACCCACATGCGAAACTTGTTTCAATTCAGTAATTGTTGAGTTCTTTACATGTTGGTAGGTGAAGTTCTTGAAGTACATTGTCGAATTCTTGTTGGTTGATTTGTTGAATGCCTCGTGTTAATTTGATTCATAATTCTGGGTTTCTTTTAGTAAAAGCTATTGGGTATTGAGGGTACAATTGTCCTAAGTGTTTTGTAAAATAACCATTGAAGTTTAGAGGGTATAGAGATGGAAAATGCAGGAGAAAGGTCCGAGATTTTCTAGGCAGGGGCTAGAGTGCCGCTCCTGCAAGAGTGCCACAAAATTTCTTCTGAGCTTTGGCCTCTGGCGCATCGCGCCTGCCATAGAGCCACAGAATGTTCTCAAACCTTTGAGGGCTGGCACTCCACGTCTCTCAGAGTGTGAGGGACTTCAGTTCTCCCCATTATTCTCCCACTTTTTTGTATTAATTCCCAAGTGATGTACCTATGTTTCTTAGGTTATTCCAACACTCTAAGGTACATCTAAGCATCATGAAATTAAAACACTTTAGTACATATTTTTTTTGAAAAATATTTTACTGAGAATTAGCACTTATTGTTTCAAGTTCATCAATAATCGCATTTTCACCATCAATATAAGACATCATTGTGCTACCTAAATATATGTTTGTTTTTTGTGGATTCACATTCAAATTGTTGTCAATAATCGTCATATCTCCATTATTTATATCAACCATTAGTATCTTATCTGAATGTGTTGTTTAATGAGCTACATTGTGTTCGAAGTTGTATTTACTTTGAGTATGATGATTTGAAGTGTTAAATTCCAAGTAAGGCCTATGAGTAACGTTTCCTATAAATGTGTGTTGAAGTCTTTGTGAACCAAACTTTTCCAATAATGGTCTATACTGATGTTGTTGAAGCCCACCACAAAACAAAACATTACCAATAATGGTCTATAATGATGTTGTTGAAGCACACCACAAAACAAAACATTTCCAATAATGGTCTATACTGATGTTGTTGAAGCATACAACCAACATTTATTTTAATTGTAAAAAATGGGTTATTTAATGAACTGTCAATGATAAGGTTGTGGGATTTAACTTGAAATTGTGGAGGATATAGTTTCTCTTGAATTGAACTCTCCCCACTAGTAAAAATGTTGCTACTATTGGCAGTTCAAAATTGAAACTCTAGTGCTCTTCGGATTTGATTAGGAATAATATATTTATGACGGGGCATTGTCCCATGTTTTCTATTGCTACTCTTCGTTGAGATTCACATAAAGATTTTTTGCCTGATGTACGATGACTACTTTTGCGCTCTTCTTGGGATCTCAAATTGTTGAAAGGATATTTCTTATTTTTTGTTTTAAAAGTTGTTGCACTTCTAGAACATCTAATGAAATTGGAGCTAGACCAATGTTGACATAACATTATCAACCGCTCCCCATCTTGAAAAAATCTATACATTTTTATGTAGGAAGGCTTTCGAGTGTATAACATGCCTATAATAAGAATAAATACTAAACAATCTAATTTGTTTCTTCTATATTCACATAAAAACATTTATGAATAATTAAAAAAAAAAAAGACTAAACAATATAATGTTTTGTAAATAATTTCCTGATTCGTTTTTAGGGAATTGTTGGGGTATAAATAGTAAATTACTTCAGTTTGAAAAGGTTAGAATTACAACTAAGGTTTGGAGAAGAGAAAAAAGAAGAAAGAAAGGGACAAAAGTCAGGAATCTGCAAAAAATGTCAAAGCTTTACGAGTGGAATTTATCGGGGGTGATCCGTACGAAGGTGTGTGAGATCATTTAGTGGTAGTTACATTTACCCACACACCTAACTTTTTTCAATTCAGGGATTCGTGAGTTGTTTACATGTTAGTATGTGAAGTTCTTGAAGATCATTGTTGAATTCCTGTTAGTTGAGTTGTTGAATGCCTAGTGTTCATTTGATTTTTAATTATGGGTTGTTTTTTGTGTTAAATATATTGGGTATTGAGGGTACTAATGTTCTAAGTGTTTGGGAAAAGAACCAAGGAAATTTAGAGTGTTTAGAGATGAAAAATGAAGGAGAAAGGTCGGAGATTTTCTAGGCAGGGGCTGGGGTGCCGCACATGCCAGAGCTCCACAAAAGTTCTTTTGAGATTTTACCTATGGAGCCTTGTGCCAGACAGTTTTCCACAAAAAGTTCTCTATACTTTGAGGGATGGAGCCTCGTGCCTCTCGAAGCGCCAGGGACGTCAGTTCTCCCCATTCTTCCCCTACTTTTTCGTACTAATTACTAAGTGATGTAGCTATGTTTCTTAGTCGATTCCAACACTCTAAGGTATATCTAAACATAATAAAATTATCCATAAACATGATATTATGAACCTTGAATCCATAATGTAATTCAAGGAAAGATAAGATCAAATTCAAAGAAGCTAACAGTAAATTTTAAAAGTGAAGAAGCAGGACAAAGTATGTCCTCAAAATTTTCAAGAGTCTTTATTAAACGTTTTGAATTTTTTTAAGTATCAAGTTTCTAATTAAGCAAAGAGTAAAGAGTAAATTTAATTTATCAAAAGTTAAAAGAAAACTATGTTTCTCTAAGAGTTGCAAACATTTTCACAATTTGAGAAAGAAAGGAATATGAGACTTCCAAAAGAGCCTTTGGATAGTTAAATTAAAGAGAAATCTATGATTTCCAAGAGAGATTTTAAGTTTAAGTTTAAATTATTAAATCAAACCAGAGAAGAAGTTGTTTAAAAACCATATGAACTAAATATGTTTCTGAGTAGTATTGAGTCAAGTTATTCTTGTGTTGACTAGAGACAAGATAAATGTTTCTCCTGACACTTTTAAAGATGAAGTTGTTTTAACATTTGAAACCGCATACACATACATTCAATGTACCAATGCGTACTGGATGCATTATGATGATACAGACGCAGGTAACCAGGACAATCATCATCCAGTGCCTCATTGATCAAACCGAACAGTCAGAGTATGGTCGTATATTTAGTTGTAAATTAGAGTAGGGGTTAAGGTGGATTTTAAATGGGACAGGCTAATGGGTAATAAATTGCTTGATTTTCCATGGTGGATACTGATGTTTATTGGTGACGTGACAAATAAAATCACATCGCATGCTTGGTGGCAGTAGTAAAAGTTAGGGTATTTGTGAGCCAACAAAAAAAAGTGGAGTATTTTTTAGCCAAAACACAAACAAATAATATTTTTGTTCTATTTCAGATGCGTGAAGGGTCTTTTTGACCTTTTCATTTTTTGATTGAAGAGTTTTCCCTTTTAATATAAAGGCTATTTTTTTTCTTTCCCTTTCTAAGAAATTTCTTCAATACACACTTTATTATAAATTTTTGATATGCACCAATCTTTAAGATACCTTTATTTCCCCCCCATATTTTTTCAAAGAATAAATTTGAATCTACTTTAATGATTACTTAGTGAATATTTGTTTATCTAGGTTACTATAATGATCAATCATGGATTCATCTACTTAATTTTTTTTTATAAAATTGGCTATTTTTCATCATAATATTTTTAAAAAATAAGTTTTCAAACTTGAAAGATGATAATACCACCATTATTTTTCCTTGTCAATACTCTACATATATAGATTCAATATTTATCAAAAATAATATGTAATAATTTTTTGTAACGACCTGTTTAGGTCTTTTTTGAGCAGCTATTTTATTTCTTGAAAAACGGGCTGCGACCACGTAACCCACTAGGGACCATCATGGCACGACGGACCGTCGAGGGAGTCTCCGTCCAAAACACTTAGAATATGAAAATTTGGTACTGATAATCGACTCCTACCACACGTCACGACGGAAAAAATGAGGATGGAACGTCGTTTCAACGACGGACCGTCCACAGCACATTCACTAGAATCACGTTCTGCACTCTGTGACGGAGCGCAGACGTACCGTCGCAGGCACTACTCCCGTCACATTCTCGTAATCGCCAGGCTGTTGGAGTACTTAGCATTAGGGATCGGGGTGTCAATTGCTTGATTTCCATGGTGGAACTGATGTTTCTCTCTACTCGTTCTCTCTCCCCTCTCTTTCCTGTTTTTTTTTTTATTTTTCTTTTTCAAACCTCTTTCTTTTACCCTAATTCAGCTCATATAATAGTAGAAAAGATGGAAATAATAACCCACTAATTAACTTAAGGTTACCTCTTTTGGACCCCCAAGTAATTAACTTATTACTTAACCCAACCACTTTATAATTAGAATTAGGGGATGGAGTGTCACTTACCGCACAAAGTAGGAGGGGAGCGGAGTGTCACGTACCGACACAAAGAATAAAGATAAATGAATCTTGAAGATGTTAATTTACTCAATCTATGAACTAATCCAAAATGAGTATGGTATGAGGCCTGGAATCCTCATGTGTGACTTGGGTGCTTATAACTGATTATAGAACTTGTTGTTGCTACATGTTGAGTATTATAGTTGATTTATGATATTATATGATCTATACTATTTTTCTATTTTGAGTGTTGGCCGATGATACTACCTATCAGTTATCGTGTTCTGTACTGACCCCTACTTGTATTATTTTTCTTTTATTTTGTGTAATGAAGCAATGTACCACCGCTCAACTCAGAAACCTCAACTCTAGCCATTCTCATACACTCGATTTTCAGGGTGATCTAATGTTTCTAGCTTGGACCTGGATCTTCTTACGCATTGTCTTGATGCCTTGAAGTTCCGGCATAGACTACTTTGTTATTTAAGTCTTCTTAGAATACTCTTTTTAGTAATTTGATCTTAGATTTTCTTGTGGTGATGACTCGCTTCCAGAATTTTGGGGGTAAATCATGATGTTTTGAATAAGGAAGTTTATTGAAAATTGATTTTTTATTAACGAGTTTAAGGTCCTTCCTCATTACTTTCTGTTGATATTATATTGAAATGTCATGGTTTAGATGTTGGTTCGCTCACATAGGAGGGTCAGTGTGGTTGCCCGTCGCCGGCCCGTTTTTGGGTCGTTACAGAACATTGGGTATCAGAGCATTAGGTCTTTGGTCTCATCACACAAGAACAGTCTAGTAGAGTCTTAAGAACGGTAGGGACGCCTTTACTTTTTTTTTGAAGTCTATAAGACTTTAGGAAACTCCATTCCTTCTTTTCTTCTTTCGGCTATTACTTGGTCCAATTGGTATCTAAGGGGTGATACAATTGGTAATCTACCCATCTTCACTCTATTTCGCAGATGGTTAGACTATGAGCAACGACTACGCCACACCAGGATCCGACGGACACGGGTGGGCGTTGAGCCACGCCACGGGGCTGTAGCTCGATGAGGAGTCAGTTGACAGATGCCGTGAAAGAGGTCGTGGGAGGACGTCCTCTAGAGGAAGAGGATCATAGCACCTGCCATCTGGCACTAGGGCTGTGACTCCTCCACCGACCGATGAAGTAGTGAGAGAGGGTGAGGAACTGGTGAAGTCGTGTGACAAGTGCAAAATGAGGAATTGCCACCGCCAACCTCGCCCAGAAATGATCAATCAGGTTTCTTTGCTTATCTTAGTGGTTTTTGTTTGTCTGATCAGGGCCAACGCCTCCAGTGTTTTCGCACCAAATACCTCCGGTTCCCGAGGTACAACATTCATCTACTATGGCTCCCCGCATTGGAGCCTCATTGAAATAGGCCGTTTCCTCGTCTGACCACAAGGAGCACTATAATGACAAATGATCAATTGAACTTTTCAATGTAAGTTTCTTGAAATTGGAAACCCTCCAGTCTTCAAGGCGCGGAATTTATGATGCCTATTATTTTTCTGGTTGACTGTCATGAGCTACTACACAGATGGGGTATATAGAACGTTTTTGGTGTTGATTTTGTGACTTATCAATTCAGGGAACGCCAAATGTGGTCGCGGTCACATGTTTGATTGTCCCAACCAACCGAGGACCACTATACTGGTTTGGGCATCTTCTCTAGCGTTGTTTATGGAAATATTCCCCCTTACTTTTGTAGATATCGGGCAATAGATGAGTTCTTCTTGACCTTAAGGCAAGGTAGGTTTCGGTTATGCAATATGAAGGCTAAGTTTCGTGCATTATCACAGGTATGCCACCCAACTGTGTTTCACCGTCGAACGAGAGCGGATTCGCCGTTTTGTGAACGGGTGAGTCAGAATTGCGGATTTCAGCCTTACAGGTAGCGGCTACGGCAAAATCCTTTCAAGAAGTGGTAAGACTCGTGATAGGAGTGGAAGGAGTGAAGCCAGATGACTTCAACCATGGCAATCAACATCAAAGGTTTCGCAGGGAGTGAGTTTAATGTGGTTTCGTACTCTAAGGACAGGGGTCAGGAGGTTTCTCATTCCGACCAATTCAGTCTTCACTAAGACTATAGTTGGGGGTCCACCTCATACCGGTCAGCAGTACTTCTCTGAGAGACCTATGCTTGACTCCAGGGATGTTTGGTATGGGGGAACGACATTTAGGAGGAATTGTCCAAACAGATTTATGAACCCCAATAGCTAGAGTAGAGGTGGTCATGGTAGAGGCCCGTTTTTCCTGGAGAACGCGGTGGTCCGGAGGAATGTGGTCACCAAATGGCCGGTACGGTAAAACTGGAGCCACTACAGCACAACATTGTAGGGGCACTGGCAAGACAGGTGATAGGCCCATTGATAACGCTTTCCCCTGGGCGGTCTGAAGCTGGAGTGCAACCTCCGATGCTGTTATCACAGGTAATCTTTTGGTTTGTGATTGCATTGATTGTAGTATTTGATCCTGGATCCCACAATTTTCATATGTATCTTCCTCATTTGCTAATGGTCTTTAATTTACATTGTGAACTACTTGACATGCCTCTCTTGGTTTTCTACTACTTCTTAGCTCCGGTGGGTGATTCTATAATAGTTGAAAAGGTAATAGGTCTTGTCTGGTACTGGTGTGGGGAGCATTCTCATGTAGACTTGGTATCTTGAGAAATGGTTGACTGTCGATGTAATGCTGGGTATGACTTGGCTCTCTCCAAATTTTTTTTGCAATCTTGATTGTATTGCTAAAACTGTGACGTTAGCCAAGCCTGGGACAAATGCCGTTAGTGTGGAGGTGACTAAACCTTCCAATCCGTGTCGTATCATCTCCTTTCTTCGTGCTAAGAGAATGGTTAGTAAGGGTTGTTTAGCTTTCTTGGCACACCCTCCGGGATGTGTTATACTCACCCAGTAACCTTTCAATTGGCTTGCATTTTCCGATAGTCAGAAAGCGGTTTTTAGATTTGTTTCCTTCCCGCAGACCTCCTGGTTGCCACCGGATAAGACTATTGACTGGTCTCATCGATCTTGAACCGGTATCGCTCCCATTTTCTATAACCCCTTATAGAATGGCTCCCACCGAGTTAAGGGAGTTAAAGGCTCAACTTCAAGAGTTGTTGAGCAAAGCTTCAGTAGCCCAAGTGCATCCCCTTGGGGTGCTCCTGTTTTGTTTGTTAAGAGAAGATGGGAGTCTTCAGATGTGCATAGATTACCGCACTAAATAAAGTAATTTTAAGAACAGTATCCTCTTCCTCGCATTGATGTTTTGTTCGATCATTTACAAGTGTCTTGTGTCTTCTCAAAAATCACTTGAGGTCTAGATAGCATCAATTGAAAATACGGGCATCATATGTGCCAAATAACTGCCTTTCGAACCAGTATGGACATTATGACTGCTTGTTATGTCTTTGGACTAAAGAATGCCCCTGCTGCTTTCATGAGCTTGATGGAACGGGTTTTAGCCATACTGGATCTCTTTGTGATAGTATTTATTGATGAGTCTACTGATACTAACTCCCAAGGTAAAAAAACGAAGGAATGAGGACGGTGTTTTGCGAATTAAGGGACGGTAAATGTTTAGCCCCTTGGTTTATGATTTGATCCACTATTCTTACAGGGCGCATAGTTCTGGATTTCTATACATCCTGGTGCAAAGCAAAATGTACCGTGACCTAAGCAACACTTTTGTGGAGTAGATGAAGCGCGACATTGTTTATTTTGTTGCCAAATGTCTCAAATTGTCAACAGTAAAGTAATGCAACCCACAGAGGCCGCGGAGGAACTTCATAGAATGCCTAGTCCTGAATGGAAGTGGGAATAATTTGCAATGGACTTCGTGGTTGGTCTTCCAAGACATGGGCAATGTTTTGATTCGTTTGGGTCATTGTGGACAGATTAACTAAGTCTGCTCATTTCATCGGTTAAGGTGACTTACAATGCAGAGAAGTTAGCCATACTCTACATCTCAGAAATTTTTCGGTTGCATGGAGTTCCACTTTCCCTCACTATCAGATAGATGTAGCGCAGTTTACTTCTAAGTTTTTGATGAACATTGCACGCGGAATGAGGTACTAGGTGGGACCTTACTACTGTCCTTTCACCCTCAGACCGATGGACATCTGAGCAACGATCAAGTGATTGGAAATATGCTTCGAGCATGTGTTGATAGAATCGGTGGTCATTGGGAATAACTTCTTACCTTAGCGGAGTTTTAATACAATAATAGCTATCACTCTATTAATGATATGGCTCCTTTCGAAGCCATGTATGGGAGGAGATTTCGGTCTCCCATTGGTTGGTTTGATGCATTCGAGGTTCGACCGTGGCTCGGTACTGACCTTTTGAGGGATGCGTTAAGAATTAAAATCTTTCAGAAAGCTTTTAGCGGCTCAAAGTAGGCAAAGGAGTCGTGCATCGAACGGTTAGGGACTTGGAGTTTATGGAGGGTGAGCAAGTTTTGCCTGAGGTTTTTCAGACCAATGTAGGGTGTGATGCCAGTTTGGGTTAAGAGGTAAGCTAAGTCCGAGATATTTTTCCATTTGAAGTACGTAAGCGATTGGGAGGTGGCTTATGAATTAAGCCTTGCCTCCATGGGGGCTGTCAGGAGTGCATCCGGTATTTCATGGTCCTGATGCTGAAAAATTACCATGGATGAACTACATCATTCGTTGGGATTCAGTTGTCTGCTTGATGAGAACTTATCTTATTAGGATGACGCTTGTCGTCCATTTTAGATAGATAATTTCCCCTCAAGTTGAGGTCAGAGTTGCATCCCTTAAGGTGCAATTGAAGAATCGGCACCATGAAAGAATCCACTTGAAAGGAGGCTGATATGCCAAGAACAGATCCCACAGGACCTGTGTTTACAGATTCAGTACTCCTTTTCACTCTTGTTGTTTTTCTTCTCGTGATCGTTTTCTGAGGACGAACGATGGGTAAATTGTATCTATTGTAACGACTGTTGTTAGTCGTTTTGAGCAGCAGTTTTATTCTGAAAACTGTTGAGACGAACGGATCCCACGCGGACCGCCATGGGCACGCGGACCGTCGATGGAGGTCTCGTTTCCAAACACTTAGAATAGAAAATTCTGGGTCTAGATGCGACTCTTCTGACTCACGAAGAATTTGCAGGAGGAACGTTCCGTGGCCACGACGAACCGTCACAGGCTATTCACTAGAATCAATTTCTGCACTCTGTGGATGGAGCAAGCAGGCACAGACCTGTCGCAGGCACGACGGCCCGTCACGGCTGCGTAACCCAGGCCGGTCGATTTCCTTTAATTATTTAAGGGGGGCGTTTTGGACTATTTCCTTCTTTAATCTAAAGTGGTGGGTTAATGTTAATAATCTAATTACTTGGGGTTAAAATAGGTACTTAAGTTAATTAGTGGGTTATTATTGCCATCTTTTATACTTAATTATATGCTAATTAGGGTAAAGAAATCGGTTTTTGAATACGAAAAAGAAAAAGAACAGAAAGAGAGGCGAACGAGTATAGAGAAAAGTGACAACGAATAGGATAACAAGGATTTTGAGAAGATAGCTTTGTTGATCGCAAATTCTTCGTGGCGGTAGGTTATGGGTTTTTTATATACTATCTTAGTAACTCTTAAATAGCGAATGATATGTGTTGGGTTGTATTGTAAATCTTATATATGCTTAATTGGTATGCTTGTATGAATGTGATTTCTACAATTTTGATAAAATAAGCAGGATGAAGCTATTGCAATCCCAAATATTGAAAACCCCTTGTTAATGATGATGCCTTGGTATAAAAGAAGGCCTGATGAACTAAAGTAATGGGGTTGATGATGCATTGGATAAAAGAAGGATTGATGAATTAATAGAATTAGTTATGTGATCGAGTGTCACGACGACACGTAGAATTAGGGGATCGGGTGTCACGAACCGACCATAGAATTAGGGGATTGGGTGTCACACAACCAACACGTAGAATGGGATCGGGTGTCCACGAACCGACACGTAGATTAGGGATCGGGTGTCACGAACCGCCACTGTATAACTAGGGGATCGGAGTGTCACGTACCACACATAGAGGATGTAGCGGAGTTTTCGTACCGACCAAGAGAATAAAGATAATGACTCTGACAGATGTTTATATAGTCAATCTAATGAACCTAATCCGCAAATGAGTATCGTATGAGCTGGAGTTCCCATGTGTGACCTTGGCGGTGCCTTATAAATGAATTATCAGAACTTTTTGTTGCTCATGGTTGAGTATTACGTTGAAATTTATATATTATCGATATATACTATTTTCTATTTTGAGTTTGGCCGATGATACCGACTCAGTACTTTCGTGGGTTCTGTACTGACCCCTACTTGTAATTGTTTTCTTTGTTATTTTGTTGGAATGCATCCAACGTACCATCGGCTTTTCACTCAACCACAGCAACTCTAGCCAGTCTTCTTTACCCGGATATCAGTGTGAGCTAATGCTTCTAGCTTGGACTGAATCTACTTCCTCATGCTTGATGCCTTGAAGTTTCCGGCATATAGACTAAAAAAAAGGCTTTGTTATTTTAGCTTCTTACAATACTCCTTTAGTTAGTATGTGATAATAGAGTTCTTGTGGTGATGTACTTCAAGATTTTGGGGAAATAATAGATTTGCAATTTAACGAATTTATTATTTATTTTGATTAACGAGTTTAAGTCTTCCGCATTACTTTCTGTTGATTATATTGAAATGTCATGGGTTTAGATTGCTTGGTTCGCTCACATAGGAGGGTAAGTGTGGGTGCCAGTCGCGGCCCGTTTTGGAATGTCCTCTTGGAATCATTGTTTTCCTCTTTAGTTCAAAACTCTTTTGGAACTTCTTAGTTCCCTTTTAACTTAAATGTTAATATATTTAAAAAATCTTAGTGAATACTTAGTTCCCTTATCGCTTTTGAAATGAACTCAAATCTTGCTATTTACTAAACTTGAAACTTTAAATCTTAGGGAATACTTAGTTCCCTTATAGATTTTGAGAATTTGATTCAAATCTTTACTCTTTCATGGCTTGAACTTAAAATCTTTAAAACAAAGTGAAAACTTTTGTGAAAGACTTTAGAAAACATTATAAACTATACTTTCACTTTCTCTTACGTTATAGACTTAACTCTTAACCTTTCTTGAATTGAAGCATGGATTTAAGGTTCGAGATCTTATGTGTAAAATTTCAAGATTTTCAACTTGGAGGGTTCATGCGTAATTATGAGCATGTACTACTCAACTCAAGAACTAAGAGGTACTTCTAAACTCAAGATAGGAATAAGGAACTAAATACTCCAGACATAGATATTTGAGATACTACTCCTCCCAATGATATTAAATTTATGGAATTCATGCGGATGTTATGGACATGAACAACTTGATTCGAAGGTCTACGTAATTAGATGGAACTCATGTATATGAATCTCTCATCCTTTTCTTTATTTCTTTAAAACATAGTTCAAATCAAAGATGGATCTCAATGAATTTACAATTTAACTTAGAGACATTCTAGAACTCTACTATTAACTCTCTCTCACTCTTGAATATGAATTATGAATTCAAGAGTTTTTGTTCATGAAATGGAGGATCTATATTATATTGTAGACATATGAAGAAATTGTCCTCACTTCATACTCACTTACTTGATTCTTCATAAAAGGTTACTAGAAATTGCAGAAGATTTCTCAAAAGTACTCTCTCTAAAGGATCGTAAGTACTCTCAAAACATAATCATGACTTTACCTTGAATTTGAATTATTCATTCAAGGTTATGATTATTCATTTAATGGGTCATTTGTAAGTGTTTTAGAAGTGCTTTAAAGTGTTGAGAATAAAAAGGAGTGAATACATTTTAAATGAGTTATAACGAACTACTAAAGCAAAATGAGTGGGGGCAGGCGACACTGCGCGTTTTGGGCACGGGGCACCAACCCCTAATATCATAGAGTACATTCGGGCGCACTGAAGGTTCGCCTCCCCAGACCTCTGGGCGCATCTGGGGCGCTCCACGTTATCCCCTCTTCAGGTAACGTTTTGAGCAATTTTATCTGTTCTTTTCTGACCTTAAATCACTTATAATGGAATTATTTTCTCAAGTCTACCTTATATTCAATTAACCAACCTAAGTACAAAACAATCACTTTCATCTCAAGAAACATCAAAATGTCAATAAGACAAGATGTACAATGAACCTCAAGAACACCTAACAAGAACTTGATTCCTTCAACTTTTTGAGAATAAAATTACGCTAAAAATACTATGTTTGGCATGTGGGTGAAAAATCCCAACACTATGGAAGCTTACATACCTCTTAAGGATTAAACCCATGGCGAAGTTCCAGAACAAGACGCAAGAATGGCGATGAACGCTTGATCTTCTCCTCTTTTCTCTTCTTTCCTCTTCTTTCATCTTCTTGAACTCTTAACTAAAACCCAAAGCATATTTTTGGATTATGAAAATGCACCTAAAGGATATGACCAAACTAAATAACTAAAAACTATTAAATTTATTTGAAGGAACGATAAAATTCCCTAATTATTTTTGCTAACTTGCATAACTGACAACCTACTGAAAGTCCGATCTCTCATTCATCCTAATTCAAAAGTTGCAATCTGGACGGCGGTGAAATATAATAAGACAATGAATATTTTCCAATGTATCTTTATAAACCTAACTCATCTAGTAACTCGAAGTTCTGGTTCAATTTGATTGATCCAAAACGCCATACTTAGCTTCACTTGCAATTTTACAGATTATGCTTATTTCCGTTTTTATTCTTTTTGAACGCAAGATCTAAATCTAGTGATTTTGGACCTTAAATACATAGGAAAATCTTAATTCCTTCGTAAATCGCACGTGTTTGCTATAACGTTCGGTCTTACTTAAAAGATCTTTTGGGGTGTTACAACTTTGGAGAATGATTTACAACTTAGTGATGCCTTCAAAATATGGGAAACCTCTATTTATACTACTTCCTAGGGACTAAAGTTCAATTAATATTTACATTAGAAGTCCCTATAATATTTGCTTTTTGATCCCCTTTCTAGAAAATTATACATACACTTGGAATTCAAAGACATTCTTGATTTGTCTAGGGAATTTTACATACTCTGATCAAACCGAATACTAAGAGTATGGTGTTATATTTACGTGTAAATTACAATTAGGGTTATGCGGGATGTTAAATGGGAAGTGCTAATGGGTATTATATTGCGCAATTTTCCATGGTGGATACTCATGTTTATATGTCACGTGACAAAAAAAGTCGCATGGCAAGCTTGGTGGCATTAGTTAAAGTTAGGGTATTATTGAGACAACATAAAGTGGGCTGAATTGGTTACCAAAACCAAATGAAGAATATTTTGTCTATTTCATATAGTGAAGAGATAATTTTTGACCTTTTTTATTTGTGATAACAGTTCTCCTGTTAATATAGGCTGCTTTTCTTCCTTCTAAGAAATTTCTTCAATATCACCTATTATTCTATTTTTTGATAGTGCCAAACCACTCGGTCAAATACTTTTATTTTTCCCTGTAATTTGAAAGGACTTAATTTGAATCGCTTTAATGAATACTACGTGAATATTATCGTTATCTTAATTAACTAATATTATCAATCTATTTATTTATTCATCCATTTAATATTTTTAGTAAAAATTTTAAAATTTTCATAATGTTTTTAAAACTAGTTCCTAACTTTAAGATAATGAAATACCACCACTAGTTTCTCTTCTCATACTCTCCATAGATTGATTCAATTAGTTATCAAAATTATATTGTCTTTTTTTATTTTGGGTAATATTCTAAGATTGATATCTATTACAGATATAATGATTAATATGTGCATTGCATAACCAAAGATGAATATAACTTGAAATTACAATGGAATTCAGTATGAGAAATGAATGATCGCATTGTAACTTGGCAAGCTCGTATATCTTTAAGAAGCAAATGGAATACTCCCCAACGGAGATAAAAAAAAAATTTATATTATATAATGAGTCCTCATCCACCAATTTGGGATTCTTTTACAGTCTGGGCTCAAGTTGTTCTTTGATAATTGACGATAGTATTTATTCTATTAATCTAGTTGTGACATAAATTGTTAAAAAAAGTCAGTACTCAATTATAAACACTACCATACTCGACTACAAAATTTGCTATTAATATATCATAAATTCTTTAGAGCTAATAATTTGGTAAAATATCTTTAATTATGAAGATCATGTATATGTTTTGTGTTTAGTGACATTATCGTTTTTGTTTTAAATATCTAATTTTACTTTGTAATTGATAATTTACTTACTTTTAACCAACTTTCTATTTTAATATGCTTTAAATATACTATTTTTATACTATTTAAAAATACCATTAAATTGTAATTATCAACTTCTTGCAATAATTATGCAATTGTATGTGATGAATTCAATCAATCTTAGCAAAAAAGCTTTTGAAAAAGAACCTGGTTTTTTCTACAAGCTCACTAAACTATAATTGTGAACCTACGTACCGACCTGTTTAGTCTATTTTGAGAAGCAGATTTATTTCTGAAAAAACTGGCTGAGTCTACGGATCCCATGACTGACCGTCATAGGCACGACGGACCGCCCAGGGGGTCGCGTTCCATAACCTTAGAATTTATAATTAGGTAATGAGAACGACTCTCTGAACATCACGCACGGGGGTGGCAGGACAGAACCGTCTCAGGATTAACAGTGCCTGTCACAGACTCTTTTAATAAATTGGAGTCTCTGAACTTGTGAATGAACAGCAGGACGGACCGTCTCAGGCACGACGGGCGTCACAGGCTGCATGACCCTACTGGTTCCGATTTCTGTTAAATCTTTTAAAGGCGTTTTGACTAATTCCTGCTTAGACTTATAAAGTTTAGTGGTTTAATGTTTAATAATTATTACTTGGGGGTTAAAAGGGAGAACCTTGAAACAAATAGTGGGTTATTTTTATCATCTTTTATACTTGAATTATATGCTTAATTAGGTACAACAAAAAAGGTTTTGGAATAGAAAATAAGAAAAACATATAGACAGAAAGGGAGACACAAGCTAGAGAAAGAGAACGAAATGAAAGCAAGACTTTGAAGAGTAGCTTGCTTGATCATGAATTCTTCGGGTGAGGGTAGGTTTATGGTTTGATTCTATTGCATAGTAACTCTTAATAGCGATGATAATGTATGTGTAGGTATTGTAACCCTTTAGATGCTTAATTGTGAGTTGCTGATGTGTTTTATATATAATTGATGAAACTAGCATGATTAGGCTGTTGATCTAAATCCTAATTTACTTTGTTATGATTATGCTTGGTATAAAAGAAGGCTTGATGACTAAAGTATGAGATTAGAGGATCGGTGTCACGTTACGACACCAGGATAGTATAGAGGATCGGGGTGTCACGTTCCTGCACCATGGAATTAGTATATGGATCAGAGTTTGTCACGTTCTGACACCAGGATAGTATAGAGGATCGGGTGTTCACGTTCCAGCACCAGGGATAGTATCTGGATCGAAGTGTCACGTTCCGGCACCAAGATAGTATAGTGGATCAGAGTTTTCACATTCCGACTCCAGTATAGTAATATGGACGGTGTCACATTTTCGACACCTGACAGGATAGTAAATAGAGGGATCGTGTGTCACTTTCCTGCACAAGGATAGTATATGGATCAGAGTGTCACGTTTCTGACACCCAGTATAGTAATATAGGTATCGGGTTGTCACGTTCCAGCAGACCAGATAGTAATATGGATCGAAGTGTCCATGGGGCTTTGCCGGCACCATGATAGTAATAATGGATCAGAGTTTCACATTCCGAAACCATAATATATGGATTCGGGTTCAGTTCGACACCAGGATAGTATAGAAGATCGGAGTGTCACATTCCACACAAAAATAGTATATGGATTGGTTCACGTTCCGACGACCAAGAATAAGATATAGTATGGGGCGGAGTGTCACGTACAGCACAGAGGATAAAGATAATGATCTTGAAATATGTTTAATAACGCAATTCCAAAGACCAAAATGTTTTCCAAAAGAGTAGGGGGTGGAGGCCTAGTACTCATGATGTGGTTGGTGTATATAATATTTTTAATTACTTGTTGCTATCACCTGTTAAAATATTTGTTGATTTTTATGATATTATCTGACAATTATTGCCTTTCTATTTTTGGAGTTGGGGGGCCGATGATACCTACTCATTACTCATGTTTTGTACTGACCGCCCGACTGTAATGTTTTCTTCTTTGTTATAGATTTGGGTGTGCAGCAAACGTCCAGCTCTTCAACTCAACCGCACCTCTAGCCAGTTTTCAGTCACATCGGATCTCAGGGTGAGGTAATGCCTTCTATCTTGTACTGGATCAATTTTCTTCATATTCTGATGCCTTGATGTTCCGGCCTGGACTATATTTTTACTTATTTTTAGTTCCTTCCTAGATATTCTTATATTTATATTTTTGAGATAGATGTCTTGTGGTGATGACTTCCAGAGTTTTTGGGTATTATAAGTCTTATTTTAGAAGTTATTTAATTGATTTCGTCAATGATGTTAGTCTTCCGCATTATCTTAAGTTTTTAGTTGAACTGTTGGGGTTTGATGGTGGTTCGCTCCCATAGTAGGAATAAGTGTGGGTGCCACCGGCGGCCCCGTTTTGGGTCTTGACAACTTGGTATCAGAGCATTAGGTCGTTGGTCTCATCCAAAGAACTAGTCTAGTAGAGTCTTAAGGAAACGGTGGGGGACGCCTTTTACTTTTTCCTTTGAGAGGGGCTATAGGACTTTAGGAAAATTCCATTCTTTCATTCTTTCGTGCTTTACTTGGATCAATTGGTACTAAGGTGATACAAATTGGATCTGACCATCTTCATCTACATTCTATGTCGGCAGATGGTTAGAACTAGAGCAACCACCGCTGCCAACACATCCACCGTCAAGACATAGATCATCTGAGGCAGCCCTGGGGCTGTACTCGAAGAGAAGTAAGTGGCAAGGGCCGTGGTAGAGGTCGTTGGAGGACGTCTCTAAGGAAGAGGAACACGCACCTGTCCATCTGGTGCTAGGGCGGTTAACTCCTCCACCGATTGATGAAGTAGTAAGGGATGCGTGAGGCGAAGGGGAAGTGAGCAAGGTGCAGAATGGAGGAATTACCACCCCAACCTACCCCAGAGATGATTAATCAGGTTCTTTCTTATCGTAGCGGGTTATCTGATCAATGACAGACACCTCATTGTTTTCTTTCTGCACCAGTCATCTCAGTTTCTGGAATACGAACAAGGGCCACTGCTGAGGCTTCCCTGCATGATGCCTCATTAGAATAGGCCCCACCGTTTCCCTCATGTGACTACAGGGCCCATAATGACAAGTTATTCAGCATGAACTTTTCAGTTAGTTCTTGAATTAAACTCCAGTCTGCACGGGTGCTGAATCTGAGGATGCGTACATTTTCTTCTGGTTGATTGTGCATGATTACTACATAAAATTGCATATGTGGAACGATTGGCGTTGAGTTTGTAACCTATCAGTAAATCAGGGAACTGCCAAAAGTGGTTGAGGTCGCATGTTGAGTTCAACCCGCACACGCCACACCTATGCTTGGCGTCATTCTTCTAGCTTATTTTATGGAGAAGTATATCCCCCGGACACTTTAGGGATAGGAGGAGAGATGAGTTTCTTGAGCCTCAGAAAGGCAAGAGGTTCTGGTGACTTTCGTTTGGAGGCTAAGAAGTTTCCGTGCATTTCCAGATATGCCACCCAGCTTTGTTTTCAGATTTGCGGATTTTCTCCTTAGAGGTAGTGGCTACAACAAGCGAATCCTTTCACAGAGGTTGTGACTTCGTGATAGAGGTGGACGGGAGTGAAGAAGCCAGATGACTTCCACCATGGCATCGACTTCTAAAAGGTTTCGTAAGGGAGGTGATTTTTAATGGTGTCTTACTCCAGAGTGCAGGGTTCAGGAGGTTATCCCAGCCCGACCTCTTCATCCTTCACTGCAAGACTGTATTTGGGGGTCCACTCATGACCGGTCAACACTTCTCTGAGTTTGGAGGTTATCCCAAGACATCGTCATTCCACAGAGACCCTTCTTTGAATCCAGAGAGTTGTTATGGATGTGGGGAGACTATGCAACATCAAATGTGTTGTCCAAACAGAGTTACAGACTTCAAATAGTCAGAGGTCGAAGGTGGTCATATGAATAGGCGTCATTCTGGAGGGCCTTGTTAGCTGAGGTAATGGTGGTCACCACAACGGCCGTGCTACGGGCAAACTGGAAGCTACTACAAACACACATGGTAGGAGAGGGGCACAATGGGCAGACAGTGATAAGCCCAAATGTTTACGCTTTCCACTGGGCCTGTCGGACGCGAACATCGATGCTTATCACCGGTAATCTTTTGGTTGTGATTGCATGGGCTTCTGTATTATTTGATCCCTGGCTCCACATTTTCATTGTTCATTCCTCATTTGCTACTGGTCTTAATATTTACATTGTGAATTGCTTGACATCCCTGTTCGTGTGTTTCTACTCCGTGGGTTGAGTTTGTGATAGTTGAAAAGGTGTTATCGGTCTTGTCTTGTAACTTTTGTGGGAGCAATACTCATATAGATTTTGTTATCTTAGAGATGGTTTCTTTCGATGTAATTCTTGGGTATTACTTGGCTTTCCTCCAAATTTTTGCAATCTAGATTGTAAGGCTAAACGTAAAAAGTTGGCCAAGCCTTGGACAGATCCGTTAGTGTGGGAGGGTGACTACACTTCCACTCCATTTCGTATCACTCCTTTCTTCGTGCTAGATAATAAGTTTAGTAAAGGGTGCTTGCTTTCTCTTCTTGGGCACAGTCACCTCCTCCGGGATACTACTGCCCAAGTACCATTTAATTGAGTCTGTCCCGTAGTCCGTAGTTTCTGGACGTGTGTTTCCTGGCAGAACCTTCCTGGTATGCTACCGAGGATAAAAGATATTGACTTTCTTTGCATTGATCTTGAGCCGGGGACTCGCCCCATTTCCATCCCCTCCTTATAGAATTCTCAGCAGTAGTTAAGGGGTTAAAGTCCCAACTTCAAGAGTTTTTTAAGGTAAAGGTTTGCAATTTAGACCAAGTGGCAATCCCTGGGGTGCTCCGGTGTTATTTGTGCAGACGAAGGATGGGAAGTTTTTTGGATGTGCTAGGACTACCGACATTGACCAAAGTAACTGTTAGAACAAGTCCCTCTTCCCCCGCCTTGATGATTTGTTCGATCATTTACAAGGTGGTTGTGCCTTCTAAAAAATTGATTTGAGATCTGGTTATCATCAATTGCAATACGGGCAACGGATGTGCCCAAGACTCTTTTCGGACCAGGTAGGGGCATATGGAGTCTTAGTAATGTCGTTTGGGCTTACGAATGCCCCTGTTGCTTTCATGAGCTTGATGGCGGGATTTTTAAGCCATATCTCGATCTCGTTGTTAATCGTATTTATTGATTTATACTGATATACTCCAAGATTTAAGAAGGAACATGGGAGCATTTGAGAATCGTGTGGAAGTATTAGGGAAAAAGGCTTTATGCCAAATCCCTAGTGTGGACTTTTGGCTAATTCATGTCCTTTCTTGTGGCACGTCTTGCCTAAGTATGGAGTGAGGTGATCCTTCTAAGATTGAAAACCGTGAGAAATTGGGTAAGCTACTAGGTGTCTGAATAAGGAGCTTTGTGGTTTACCAGCTATACCACGTCGATTTTGTCAAGGAACTCTTTTCTATTGCTCCAACTGACGAACATACTAGCAGAATTTGTTCCAGTTTGTATGGGTCCTGATGATGTGAGGAAAGCTTTCAAAACGCAAGACCTGGCCTGCCTTACCCCCATACTCTGCACCTATTTTTTACCAATTGCCAGTATAGGGTAAAAACTTTTCATTGTTTTATTTTATGCATCCTATTCTGGTTTGGGTGCAGTGCTAATGCAAGAGAAGAATGTGATTGCTTATGCTTTCGAGGGCAATTAATGTTGTCATGTAACGTAACTGATCCGACCCTGATTTAGAATTGGCTGCAGTCGTGTTGCATTACTGCAATGGAGACACTATCTATTGAGGTAAGTGTGAAGTTCTACTCCGGATCATCATAGTCTACAGTATGTCTTTACTCAGAAGGATTTGAATTTGATACATAGGGGGTGGATGGAACTACTGAAGGGTTCTGATGTTACCATCTTGTATCCCCCCAGGAAGGCTAATGTTGTGGCAGACGCCTTAAGTAAAAACCCGGGAGCATGGGTAGTTTAGCCCACTTACAAGGTCTAGATCCTAGCCCGCGCCCATTGGTTATAGAGGTTCAGACTCTGGATAATGGACCTTTATGAGGTTAGAATTAAAATAGAATGGAGGATTTTGGCAGTTTGGAGGCGCGATCTTCTTTTCTTTCCATATAAAGGGAAAACAGTTTGATGAAGAGAAACTCACCGACTTCGGGATATGGTGTTGCGAAGAGGGCTAAAGAAGTTTAATGGATAAGGAAGGTGTTTTTTGAGATTAAGGAAGGGTATGGTCATCGTGTTGATTTTTTTGATCCCACTATCCTATTCTTAAAAGAGGCTCATATTTTCCGGATATCTATACATCCTGGTGCAACCAGATGTACCGTTACCTAAACAACACTTTTGGTGGAGTAGAATGAAGCGCGACGTGTTGATTTTGTTGCCAAATTTCCAAATTGTCAGCAGTAATTGTATGAACATCAGAGGCCCCAGGGGAACACTTTTCAGAGAATGCCCATTCCTGAATGGAATTGGGAGAGAATTGCAATGGACCGTGCTTGGTCTTCCAAAGACATTGGGCAAGTTTGATTCTATTTGAGTTTATTATGGACAGATTAACTAGTCTTCTCACTTCATTACTTTCAAGGTGACTTCACCGCAGAGAAGTTTAGCCAAAACTTTATATCTCAGAGATTGTTCGAGTGCATGGATTTCCCAGGTCCTCATATCAGTAGATGACGCAGTTTTACTTCAAGTTTGGAAAACATTGCATGCGGAATTAGGTACTAGTTGGACCTTAGTACTCTGCCTTTCACCCTAGACTGATTGACAATTCTGAGCGAATGATTCAGGATTGAAGATATGCTTCGTGCAGGTGTGATATAATCACTGGTCCTTGGGATACTTCTTAAACTCTACCCTTAGCGGAGTTTTCATACAATAATAGCTATCACTCCCAAACAATAATAAGTAACAACTGATATGGGCCTTTCGGCATTTTATGGAGGCAGTGTAGGTCGCCTTGGTTAGTTTGATGCATCGAGGTTAGACCTTGGGGTACTTGACCTTTTGAGGATTCATTAGAGAAGGTGGAATCTATTTAAGAAAAGCTTTTAGTGGCTCCAAAGTAGTAAAGAGTAGCAGATCGAAAGGTTAGGGACCTTGGTTGGGTCATAGGAGGGTGAGCAAGTAGTGCTTAAGGATTCGCCCAGTGAATGGGTGATGCTGTTTAGTAAAGAGGTAGCTAGCCAAGGATATTTGGACTATTTGAAGTACATAAGCTAGTAGAGGGAGGTGCGTATGAATTAGCCTTGCTCCAGGGCCTGTCAGGAGTGGCATTCCTGTATTTCATGTATCTATGCTGAAAAGATACAATGGGGATGGAAACTACATCTTCATGGGATTCGATTCTGCCTTATGAAAAATTTGACTTATGAAGGGCAGTAGCCTGTTTGCCATTCTAGTAGAAGATTCGCCATTTGAGACCAAGGGATTTGCATCCATAAAATTCATGGAAGAAACGACCAGTTAAGAGTCCATTGGGCGAAGGAGGCTGTAATGGCAAGAAATTACCCACAACCTCCCACCTGTTAGCAATTCAGGTACTAACCTTTTGCCATTATTTTCTCTCTTGCTCGTTCGAGGACGAAGATGGTAAATTGTATCTATTGTAACGACCTGTTTAGTCGTTTTGAGCCCGCAGATTTTTATTTCTGGAAAACTGGTTGAGTCGACGATCCACTACTACCTTCTAGGGTCCTCGTTCCAAAACAATTTAGAATTAGAAATTTGGAACTTAGCCGACTCCTGAACGTCATGACGGGGTGGCCGGACGGACCGTCTCAGGCAGGACAGGCGTCACAACTCTGGTTAATGATTGGGAGTTGCTGAACTTTGTTACGGTAAGCAGCACGACGACGTCGCAAGCACGACGTTCCTTCACCCAGGCTGCGTGACCCGACTGGGTCAGATTTCTGTTAAATATTTTAAGGTTCGTTTTGGACTATTCCTGCTTATAATTATAAAGTTAGTGGTTTAATTTTTAATATATTTAATTAACTTGGGGGTTAAAAGGGAGAACTTGAAACAAATGTGGGGTATTTTTTATCAAATCATCTTTTAATACTTAATTCTATGCTCATTAGGGTAACCAAAGGGTTTTGGAATAAAGAAAATAGAAATAACAGAGAGAGAAAGGGAAAAACGAGCTAGAGAAGAATCACGCAGAGGCAACGCAAAGACTTTGAAGAGTAGCTTGCTTGATCACGAATTATTCGTGGAGTTAGGTGTCTGGTTTATGCTATTTTTATAGTAAACTCTTAATAGAGAATGATATTTATTGGGTAGTAATTGTAACCCTTCCTATATGCTTAATGTGAGTTATGCATGATGTGTTTATATATAATTGTGATGAAACTAGCATTATGAGGCTGTTAATCTTAAATCCTAATTTTCTTGTAATGATATGCCTTGGATAAAAGAAGCTTGAATGAACTAAAGTATGAGATTATAGATCGGTGTCACGTTCCGACACCAGGAGTAGTAATAGAGGATCGGGTGTCAACGTTCCGGCACCCAGGATAGTAATGGATCAAGTGTCACCGTTCCGACCACAAGGATAATATAGGAGCGCGGTGAGAGTGATCCTGTTTTCACATCCTGGCAGAAGGTAGTATTGATCGATGTGTCACGTTCCGCACCAGGATAGTATATGGATCGGAGTGTCACGTTCCGACACCCATGATAGTAATGGATCTGGGTGTCACGTTCCGACCACCAGGCTAGTAATAGAGGGATCGGAGTGTAACAATTCCGACACCAGGATAGTCATATGGAATGATTGTCACTTTCGACACCATGATAGTAGTAGTGGCGCGGAGTGTCACGTACCGGCAGAGAGGGATAAAGATACTGAATCTTGGAAATATTTTAATAAGACTCAATCCAAGAACATGTTTCCCAAAGGTATGGGTGTTGAGGGCCTGAGTCCTCATGATGTGTTGGTGATGTTATAATGATTTTATACTTGTGCTATCAACCTGTTAAGATATTAGTAGATTTCTTATATTATCTGAAATATATTTGGCTTTCGATTTTTAGTTTGGCCGATGATACCTACTCAGTACTCGTGTTGTGTACTGACCCCTCCTTGTAATTGTTTTTCTTTGTTATTTTGTTGAGTGCATCAAACCGACCATCGTTTCACCTCACCGCAATATAGCCATCTTCATCACGTCGATCTCAGGGTGAGCTAATGCTTCTAGCTGGTACTGGATCATTTTCTTCATGTCTTGAGCCTTGATGTCTCGACCTGGACTAGCTTTTTTTACTTTTTTAGTTTTCCTGTCCTGATATCTAGATTTTTAGTTATTTTGAGTATAGATTTTCTTGTGGTGATGACTTTCAGATTTTTGGGGATATAATTATTAATTTTTTAGCAGTTTTTTAATTGATTTCGTCAGGAGTTTTTTAAGTCTTTCCCTTAATATATGTTTATTTAGGGTTGAAACTGTTGGGTTTAGATTGGTTGGTTTCAATCACATAGTAGGATAAGTGTGGGTTCCACTCCGCGGCCCTTTTTGGGTCGTGACAGAAACACTTGTGGCATTTGTATTGAGGAGACAATGAAAAGAGCAGCGGAAAAATATTATAAGACGGAGAATAAATGATGGTATGATGTTGATCAAATAGTATGAGTATAGATGATGAAAAATATTTAGAGAAACAATGAGTTACTAATATTGAGGACATAGAATAATATTTTAGGAAAGTTGAGGACTATTCTTATTGAGTTGGAAACACTAAGCGGGGGAGGATATAGTCCTTCAACTTCATAAATATTAGTTCTATGCTCTCAATATTCGGTACAACACTTTGTTCTTAAGTGTTCTAATTATCCTCCACTCATATTGACATTGTAACCATATCATTAACAATCATCTTGTCGTCATCTTGTGGTCCTTTTCGCCCCGCTCGTTCTCTTTCTATTTTTTTTCTTCTCAATACAAATTGCCATAGTGTTTTCACAATTCCTCATTACGTGACCTTTTGTCGAAAAAAAACATGCTCCTTCTTTCAAAACAATGTTTTTTTTGAGAGTTCCGTGTATTCATCGGATATATTACATAATTATTTCAAGAATTTGACTTTAGAATTTTACTCAAAAACACTATAAATATATATCAGCATGTCCACTATAAATGTTGTGTTACAAAATAATAACTTAATCATTTACTCTAAATAAATATATAATATAAATAGTAATGTCACCCAAAAAAAACAAAATCAATGCTACTCTACTCAGATAATTAACAGTGAATTTATTACCAAAATACCTTTAGCTTTCAATAATTTAATAACATTTAATAGAAACTATTATAGTTGATTTTTGTAGGTTTCATAACGTAATGCTGTTTCACAACGATGTCATAATGGAAGAATAGAATATTTACTTACCTATTACCCATGAAATTTTATCCAAGATCATATTGCACTTTAGGTAATGCGTATCACATATTAATAAGTACATTTTAATAGATCTCATCAATAGCTATATTTAACTAAAAAACTATTGTACAGTATTATTTTTATAAATATTAATCTATTAATATTATATAGAGTCGAGGAAGAACTAAAATGGGGGTATCATCATATCTTTTAACTTTGCAACTTATGTTGTAAATTTATTATATTTTTTTAAAAAAACATCTGAAATTTGTCCAATTTTACGAAAAAACAAAACTCAATAGAGGATTGATTTTTGGTTGTTTTGGCTAAAAAAACTATCTTTTTTTTTTGGCTCACAATACCCCTAACTTTCACAACGTCCATTAACTGTGCATGTGAAAGATAATTTATCACGTGGCCAGTACTCATCATATCCACCATGGAAAATCACGTAATTTAACACTCATTAGCCCAATCAATTTTGAATCCACACCAACCCTTACTCAACTAACGAGCCCAAATATAAAGACATTTCCTTGGCCTTCCAGTCCTAAGCCCATAGTAAACCCACAATTCAATACACTTTCTCTATATTCCAAACAAATTTCATAAAGTTTGCTCACATACACACAATTTTTTCACCTACACCTACACCACTCATCACTCAACGAACGAAAGATATTTTTGCTGCATTTTGAATAGTTCTCACGTACTTTTGAGTTCTTTATCAAATTAACGAATAAAATAAAAAAATACCTATTTTTTTCTATATATAATAATAAAAATAAAGAGTTCTTTCAGGGTAAATAATCAGATCCCATCTAATGTTGCTCTTTATCTTCCCTCTTTCTTACACCAATTATGTTTTAAAAGTGATAGATAGATTTATATAATTCAAATATCTACATTTTAAAATAAAAATTGTGAATTTATTAATCTTAGCCCTTATTATTATGCCACATGATCACTTCTAGAAGAACAAATTACACATGAATTCTACAAAAACTTCAGTGTAAAAAAGTATATATCAGTCGTTATATAAGATTTAACCGAAAATTGTGGGCACTTCTAGAACACTAATGAAATGGAGCTAGAAAAATATAACATAAGATTATCAAATCACCCCCCCCCCCCCCTTGAACAATCATAATACATATCATGGAGGAAGGCT
Source organism: Solanum habrochaites (assembly GCA_027704765.1). Taxonomy (NCBI): domain Eukaryota; kingdom Viridiplantae; phylum Streptophyta; class Magnoliopsida; order Solanales; family Solanaceae; genus Solanum; species Solanum habrochaites. The sequence continues at coordinate 53,333,223 of JAKWJA010002498.1, forward strand.
ATTCTAGTGTTTATATGCCTTTAACAAGAACAAATACTAAAAAATCTATTTTTCTTCGTCTATGCCTTTATCAAGAACAAATACTAAAAAGCTAATTTTGCTTATTCTATAAAACACCTAAAACATTTATGTTACTTAATCAATTTTAAAACAACTATATCAATTGTGTTATGACATAAAGAAAGATGACTCAGTGTACTAGAGAAACGAAAATACCCAATTAATCGATGTTACATCAAACAAGCTAATATCAAGTACCTCTCTTTTCCAAAAGGTCACCAACCTGAATTTATTCATATAAAATATCAAAGGTTTTGGAGTTGAAAATATAGATTTTTTAGAGATGCACCTTTGTAGTCAAAGACTTCAATAGATCCCACCATTTTAATTCACATTCTTTGTTTCGGATCAACTACCACCACCCGAACATCATAATAATAACCGTCAATTTCCATTGAATTTTTATCCCTTCAGAAATTTCAGAACAACACAACACAAAACCAACAAAAAAACACACACCAATTTTGTTGTTTCCATGTGGTTTTTGGTGGACCCAAACACACAACACAATCACACACCCCCAAAAAAACAATTTTTTTTTTGAACAAAAGATGGTTCACGTTGATTTTTATTTTTTTGTGTTTTTGGTTTTTTTTTTGTTTTTTTGTTTTTTTTTAACACAAGCCAACACTCCACCCCCGTTTTTTTGTGTTGTTTTTGTGTTTTTTTTTGGTGGGGTGTCCCACTTTGTTTTTTTTTTTATGAAAAGCGTTGGAGATATTGTGGAAAAAAGCGGCACCATCTTTCCCCTTTAACTTTTTTTCTTTTTTCTTATTGCCTTGGTTTTTTCTTTTTTTTTTTTTTTGTTTCTTTTTGTTTTATTCTTTATCATTCTTCTTCTTTTTTCTTCTCTTTTTGCAGGTTTTTCTTCATAATCCCAATTTTTCTGTTTTGTTTTTATTTTTACATTTCTTTGTTTCTTTTTTATATTTCTCTTACGCTTTTTTTTTTTGCTTTTATGTGTTTTTTTTTTCGTTTTTGTGTTAGTATGCTTTTTCTTTCTCTTTATTTACTTTTTTTCGGTTTTTTTGTATTCGTTTTTGTTTTTTTTCTACTTAGTTGTGTTTTTCTCGTTTTCTCAGTTTTTGTGCTGTATTTTTTTGTTTTTTATTTTTTTTTTTTTCTGGGTTTGTGGGGGTATACGGTTTTGCTATTTGTTTTTGTCTTTTTTTTTTTTCTTTTGTTTGCTTGTTGTTGGTATATCATTTGTTGTTTGCCCCGCCCCAACGCCCCCGCCCCCCCGCCCCCCGCCCCCTTCGCCCCACCCCCGCCCACCCCTCCCCCCCCCCCCGCGCCCCCCCCCCGCCCGCCCACACCCTCCTGCCCCCCCGCCCACCCCCCACGCCCACCCCCCCATCGCTACGCCGCCCCCAACCCCCCGCCCCCATCCCCCCACCCCCCCCCCCCCAACACCCCCCCCCGCCCCCCCCCCCCCCCCCCCCCCCCCCCCCCTCCCCCACGCCCCCCGCCCTACCAGCCCCTCACCCCCCCCACCCCCCCCCCCCCAACCCACACCCCCCCCGCCCCCTCCCCCCCCCCCCCCCCCCCCGCGTCCCCCCCCCCAACCCCCCCCCCCACCCCCCACCACCCCCCCAGAACCCCCCCCCCCCCCCCCCCCCCCCGCTCCTCCCCTCCCCCCCACCCACCCCCACCCCCCCCCACACCCCCCCCCAACCACCCCCCCACCCCCACCTCCAACCCCCATCCCCCCCCCCCCACTCCCACACCTACCACACCCCCGCCGCCACCCAGCGAACCCCCCACAGCCCGATCTCCCCCCCACCCCCGCCCCACCCCCACCCCCCCCCCCCCCCCCACCCCCCCCCCCCGCCCCCCCCCCCCCCCCCTCCCACCCCCCCCCCGCCGCCCCCCCCCCCACACCCCACCACACCCCACCCCCCCCCCCCCCCACCCCCACCCCCCCCCCCACCGCCCCCACCCCTATATACAACTTGAATTTATTGGAGTCACAATTAACCATTTTGGGGTATTATATAGTATTACAAGGGTAAGTGAGTTTGTTTTAAATAATTGTTTAGTCCTTCTATTATAGATTTGGTCAACTTTTAAGTTGTCATTATTCATTTTTTTCAAAAATTTATTATTAATTAATATAATCATGTAGGTGGTCTTCATACTATTGAAAGTTTACTATTTTAAAAGACAATATTTTTACACCTTGCCTTCTATTCTAAAAATCTCTAAGTTCTAAACCATAAAGACCTTAATCATATATGCTAAAACCCTAAATAATCAAATTCTCTAAACACCCTGAATTCTAAAACCCCTAAACAGTAAACCTAAACCAACAAAAAACCCTAAGTCCTAAATCGTGTGAAACCCTAATATCAGAAGAACCACTAATCCTTAAAATCCTAAAAACACTTGAAGCTAAAAAACTCTAAGCTCTAACCTTATAAAACCCTAATCGTCTATGCTAAACCCTAAAAAAAACAGAACAAAAACACCCAAAAAAAAACACCCTAACCTTAAACTCGTTAAGGAATTACGGTGTTAGGTTGAAATAAATGTGAGAGTAGTACTAGTGTGGATTATGAATCTTATATGTAAGTAATAAGCCCTCGTATTTTTATACTAACAAGTGCATTTAAAGTGTATTCGAGATTTTATGTAGTCTACCCATTCTCATTCAAGTTAATGATGTTCTGTGCAATCTCGATGTATATTTTAAGTTGTAATGTGGATAGACTTATATAAGCATTATTTAGTACCCTCATATTTCCGGTCGAAGGGAACATATATCGGCATCAGATAGCCGCGAAATAATGTTCACATTTTCCCTCCGTTGTGGAATGAAACTGGACAGTTGGTGATCGCGGGTAAGAATGAAGTCCAGACTATTACCATAGATTAAGCGCTTCATGGTAATGTGGGTACAATTATACAAAAGGCGTCGATAGAAGCGGAAGAGGTTAAATAAGCATTTCACAAAGAACACTAAGAAGGCATATTAGTTATAATTACACTGGAGCGTTCAGAGCATGCGATTAGCCATTCCCAGTCCACCCATAGGCGACTTCTTGCAATCCTAAGAGTAGCAATAATACGAAGGCTTTGTCACGACACAAAATGGCCGCGGTGGAACCCACACTTCTCCTCCTATGTGTTCACCCAACAATCTAAACCCCAATATTTAAATCATCCTAAAACAAAATATAATGCGGAAGATCCAATCTTAGTTATCAACCAATTAATAAACTTCTAAAATAAATTAACTTATCCATCCCCAAATCTGGAAGTCATCACATCAAGAACATCTCTCCTCAAATTTCTAAGTCTATGAATATTAGAACTAAATAAGTAAAACGATGCCATTCCGAACTTCAAGACATCAAGACAGGAAGAGAGAATCCAGACCGATCTGGAATAATAGCTCACCCTGATTCTAACCGTTTGCCCCCTGAAACTGCTAGAGTTGCGGACGAGACCGAAGTCACTGGTCAACTTGCTGTCAGCCCACACAAACAACAAAAAGAACGTAAAAAGTAGGGTTCCACTACCAGTACTGAGTAGGTATCATCGGCCAACTTAGAAATAGAAAGCAATATATATCAAAGTAATATATAAAATCCAACTACAACACTCAACAGTGACAAACAAGTACAACCCTAGCCTACCACCAAACACATCTATGAGGGATCAACCTCCACAGCCATACCGTTTGGGATAAGTTCTGTTAAGATTATTAAAATCACTATAATTCAAGATTCATTCTCTTTATTCCTCTTGTTGTCGGAACGTGACCACTCTGATCCCTATACTAAATGGTGTCGGTCGGACACCCCGATCCCCCAATTACGTGTCCGGTTTCGTGCCATCCGATCCCCTAATACGACTGTCGTCGGTTCGTGAACAACCGACCCCTAATATTACGTGTCGGTTCGCTACACCCCTCCTTAACCTCATTCTTTTAGTTCATCAAGCCTTCTTTTATCCAAGGCATCATCATTAATAGAGTGAATTTAAGGTTTTAAGATTTCGAGTATCATCATTATAATCCATTACAACTTATATAATCACCATCATCCAACAATGAAATTAAGCGCATAGAAGACTTTACAATACCACCCAATACATATCAATCGCTATTTTAGAGTTTACTATGAATAACAAATAAACCAAACCTACCTCCACCGAGAATAGTGATCAAGCATTATCTATCTTCCCAATGCCTTTTTCTTTTCTCTTCGTTCTTCCTCTTTCTCTCGCTCGTTCTCACCTCTCTGTCTGTTTTTTTTCTAGATTATTTCTTTTTTACCCTAATTATCATTAATCAATTTTAAAAGATATAAAAGTACCCCACGATTTATTTCTGGTTAGATCCTTTAATTAAACCCCCCAAGTATTAAATATTTACACTTACCCCACAATTACTTTAATTATAAGCATGAATAGTCCAAAACGCTCCTTAAAACTCGCAGCAAAATCCGACTCAGTCGAGGTTACGAAACTCGTGACGGCCGTCGTACTGCGACGTCCGTCCTGCACGGGCCGTCACAACGGTTCAGAGACCAATTTCAGTAAAAGGTCTGGGACGGTCCGTCGTGGCTACTACTGTCCGTAGTGCTTTCCGTGTGACGGTTCTGAAGTTCTCCCAGTAATACCCAGATTTTCAGAGTTCAAGGTGGTTTTTTGGAAGAAACCTTCGACGGTCAGTCGTGACCTGCACGGTCCGTCGCCTTATCCGTCGACCCCAAAGTTTTTATCAAAATAATCTTACGTTCGACTGTGGATGGTAAAAATTGTGGATATCTTCTTGGATATAGCCTGCCTTCTCCCAATATACTCTTCGACTGGGCCGATTCTCCACGGAACCTTGATATATGCATTCTCCTTTGATCTCAACTTGGCGGACTTCTATAGCCAGAATAGCCCCAACCGGCATCCTCCTCATAATGCCAATTTCTCGTCGACAAGAACTGAATCCCCACGAATATTGTGTTTCCATCCCCATGGTAACTTTTTCACAGCATAGACACATAAATACCGGTTCACACTCCTGAGAAGTCCTGGAGGCAATGACAATTCATAGTCAACCTCCCCCACGCGCTTCAACACTTCACAGGCCCAATATACGCCTTGGACCTAAGTTTACCGCCTCGCTTACCAAACCGCATCACCCCTTTCATGGGTAAACCTTCAGCACGAACTTGTTCTCCTCCATAAAATTAAAGTCCCTACCTCGATCTGTCTATTCCTTCTGCCGCTCTCAGCGTATAGCTATCGTGGAGAATTTACCTGATCTAACGATTCCCTCAGAGATCGGGACCCCAAGGTCTTACCTCAAAAGCCTCAAACCAACCAATGGGGCCGACATCTCCTACCCATACAGTGCCTCAAAAGGAGCATATCAATACTTGAGTGGTAGCTATTTTTGTATTAACACTCTGCACGGGGTCAGAATGTAGCCCAATGACCACCAAATTCCATCAACACATGCACGAGGCTAGCCCCCCCATACACCTGAATCGTTTGCTCAGACTTACCATCGGTCTGAGGGTGGAAATCAGTACTAAGATCGGAGCCTAGTCACCCTAATTCAGCATTAATGTTTTCCAAAACTTAGAAGTGAACTGCGTACCTCTATCTGATATGATGAGAGTGGAAACTCCATGCAATCGAACAATTTCTGTAGATATAAAGTTTTGCTAACTTCTCTGCATTGTAAGTCATCCTTGACCGAAATGAGTGAGCAGACTTAGTTAACCATCCACAATTATACCCAAATGGAGTCATACTTCCCAATGTCTTCGTAGACCCACTACAAAATCCATTTGGCAATTCCTTTCCCATTCAATTCAGGAATGGACAATTCTCGAAGTGTCCCCTCAGCCTCTGGGTTTTTTCATACTTTAGTGATGACAATTCGGACATTTTGGCAACACAATCAACATGTCCCACTTCATTCTACTCCACCAAAAATGTTGCTTTGGTCACGATACATTTTGTTTGCAACCAGGATGTTATAGAGTACCTTGGAAATATGTCCTCTTAAGATAGGGTGAAACCAATCATCAACACAATCAACAGCGGCCAAATTCGGTAGAAATCCACGCATCGATTTACGCCACTCGTGACGACGGCCTGTCTACTTGCGACGTCCATCCTTCACTCCATCACAAAAGTTACGAGAACTCAATTCAGTAAAAGGTTATGAAGGTCCGTCTTTGGCTACACGTCCCTACTACTGCAAGTTCCGTTGTGACGTTTAGAGAGTTGATCCCACCCAGTACCTCGATTTTCAAAGTTTAAGTGTTTTGGAACGAAACCCCTCGACAGTTTCCGTCTTGGACCATGACGTCGTCGACTTGATCCGTCGTCCCTAACCAGTTTTTATCAAAATAATCTTACTGTTCGAATCTATAAACAGGTCTTACAGATTTCAGAAAAAATAATAATGACCCCCCAAAAGAAAAAAGATAAATGATAAACCTTGAACAGTGAATACCTTTAATAGTGTTCTGTTGTAAACACTCTTCTTATGTGACAAAGATATTAACCACTAGGATAACAAATAGCATACTGATTCCTGAGTATATTATTAGTAGTCTAGTTCTGGATAAAATTTGAAACTGATTAGACTTTATATTTACCAGTCATGGTAAGTAATTGTATAAATAAATTTTTTCCACAAGATACTAAACAAAGTGCTGATCTCTCATGTTAAATTTTTAGTTATAAAATTGTAGGTTTTTTACACTATTTTTATGGTTTATCTAAATACTGCGTAGTTTGATTAAGAAATTTTGGGAATCCAATCATCAACATTTTTTATTGACTTTTATAAATTTTGAAGGCAATTGAAGAAATTTCTGGATATGCAACTGTAGTCACTCCCAACTTGCTTGGAATTGAGACATGGTTGTTTTTGCATTCACACATGGTAAGGTAACATCATTTCAATACATCAGCTTTTATAGACATGAAATTAATATTTAGCTACTTTTCACAGCTTATACTACATAAGAATATAAAGCTTACTGCATACTACTGCATACAAAGAAGCCTTCAATGAATTTGTATGCATTCTATACTTTTCAAAGTAAAGAAGAACAAAGAAGGAAAATAATGATCATGAAAACATAATGCACTATGAAATAAGATAAGGTGGCTTTTAACGAGTCAAGGCAAGGTGTGCATGGTAAAGATGGTCCCTTCCCTCGTTTCTGTTGTAACTTGCAATCTCATTCCTTGGCAACTTGGGCAACTCCGACATTTTTCCCAGTCCACTCATAGACAACTTTCCACCCTTCCTTGCAATCCTACAGTAGCACACGTAATGACCAAGGGCTTTCATCAAAACTAGAATGACCAAGGAAAATTAATCAAACGCTAGACTAGTAAATATCTTGGCCTTCTCTTGTTAACATCTGCTTTGCGTAGATGACGATATTACACTATGATGACAATAGCCTACTCATTCTCCTCATTCTAGCCAATAATATAGTAAGTCTAGTTTTTGGATAAGATTAAAATTATACTATATATAACAAATCTGGTTCCGTAACTCATAAACTAAAATTGTCCACAAGATATCAGAGAAAGTGTTGTTTTTTCATTTTTAATTTTTTTTGAAACCTGAAATCCCCTGAGGGGCATTGGCACACAATTTGAAAACATGACGGATATTGGCCCACCCATTATATTTTCCTCTTCAATACTAGACACCTCTTCACCCCTATGTCTTCATTTTTTTTGATCATGACCTCATCGAAACTTAAAGCTAATGTTTTTATACCATACTCCTGAATATCAAATGTTTCTCTACTCTAACTATACTTCATTACTACTATGGAAATTGGGAAACAATTTCCTATTAGACTTCATGATAATTAATTTAATCCCCTTACACTCTAGTGTGCATACTCGAACTACAAAAACATTCCACTTCACAACTTAAGTGCTACCTACTCACTTAATGTGCCTTATCTCCCAGTAATTCTAGGCCTAAATTAATCTATAACATTATGAATACTCTGTCTCTTCTATATATATATATATACATATATATTCAACACTCACATTTTCTCATTAGTAACACAATGACACATTGTCATAACCTAGTTTTTTAGTGAAGGTATACTCTTATTCATAATAACTTTAAACATTTACTCTACCTCTTATTTGAGCTCTTCACAACACATCAGTTCTTAGTCTACCACAAGGGAAACTTTTCATTAATAGTTTATTAGGTTCATTACTATACCAAGCTAGTTTGCTAAACCACTATCTCCGTTTCATAAATCTCTATACCTCTGCATACTTTCCTCTAACTATGGCTCTCTCACTAGTACTGCTCATGATCTCATAACTGCTGCTACTCTTTCAGGTGAAAATCATACCCAAGATCTAAACATACTGTCTCTCATAAAGATCTTAGCTGAAACAAGATTTATGAAAAAGAGTACTACTCGTTTTTAGTTCAAACAAACGCTTCATGTGAATATGGGTGAATTCCTATAAAACTGAATATTTAACTTACTCTTGGGCTTCTCTCAAGCCCCTTAGGAGTAGCATAACTTCCTCAAAACTCTTTCTTAGAACGACTCATCCATAAGGATCTTTGAACTTAACTTTTCAACCACCTCTAGTATGATGGGTAGTCGAATGAACAAGAGAACGCACGAGTGAAAATAGATCTCTATGAATTAAGTCTTTATCACGATGAAGAGTATGAAAGAAGGGAAACTTTTCTTAAATGTCTGTAGTCCCTCATTTATATAATTCGGGCTCTCACAATCATAAACAAGATCTTACATCACACGACTTCATTGACTCCCTAGGATACTTAAGCCTTTGCTCTGATACCATGTTTTTCATGACCGGATACTACACCCTAGATGTGGCCACAACATGAAGACCGTTTCTCGTCCCCAAGTAAACCCTCATCCATGCTGACTACAAGCTGAAGACTCACTTATGCATACAAAGCTAGAAAAGTGAAACAAGATTCGGTAAACTCAAAAGAACAACTTGACAAAAATTATATATTCAACTAGCCATTAAATAGGAAACATTAGTCTTTATAACATTTATTAAATAAATGCAATATACTGACTACTTAAATAAATTGACTATCTATGAAGCCTTTAACAGAAAAAGGTGGAAGCTAGGATAAGACCCACGCCCGCCTAACTAAACTGAAAATTAATGAATCCTCAGAGAAGGAGGCCTCACCCCATAGCTAACTCAACTTTGGAATAATCAACGATTTTCCTGTGATGAATCAATGACTACCCTTTGTCTAATCAGGGAAATGCAAGCAAACTTTCTCAGTAGGTGGAATGTACTAGCATGTAAGGGGAATTCTAAATCATAAGATATTCTTTATACTGGATAAAAGATTGGAACATACTTACCTTTTCTCAAACTTGAAACCCAATGAATACTACATATTAAGATACTCAACTCAGACATTAAATATTGAACTCAATGATATGATACTCGACTAAGGATACTCAAATCAACATACTCAACTCATGATACTTAGCTGAACTTGTTTCAATAATAAAACAGTTTACCATTGCAATGCAAAGAAAAGTTATTTCAAAACATGATCTTAACAAAATATATTATTATGATAAATATATATCATGCTCAATCTCAATGTCTACTTGTTCAATGGATGAATCAAATTTCATATCCGCATCCATACTAAGCAGAACCCCTTGAGGAACTATGTAACTAATATTGTAAGAGTTTCTCTAACTTGTCTTGATATAATTTGTTGAACCCTTTAACTTTAAGAAGCTACTCTTGTAATAAATGTTTCCCTCTTTATTTCAAAACTCTTTCGGAACTTCTTAGTTCCCTTTAAACTTAAATTTGAAAACATTTATAAACTCTTATGGAATACTTAGTACCCTTATAGATTTTGAGAAATAAACTAAACTTTTGCTCTTCACTTAACTTGAAACTTAAAACTCTAAGGGAATAGTTAGTTCCCTTATAGCTTTTTTTAAATTAATTAAACTCTTTACTCTTTCTTGACTTGAACTTTAAGTATTTAAACAAAGTGAAAACTTTTGTTAAAGACTTTAGAAAACTTTATAAACTTTACTTCGATTTACTCTTAAATTATAGACTTGACTCTTAACCTTCCAAGAATTGAAGTATGTATTCAAGGTTAAGGATCTCATGTGGATGATTTCATTGTTTTCATCTTGGAGAGTTTATCAGGAATTATAAGCATGATTTACTTAACTCGAGAACTAAGAGGTACTTCTTAAATCTAGATAGGAATAAAGAACTCAATACTCAAGACTTGGAAGTTGGAGATACTACTCCTCTCAATGATACTCGGTTTATGGAATTCATGCGGAAGTTATAGTCATGAACAACTCGACTCAAAGGTCTAAGTAACTAGATGAAAATCATGTATATTAATCTTTCATCCTATTCTTCAATTCCTCAAAACATACATCAAATGAATGATGGATCTCAAATAATTCAAAATTTAACTTATAGACCTTTTTTGAACTCTACTCTTAACTCTCTCTCTTGAATGTGAATTATGAATTCCAGAGTTTTGGATCATGACATGGAGGATTTAGATGATATTGTAGACTTATAAGTACATCTCCTCAATTCATTATCACTTACTTGAGTCTTTGAATAAGTTACTAGAAATTGCAGAAGACTCCTCAAAACGACTCGAATGGACTATCTCAAAAGGAGTGAATGTAAAGTTTAAATGAGCTCAAACTGGACTACCGATGCAAAAGTAGTGAGGCAGGCAACCTGGTGTGTTCTGAGAGTGGGGAGCCAGACCCTAACATCAGAGAGTACATTTGGGCGTATCTGGGGGGCGCCATGCCAGACCCTCTTAAGGCAATGTTTTGACAAATTTTGCCTCTTGTTTTCTGACCCTTAATCATTTTTAATTGATTTCTTTTCTCAAGGATTCGTTATACTAAATTACCCATACTCTGTAAAACTAATACACTTAAAAAAACACTCAAAACAATCACTTCCATCTCATGAAATCATCAAAATACACACAAGACAAGATCTACAATGAACCTCAAGAACACCTAACAAGAACTTGAATCCTTCAACTTTTTGAGAATGAAATTACACTAAAAATACAATGTTTGGCGTGTGGGTGATCAAACCCAACACCATGGAAGCTTACATAGCTCTAAGGGATTAGAACCATGGCGAAATTCCACAATAAGATGCAATAATCTTGATGAACTCTCCTCTTTTCTCTTCTTTTCGAGGGGGGGGGGATATCCTTTAGAATCCTATCCCAATTTTTCTTTTGCTAGACCCATAACTAAAAATTCCACTTTCTTACGGTTAGGAGGTTTATTCGAATATGAAATCCAATCTTTGAAATACAACATCTCTTCTTTCCTCTTCTTGAAGTTTCAACTAAGACTCGAAGAGTATTTTTGGATTATGAAACTGAACCTAATAGGATTTTGACCCTAAAATATAACTAAAATCGAGTTAAATCTAATTGGGTATAGAAAGGACCAAAATATCCCTCACTATTTTCGGCTAGTTTTCTTAATTGGACAGTCTAACTAAAAAGGGTCATATCTCACTCATCCAAACTCAAAATTTAGTAAACTTGGTGGCGTTGGAAATATAATGCAAAAAGATCTTTCCAATGGTATCTAGTAGCACACCTAACTCATCTTGTACTGGGAGTTATGGTCATATTAGTTGACCCTAAACTCACACTTACCTTCACTTTCAAATTGTCGAATTTTGTTATTTCCAATTTTCTTGTCGTAATTCAAGGTTCTAAATCTAGTGATTTGACCTTTATAATTATGAAAATTTTAATTCCTTGGTAAAATCTCACTCACTGCGATAAACAATTCAAGTCTTAGTTCGAAAAGTCTTCTCGGGTGTTACAGCTTTGGAGCACTATAAAAAATAGTATTTAGCGATAGATTTAAGCAACGTAATCAATTTCGTTGTTATATATCTACGGATTTGCAAAGAAGTAGTCATTTCATTGCAAAATTTACAAATAATTTTGTGAATTAAAATATATTAGTGGAATGGCGAAGGAATACGTTTTTTGTCGCGAATAATAGCGGGAAACTTTGGCGCCTTAAATTTCACTATAAATTTTGCAACAAAGGAAGTGTTACAAGTTTAGTAATATATGGCGACGAAAGTAGTGATGGACAAGCGTTGCTAGTATGTAAAATTTATTTTTATGAAATTTAAATTACGCATTGATGGAAATTACTATCTTTAAAAGCTAATGCAAATAATTATATTTATTTATAACAACGGATATCAAAATCCTTCACTAAGTGTGTTGCAATAATTTTACAAAGTCATCATTCATGAAAGCACAAAAACAAAATAAAAATTACAATCCCTAAAAAATATGGTTTTATCTATGTGAAAACGTCCTAAGAGCAACGCAGCAGCTGAGTGAGAGGTAAGAATTCGATATCTCCCGTCTACTTCACCTTTTGATTTCTCTTGTCTCCCTCTCCTTTCGATTACTCGCGTCTCGGTTCACGGTAAAATTGCTCGTATCTCCTTCATCCTCAGGAGAAAGGTGAGCTTCTACCTTTGGTAATTTCTCTTTTTCTAATATGTTCGGTGAGCATCTAGAGCGGTGAAGAGGTGGGTTTTTACTTCTATTTGGTGAAAAATAACTGGGGAAATAGGATGGGGTTATCAGGAAAGAACATTAGTCTATTTGAAAATTTCTTGGATACGTGATGTTAGGTATATTTATTAAACATATTGTCTACTGAACTCACTCTAACACAATGAAAAATCGCCGGTAAAATAACTTCTGATGGAAGTTTTTTTTTGTTTCACAACCTAAAACTTGTAAGCAGTATTTCAAAAATAAAATGATACTTGCTATTGATATACACATTATAAGATTCTTGTATTTATTTATTGTATGTTCTCTTAAATCATTTTAGGTAGCTTAACAAATTTTATAGATATAACATGATAAAAGTTGATAGAAAAAGATAATCCAAAAATGATAAATAGGTATTGACATGATTTAGAAATTAGATTTTAATGATGAGTACATGTCTCAATGATGTTTTAAGATAAGAGTGTTTGCTCTATCTACTTTAGCATTCACTGTGAGATGTAAGATGATATGAATAAGGCATTCGATGGTTAAATTAGCTGCTACGATCATTAGTAAAAGAAGAGATTTTTTATTGTTCTTAGTCTCTTTTTATGTATGAAATTTTTAGTAGAAGTTTCAACACTAGGTTTTTGGTAAATTTTTTCTAAAGGTTTTATCTGTTAACTATAAAATTTTATCATGATCTCGATGGAATGTATATATTTTCCTTGTGTATTTTCTTTTACTGTTGAAAGGAATGAGTTAACTATTGTTTTTAATATTTTACATTCTTTCGTTAGTGTTGTTTGCTTGTACTTTGCTTTAATTTCTTATTTGAATAGTTTTCAGATTTATTTTTAGACTCTAACCTCGCTTGCTTCTACTTCGCTTGACAAATTCTCGAAATCTCAAAATAACAGCGACAACAAGTCTAAAAGATTTTCACTGTCTAGTCACTACCTGGAGAAATGTAACGTTTCCTCCATAATCTTCTGACCTGACGCTCAGCAATTTCAACTAGTATATCCTCATAAGAAAGACTATATTTCACCGCCACACTCTCCAATGGCACTATAGAGGCTGGATCACCCACACACTTCTTCAACAGTGAGATGTGGAAAACCGGATGCACTTCTGCTAATTCTGATGGAAACTCTTACTCATATGCCACCTTACATACCCTTTTCATGATCTTGTAAGGTCCTACATATCTACGGGTGAGCTTCCCTTTATTTCCTAATCTCATCACCCCTTTCATAGGTGAGACTTTCAGAAAAACCCAATCATCAACATGGAACTCTAGGTCCCTTCTCCTTACATCTGCAAAAGATTTCTGACGATTTTGGGTTGTCTTAAGTCTATCTCTAATGAGTTGCACATTCTCCATAGAATAAAGGGCCAAATTTGGCCCTATAAAAGTTTATTCACCTACTTCAAACCAACCAATAGGAGATGTAAATCTATGCCCATATTAAGCCTCAAAAGGGCCATCTCAATGCTTTAATGGTTGTTATTATTGTAGGCAAACTCAATAATAGGAAGGTGATCATCTCAACTACCTTTGAAATTTATCACACAATCTCTCAACATATCTTCTATGTTCTGAAAGGTACACTCTTGCCTGCCCTTCAGTCTGTGGATGAAATGTTGTACTAAGGTTAACTTTAATGCCAAAACCTTTCTGAAATGACTTCCATAAATGATAGGTAAACCGAGGACCTCTATCTTAGATGATACACAAAGGAACCCCATGCAACCTCACAATTTCATTAATGTAAAGTTTGGCATAGTCCTCACCCGAATTTGTAGTCTTAACCGCTAAAAAGTGAGAAGACTTAGTCATCCTATCAACGATCACCCAAACTGGCAGTATCGTTGTCCTGCACATACCGGTAACGAGGTAGTAACGCGGTGATGAAATCACATAATGAGAAATACCCACTTCCAAGTAGGAATCTCGATTCTCTTGAGTCATACTCCTGCGTTTTCTGATTGTTCTACGTGAATTGATGGCAATTGGAGTGTCACTTACACACAAAATACGCTTATATCCCTTCTCCTGTCATTCCACCAATAGAAATCTGTAGAAAGCAGAGGACATCTTAGTGGCACTTCGCAGAATTGAGGATACCTACAATTATGGTCTTTGAGAAATGTTGTTATCACCTGACACATATCAGGAACACACATCTGCATGTAGCACAAGTACAACAACTCCCCTGGGAGAAAACCTTCCACTCTCTGATGATGACTGCCACCCTATAAGTTCAAGCATAGATGGATAACGTCTTGATTTCCTTAACTCCACTAACAAAGACAATTCGGCCCAGACACCTCGGAAAATCTCCTCGTACTACACAGTTCTGCGGATGGTAGAGGATCGCGTGAAGAAGGGAAAGTGGCACCGGGTGGTGAGTGGTCTAGAAAAAAGGAGGATAGACGCAAGGGTGAAGAGGTTAGGACCTCACCTTACTAATAAGGCGGAACATGAACACAAAAAAAGCCCCGCGAGAGCAACGAATTGTGAAAAATCCTTAAATAAAATCCGTCCTGTCTTCATCAAAGTTGGGCTTACACTACCCATAGATAATCTACTAAGAGCATCTGCTACTACATTCGCCTTGTAATGCACACTCATATCATAATCTTTAAGGAACTTAATCCATCTAATATTGCGAAGATTCAACTTCTTCTGGGTGAAAACATATTGAAGACTCTTACGGTCAATATACACATCTACATGAAAACCATACATGTAGTGTCTCCAGAGCTTGAGTGCAAACACCACTGTTGCAAGCTCGAGGTCATGAGTTGGATAGTTCTTATCATGAAATTTAAGTTCTCTAGAGCCATAAGCTATCACTTTACCTCGCTGCATCAACACACAACCTAGGCCAACTCTGGATGCGTCAGAATAGATCACATAACCATCTGAACCCTCTGGTAGAGTCAAGACATGAGTTGTGGTAAATGTTGTTTTCAATTCTGCAAAGCTTTTCTCACAATCATCTAACCATTGAAATTTTACCATCTTCTAGTCAACCTAGTCAATGGTGAGGCTACGCATAAAAATCCTTCAACAATCCTTTTGTGATAACCCACTAGACCTAAGAAACTTCTGATATTTGTAGAAGAGATAGCTCTAGGCCACTGTTTCACTGCTTCTATCTTCTACGAATCCACTCAGATCCCTTCGCTAAATTCAATGTGACCAAGAAAAACAACGGATTGCAACCATAACTCACATTTACTAAACTTAGCGAATAACTGGTAATCCTTGAGTGTCTACATAACTACTCTAAAATGACTTGCATTGTCTTCCTTACTCCTAGAGTAAATGAGAATATCATCAATAAAGAAGATAACAAACATGTCCATGTACCATTTGAACACTATGTTCATCAAATCCATGAGATCTGCAGGAGCATTAGTTAGTCCAAACGACATAACTACAATTTAAAAATGACCATACCGAGTTCTGAAGGTTTTTTTCGGACGGTCACTATCTCTTACTCTAACCTGATGGTAACCCGATCTGAGGTCTATCTTTGAGAAATGACTAGCACCCTAGAGTTTGATTCAAAAAGGCATTAATCGTGGGGGGGGATTACTTATCTTATCGGACTTTTTTCAACTATCTATAGTTAATGCACATTCTGAGAGAACCATCTTTCTTCTTTACGAACAATATTGGTGCACCCCATGGTGAAATACTAGGCCTGATGAAACCTTTCAACTGATATTTCAATTCGTTAAGCTCTTCTAGAGCCATTGTATAAGGAGAAATAGAAATAGGTTGGGTATCTTGAAAGAGATCAATTCCAATGTCGATTTCCCTTTTGGGAGGAATTCCAGGAAGATCATCTTGAAATACTTCTAGAAATTCACAGACTACTGGAACTTACTTAAGAGTTAGGGTTTCAAGTCTAGAATCCTTAATCTGAACTAGAACATAGAGATAACTCTTAAATATCATCTTTCTAGCCTTAAGGTAAGAAATGAATCGACTCATAGGCGCTAAGCTAATATCCTTCACTTCTAAGATTGATTCGTGTGGAAAAAGAAAACAAACAATCCTAGTTCTACGATTGACTAAGGCATAATATGAGTGTAACCATTCCATGCCTAGAATGACATCGAAGTCTACTATTTCTAGCAATATTAAATCTATTTAAGTAACTTTCTGAGAGACTGTGATAGGGAAATTTATGTATACCCATCAAGCTATAACTATATCACCGACTGGAGTAGAGACTGAGAATAGTTCTGAGAGATTTTTTGGACTGACACTGAATTGGACTTCTATACTGAGTTACAAAAGACAAAGTCATGCCTTTTGTCTTTCGACTGAGTAAACTATATGTGATTCACATCCTTGAGTTTAAAGGATGCCAATCTCACCTATCACTACCAGTTACTGACATCATACCTAATACTTTCTTGACCTCATCTATGAACTTCTATGAGTCCTTACAAACATGTGACCCTTAAAACTGAATCGGCTTTCTGAAATACTACATTTGAACTTCCTCATATAGTACTAGAGGATTAGCGTTATCATTGCGTGCATTAACATTCCATGACTAAGCTATATGAGAAGGCATGATCTGAAACGTAAAACGTCAAGTTTGATTGGAATAAGATCATAAAATAAGCACGATAAGAGTAACAAGAAAGTGAAGTTTTTCCAAAAACCCTTCATATCCTTCCTTTCATTAGATGTATTGCACTTCATACCCATGAAAAGGACTATACTTAGTGTGGTTTTTCAGAAATCCTAGGACACTTAAACCTAGTCCTCTTATACCATGTTTTGTCACGCCCCAAGCTACTCCCGAGATGCGGACACAGAACCTAGGACCACAAGTGATACAAAGCAAACCTTACTGGCATAATCATTGGTATACTAAAGAATAATAAACTTATGCGGAAGCTAAATCATAATTTAATCTAAAAAGACGGGGAATATCCATATTTTATAGCTAAGATATATAAAAAATCGAGGAGTTCAATACAAAGAAATATTAACTCACTACTAAGCTGAAACTAACTATATCTGAATATAGAATCTAAACTTGACTAGAAATATTGTGAAAACCCCTCACCTAAATCTAGAAAAACTAAATCTAAATGACTAAAGACTGAAATGACATTCGTGATTCTTGTCCTCGTCGAATGAGGACTCAACACTGAATCTACTGAACTTGAGATCGGAAAATCAATCTATGCGTGATCTGGATGCTGAGAACAAAGACCAACATCACGAGAAGATGTAGCGCACGTATGCGTCAGTAAATGAAAGGTATTGATCATCTAGGATAGAGTAAACGTGAAATAAAACATAATTGAAGAAGCAAAATAGGAAGTATAATAATATGATGTGATAAACTAAATTCTGAGTTAACTCGATGCAATGACCAATTTATAACATGCTAAAACTGAATAGTGAATATACTGATAAATGGTCAATTCAGAGAATCTGCGTGATCTGGTGGCACGGAACCGGGCTGGTAATGTGTAGTATGAGTTAATATGACGACATTAATGTAGAAACACCAATGAATTTAAATGTGGGAGTCCACGATGATATGCCCATCGAGCGAGGACCCAATATACCCTGCCAAAGGTATAAAGCATGCTGGCGTGATCACTAAACTTATTTCCCGATTAGGAGACTTACAACCCTACTTGGCTATAGTCGTTCTGGGATTATGTGTATTCTAACCTGTAACGACCGTTAGTCGTTTCGGGCAGTAGAATCAATGTGATAAAACGTGACCTGGGTCGACGAATACGCGACGACGGTCATTGCCATGAGGACCGTCATGGACCCCATCGTCCCACAAATGTGTAATTTTTTTTAATTCCCGGTTGCTTCTCATCATGCCCTCGACGGACAAGTGGACGGAACCCTCATAGGCACAATGGTCCGTCGAGGGTCTGTTCCAAACACTTCAAACTTGAAATCTAGGTACTGGGAGCAGCGACCTCTCTGAACTCGTGATGGAACTGCAGCACGGACGTCGTGAGACGATGGCCAACGTTCACAAACCCCTTGACTGAATTTTTTATTCTCTAATCTTGAGAAGGACATTACAAGACGGATGTCAATAGGCAGATGGGCCGTCACAGGTCGCGTAACCTCGACTTTGTCAGAATTCTGCTAAAAAGTTTTAAGGGGCCGTTTTGGAACTTTTATGCAAATTCATTCATAGTGGGGTGAGTGGATCAGTCATTTACTTGGGGGTTAAAGGGGTAAACTGAAATAAAAACAATGGGTTACTTTTTATCTATTGATTATATGATACTAGGTTTAAAAAGAAAGAATTGAGAGGAAAATAAAAAGAAAAGAGAAGAGAGGCAGAAGAGCGAGGAAGAAAGAAAGGGAGAAGCGAACAAAAGCAAAGGCTATCTGAGAAGTAACATGTTTTATCGCAATTCTTCAGTGGAGGTAGGTAATGGTTATGCATCGTAGTAAACTATTAATAGCGATTGATATGTATTAGTGGTATTGTAAAGTCTTTTATATGCTGATTGTGGGTTTGGTATGTTGTAATTGTGTATTATGAAGGATTAGATTATTAGAAGTTTATAATGTTGAAACCTTTAATCTTCAATCCTCTCTGTTAAATGATGCCTTTGCCATAACGAAGAATTGATGTGAAATAAAATAATGAGATTAGTCGGGGATAGGGGGATAAAGTTAACGAACACGTAGTATTAGGGGATCGGGTGGTCACGTTAAGACACGTAGTATTAGGCGGGCTCGGGTATCACGTTTCCGACACGTATAGTATTAGGGATCGGTGTCACGTTCCGACACGTAGTATTAGGGGATCGGGGGGTCACGTTCAGACACGCTAGAAATAGGGGATCGGGGTTGTAACGTTCCCGAAACGCTTAGAATTAGGCGGAGTCGGCAGTGTAAAGTTCCGAACACGGATAAGAATAAGGAGAGTAATCTTGAATCATGCTAATATACAATTTTGAAGAACCTAGTCCAAATGAGTATGGTGTTGCGGCTTGAGTCCTCATAGGTGCGCTGATGTGTTGCCCATGAGTTCTTGTACTTGTTGTGGCAAACTGTTGAGTATTGTAGTTGGATTCTATAATGTTATTGTTATATATTGATTTTCTATTTTGAGTTGGCCGATGAACCTACTCAGTACGTGTTGACCTTATACTGACCCCTAATTTTATTTTCCTATCCGTCGTTGTTTTCTTGTGGCGTGCCACAATTGCCGCCATCAAATCAACTCGTACGCGCAATCTAGACATCTTCAGTATATCAGAATTCAGGGTGAGCTACTGTTTCTAGCTCGAACTGGACTCTCTCCTTCACGTCTGATGTCTTCAAGTCGCGGACATGGACCATCTCTTTTACTTACTTTTAGCTTATTAAATCAACCTCTGAGAATTCGAAATTGCGGATAGAGGTTCTTGGTGTGATGACTTTCATGTTTTTTGGGAAATGATAGAAAAAATTTTAGAGTTGTTTATTGCGTGATTATTAATGAGTTTTGAGTCTTCCGCATTTATTTGTGTATTATGGTGAACTGATGTAATGTACGGGTTAGATTGGGTGCGCTCACATAGTAGGGATAAGTTTGGGTGCCACTCGGGCTCATTTCGAGGTCGTGACAAACTGGTATCAGAGCTTTAGGGCGTTGTCTCATCAAACAGAACGAGTCTAGTAGCGCCTTCCCATTGAGGACGGTAGGGGGACGCCCTACTTTTATTTTAGAGGTATTAGGACTTTAGGAAAAAATTCCAGTCTTTCTTCTTTCGTGATATTACTTGGGTCCACTTGTATATAGTGATACCCAAATTGGTATTTGACATCCCACTATTTCGCAGATGCGTTAGAACGAGAGCAACGACTGTGCAACAAAAACACAAAGCAAGGACAAGGTTGAGGCTGAGCCAACCATTGGGCTGTTTGTTGTAGCTCGAGGAGGAGTAGTGAGGAGTAGTGACAAAGAGGCCGTGGTAGAGGTCGCAGGGGACGCCCTCTAGAGCGGTAGCAGGAGAACACCTGATCCAACTAGTGATAGGGCGGGAATCCTCACACCGACTAATGAGGTAGTTAGAGCGGGTGAAGAAGGGGAAAATGAGCAAGTGCAAGATGAGGAATTACCACCCCAAACTACCCAGAGATGATTAACGGTTCTTGCTTATCTTAGCTGGGTATCGGATCCAGGACATTACACTCCAGTGTTTTCTACACCAGCACACTCACGGTTCCCGGATAAACATGTGCAGCTTCTATGGCCTCCACGCATGGATGCCTCAAGTGAGTAGGCACGTTCCTCGATTAACTACAGGCCCCTATAATGACGAGTCATCAGCATGACTTTCACTGAAGTTTTGAAGGTTGAAACCTCCAGTATTCAAGGGTGATGAATCTGAGGGATGCTATGATTTTCTGGTGATTGTCACAAACTGACCGTACATAAGATGACATAGTGGAACGATTAGGTTTGAGTTGTGACCTATCAATTTAAGGGGGACAAATGCCAAATGTGGTGGCCGGTCGTATGTTCGAGTGTAATACCAGAACAGGAACCACCTCTGACTTGGGCATCATTCTCTAGACGTTATGAGGAGAATTATATACCCCGCGACATTTAACGGATAGGTGGAGAGATGAGTTCTGAGTCTCAGGAATGGCAGGATGTTTGTTACTGCTTATGAGGCTAAATCCGTGCCCTATCCAGGTATGCCATCGAGCTTTTGTTTCAGTTCCCAAGAACCGGGTTTTTCATTTGTGAAAGGACTTGAGGTTCCTCAGAGTTGCAGATCACAGCCTTATAGGTAGCTGCGCCAGCTAAATCCTTCAGGAGTCTTTGTGGTTGATTTTGTGATAGCGGTAGAGGGGGTGAAGCCAGACAAACTTCACAATGGTCTGTAGACATCTAAGAAGTTCCGTTACTGGAGTGGTGAGTTTAGGTGGTTGGTATACAGTAGGGCAGAGTTCAAGAGGTTACCAGCGACCGACCTATTCGTCTATCACTACTGGGCGTTAGTTGGGGTTGGGTTCACCGCCAGGGACTGAATGGTCAGCATTTCATCTGAGGTTGGAGGTTATCCCTAGACTTCGCCGTTCTCACAGAGTCCTATGCTTGACTCCAGGAGAGTGTTATGGATGGAGGACTAGAAATATTAGGAGGGTTTTATCCAAACAGAGGTACAGGCCCACACATAGTAGAGGTAGAGCCGTGGTCATGGGAGGCGTGCATCTGGAGGGCGGGGTGGCCAAGGTAATGGTGGTTCCACCAAATCAGCCGGGGAGCGGTGGCGGCAATGCTGGGAGCTACGCGGCCACAACATGGTAGGGGCAGACGGGCAGAAAGGTGATCAGGGCCCATTGTTATGCTTTCACCGGGAAGTCTGAAGCAGAGGACATCTATGTTTGTATCATAGGTAATCTTTTGGTTTGTGATTTCAAGGCTCTGTATTATTTGTCCTGGATCCATATTTTCATAGTATCTTCCTCAGTTGCTAATGGTCTTGATTTACTTGCGATTTTACTTGACAGCATATTCGTTCTTCATATCATGTGGGTGAGTCTATGATAGGTCTCTTCCTGTGTGAGAAGCGCTGTTGATAGGTCTTGTCTTGTGAACTTTGAGTGGGGCGCAACATTCATGCGATTTTATTATTATCCTAGAAATGGTTGATTTTTGATGTACTTATGGGTATGACTTGCTTTCCCCAAAATTTTTACAATCTTTAGATTATAATGCAGAAGAGAAAAGTTTAGCCAGACGTATTTTCAGGAAAACTTGTTCGATTGCATGGAGTTCCACTCTCAATAATGATTAAGAGGAGGTACGCGTTTACTGAACATGTTTTGAGGGAGAACATTACCATGCTGAATTGAAGTACTAGGTTGGACAGTGTAATGAATTTCTAACACTATGAACCGAGCATGGGTCAAGGATGAGCGAAGGATTCGGATCGGGGGTGTGGAGATAGCCTTTCAAGGGGCATGATTAACTCAGATTGGTGGGGTTGGGTCATTAAGGCGTGCCGATAGATAAAAATGTCTGCTACGACCATTTAGGAGAGTGTTCATACAACAATAGCTATCAGTACTCACACGGAGGTACCATTTCATGAGCCCCGGACACCTTATAGGAACCTATACATTTGAAGGCACATGTATGGCGAGCCGAGGTTTGTAGAGCTTCAAATTGAGGTGGTGTGAGGCATTCAGGTATGACCGGCACAAGCCCAGCACGCGGCGGAGACCCACACGGAATGGTGGTTTACTGACTTTTTGAGGGAATAGTCTTAGATAAGGTTAAAGTCCATCTAGGATAAGATATCCAGCAGCTCAGAGCAGGCAGACGGACATATGCCAGGATCGAAAAGGGTTAGGGACTTGCAGTGTATTGGAGACGGTTCCGCGAACGTACTTTACAAAGTTCTTGCTGAAGGTTTCACACATTAAAAGGGTGAGGCGGAGCAAGGCGGGAGAGAGGACTGATTAAGTCGAGAGCGTCCGGGCAGTGAAAGTTGCGTAAAAAGGTGTCCAGAGTATGCAAGGATGGGGAGATAGGAGGGATGGGGGTGGTACAGGGGGGGGAAGGAAACGGGGGGCAGGGGGGAGGTCTAGATACGAGGATGACGGGGGTGCCTCTCGTCCGCTAGGCCGCTGCCCAAGCGCCTCCAGGGAAGAACATGAGCCCTGTCCCTTTCTCAATACCAGGCCAATCTAGGAGACAGACGGAAACCCCCCCTTCTACCAAACTTTTTTATAATCATCTCACAAGAAGTCCCAGGGGGAAGAGTAGATCCGACGGTTATTTTATTATTTGTCAATTTTGAAGTCTGAAGGCGAGTGGGGGAGGTAGATCTATGAATAGCCTTGCCTCCTAGGACGTCAGCGCACGTGCACCCAGGATTTCATATGTGTCATCTGAAAAAGATACTATGAGGGATGGAAACGACATTATTCGTTGGCACCCCCCTCCGCGCCAATATAAGGACACCCAAACGCGACTACAAACAAAAAGAAAAGTAACACCACAATCCACCAAATTCGCACCTGCATGCGTGACCCATCGAAACGCAGGAAACCACTGTCAGCGATTAAGTACACCACGAGGGACCGCACGACCTCAGTCCTCACTAAAAGCCCACCCACACACCCCCGAAGTAATTAGCACCTCGCCCCCTCTCGCGATACCCCGCCTTCCAATAAACACCTTATCCGCACGACACAAACGCGCAAAGACATAAAAGCGACTGACCAAACGAAAAAGAAGATGCGGACATCCGCCCTATCCACCCAGTCGTACGTTAAAGAGAAAAACCCTCCTACTATCCCCCCCTCAACCTTAGCTCCCAAGCTCCCCTCACCAAAACCCGCACCGGCAGCAACCACGAATACAATTCGTGAAGACAAAGACTCGATAATCTCACTATATCCTCCAAACCCCTCCCACTCCTCAGCCCCGTCAACTGATAACAGATAGCCCCCATTCCTCAAGAGCCTAAACACTTTACTCCCCTAAGCCAGGGCATAGTCAATAGAAAGGGGCAAAGTGGACAGAGAATCTAGGCCACAATCGGTTGGAAAATGAGTCAACTTGGAGACCAAAGCGATAGAAGAAGGAGGGCACTATATGCTTAATAAGATTACCCACTACCTTTTTACAGATGTCAGGTATTTCTCGCCCTTGTTGTTCTTCATTGTGAGAGTTAGGGGACTCATGAACCATGGGTAAATTGGGTATCTATTTGTAACGAAATGTTTAGTATTCGGGTAGTAGAATCATTGTGATAAAAACTCACGGGGTCGACGGATCACGAAGACGAACCCTCATGCGCCATGACGGAACGTCATGGACGGCCCGTGGTACCCACACAGGATATAATTTTCCAGTACCTCCTCATTTCCCTCGATGCGGCACCAAGTTGGACGAACCCATCATAGGCATCCGTCCTCGAGGGTCTTCGTTAAAACACGTCTAACTCTGAAATATGGGTACTGGGAGCGACTTCTGAACTCCGCGAGGGACCAGCAGCAAGGACAACCGCGTAGATACGACGGCCCGTCACAAAACCCTTGACTGAATTTAATTCTCTAAATCTTGTGACGACGGCATGCGGACCGTCTAGGCAACGACGGTCCGTCACAGGTCGCGTAACCTCGATTGGGTCGGAATTCTGCTAAAAAGTTTTAAGGGCAGTTTGGACCTTTTATGACAACTTCATTAAATTAGTGGGGTGAGTGATAAAGTCATTTACTTGGGGGTTTTTTAAAAGCTGGTAAAACCTTTGAATAAATTAATGGGTTACTTTATCATCCTGAATATATCGAATACTTAGGTGTAAAAGAAAAAGAATTAGGAGATCCGAGAGGAAAAATAAAAAGAACAGAGAGAGGGAGAACGAAGACCGAGAGCAAAGGGAGAATCGAACGAGGGAAAGCAAAGGCATTGAGAGGTTACACGTGGGATCGCAATTTTAGGTGGAGGTAGGTATGGTTCTTATGCTATTCGTAATAAACTTTCTTAATAGCGACTTGATATGTATGGGTTGTATTGTAATCTATATATGCTGATTTGGGTTGGTATATGGTAATTGTTTAATTGTGAACGATTAGAATGTTGATACTGTTGTGAACCTTTAATCTGAATCCTATCTGGTAGATGAGACTGGCACATCAAGAAAGATTTGATAAAATAAAATTAAGTGAGATTAGGGGATCGGGTGTAACGCTTCCGACACGTAGTATAGGGGAAGGGGGTCAGGTTCGGACACGTAGTATTAGGGGGATAGGGTGTCACGTTCCGACACCTTAGTAATTAGGGGATAGGGTGTCACGTTTCTGACACGTAGTATAGGGTGATAGGGGTGTCACGTTCCGACACGGTTAGAATAGGGGATCGGGAGGTGACACCGTTCCGACACGTAGAATTAGGGGGATCAGAGGTCACGTTCCGACAGATAAGAATAAAGATAGAAGTAATCTTGAATCATGTTAATATACTCAATTTTAAAGAACCCTGATGTCCCAAATGAGTATGGTGTGGAGGTTTGAGTCCTCATAGGCGCGCGCTGGATGTTGTTGATAACATTGGATTCTTGTACTTGTTGTTGCCTCCTTTGTTGAGTATGGTAGTGCTTTTATAAGGTTACTTGTTATATATTGTTTTCTATTTTGAGTTTGACGATGATACCTATAGTACGTGTTCCTGTACTGACCCGTACTTTTTATTTCCTTCTTGTTGTTTGTATGGAGTGAAGCAGTGCGCACCTCAACTTCAAACTCATCGCAACTCTAGCAGTCTTCAGTTATTCAGAATAAGGGTGAGCGACTATTCTAGCTCGGACTGGACTCTCTCATTCACGTCTGATGTCTTGAAGTTGGACATGACCATCTTTTTTTACTTATTGTAGCTCCTTAAAAACTCTAGAATTAGAAATTTGAGGATAGATGTTCTTGGTGTGATGACTTTAAGTTTTTGGAAAACGATAGTAAACAAATTTTAGAAGCTTGTTTATTGGTTATATTAATGAGTTTTGAGTCTTCCGCATTTTATTATGTTTATTATGGTTGAACTGCTGGGAAATGTTGGGTTTAAATTTGTTGGTTCGCCAACATAGTAGGATAAGTGTGGGTGCCACCCGCGACTCGTTTTGGGTCGTGACAAAACCCTAGTCGAACTTGGTATAATGCTACTACCGATGAATTCTGAAAATTTATTGTTTATGTCTGAATTTCTATAAATACTTGATAGCTCAAAATTGAATGTGGAAATTGAGAATGGAACAATTAATATTGTAATTATGCATTTAAAAATGAATCTGAAATATCTGACCTAGCATGTGTAATTCAAGAACTAAAGAAATATAAAGCTAGGGTTCTGAAATTCATGCGATAATCTGAGTTATAACATGATAATCTAATTCGGAACATATATTTACCTAAATCATGAAGTTCTATTAAATTTTTAGAAACCCTAGATTTAGTCATGATAAGAGAATCAAGAATCTGATTGAAAACTAGGGACCCAATGAGTCAAAATGACATAACTTAGGAATTCAACGGAGTGGGAAAGATAAAAAAGATCCTTGGGAAAGTTACTATCAGGCAAAACGACGTCAAGGACTGACGATCCATCATCTTCCCAACGCCCTGTAGTGGGCGGGGTCCATCGTTAAGGCCTGTTCTACAAGCCATTACTAAAATGGGCATAACTTTTTACTCGGAGATCTTAATTTCGCAAGGTCGGTGGATATAGAAAGATAATTAAATTATGCATATGTGGTGAGGTCATGGGATACCTAATTCATTTTATGCTCAGAGTTTTAACCATTTGAAATTTACCCAACTATATTTCCCCTTAACTTTCTGAAAATTTTCCACCCATGGACAGTGCTGGTAATCCATAGCTATTGTCAGAGAGTGGGTGACTGGGGGTCTCAATTGACGGTCACGGAATACAGAACGCCGTATGACGTACGGTCCGTCCATAGATTAAGTCCTAGTCAATTTTTCCTGACTGAATTTTCAAGAGTTTCTGATCGCATTGACGGTTGTGCAGGACGGACCGTCGTCTGTCCTACGGACCATCTATGCCACTGTAAGTTGCATCTGCAAAGTATTTTAAAAACTTATTTTTGGTTATTTGGCTAAGGGGTTTTACCCATACTACTCTAGGGAACTATTTTACTGGTGTGGGTATAATTTATGTGCTAAAAACACAAACTCATGCTTAAAACTATTGCCACTTCTAATTCACACCTACTGTAATAAGAGGATAGGCTCATCTGTGATAATATCTCGTGCCCTGTGACGGGGGATGCTGTTTAGCAATTTTACTGGCTATCGCCACTATTGATTTATCACAGACACAAACAACTACTACACTAGACAAATGGTTTACACGGTATGAATTCCATTCTAGTCATCTTATAAGTATTTTTTTCGATCAGTTTGCTGAAGTTTCAAAAGGATGCCTCATCCTAAACTCACATATACTACTTTATCTTTGCAAAGAAGTAGCTGTATATATAAAGAATCATTATGGAATAGTTACGAACTTAACTAAAGATCGCGACCATCTTATTCTAGTGCTCTATGCAACTGCTCAACTACTGAGCATAGACTTTGTGTATTTTCTGCCATTTTCTTAACATTTTTGTTGCTGTCGTATTATTAATGAATTCTAATTTTCTACTTGTAATAGTTATAAAAATATGAAAGAAATATCAAAGGAAAAAAAAAAAACATTGTCCTTAAACTGTTAATTGATCAATATGACGATATTACCAAGCTACGGGAGAAGAAAGGAAAAGAAGAATCTACGGTCTTGGATCTGAAGCAAAAAATTACTATCGGCCAGAAGAAACGTGTGGCGTCATAATCCTACCACATCAATTTAGAAATCAACTCGACAACAAATATGGAAGAGTTTGTAAAGAAAAGATGTTTTGCACTAACTAGACATCTTGTTCCTATGATTGTTGAGTAGTGAAAGCATCGATTACATCCATTCGGCAATCCATAGTCTGACTGCTGCCCATGCGATCCTGCTAGTAATGTGATGAGGATGATACCTCTATTCAAGTTTATACCTCCACATCTTCCTTTTTTATTTAATGTCATACTTTTTGGAAATAGAAATCTGCGGGTAATATTTTGATGGAACATCAGTAATTGAAAAGTACTTGCTAGTTTCTTGTATATTTTCAACAAAAAATATGTTGTTTTGTCTTTTCTATTTATCTATTAGAATCGTGTATGGGTATTATAATTATATAATGTTTGTAATTTGAATATTTAGTAATTTTAATTTAATATATTCAACCAATGCATTAAGAAAATTTTAGAATAGAAACATTGTAGCTCCAATATTTCGTTTGTTGCTGTAAATATGTTGGCGACAGATAAACGACGAATATTATTAAAAGTACCCCCATAAATCTGTTGTTACAAAATATCTGCGACCATTTTTTCTGCAAATTTATCAAAAATAACGTATGAATGATGAAAATTACAACAACACATATAAAATATATTGGACGAATCTTCCGGCCTCATATGTGGCGACTGGGAAGGAAACGTTTCGTCCTTATGAAGTCGCTAAAATTGAGACAAAACAACATTTTTCGTATTAAAATTACGAAATTAGCAACAAAATTATATAAATATAATGACGAATCATTCCGTCTCAAAAATATTGAGACGAATGTAATTCGTTACTAAGACGTCACCAAACTTGTGAAGAAACTCATTTTTCATCATTAAGATCTTACTGACGAGTATAATAGCAACAATCAATATTCCGTAGCTAATCTATCGCTAATCGTGATTAGTGACAAATTTTCTTCATATAGTGAGAGATTGTTGTCGTTGCTAAACACTGTTTTTGTTTTTTTGTTACTTAAAATCTTTAAAACGAGTAATGTCTGCCCAAAATGAGGGGCACTCTATTTCTATATACTTAGTAGGGACTTAAAGTTCAATTAATATTACTTACCAAAGTCCCAAATATTGACTCTTTGGTTCCCATTTCTAGAGAATTCAACATACTCTTGGAAATTCTAAAAAAATTTTTGATTATGTGTGGGAGGAGTTCTAGAATTCTCCGAAACCTCTCAATTTTCTGAGTCTTCTACGCACACCAGATGCAAAATTTGATTGGTATAGGGCGGGAAATGCACTACACTCTTATTACTAGTCGCAAAGCCTAAGCCTAAAAGGTTAGCTCTCGGTTGTTCAAAGAAAATATTTCCTTTAGTCCCTAAAACACATAATGCCCTGTCTGAAAGCAAAATAATATTCCTACTTAAAGTTGTAAGAAAAACTAGAGGTTTCCATTTCAACTCCCATAATAGCAATAGTGTGACAGCGGGGGAGTGCAATTCAAGACAAAATTATCATCCGCAATTTCAGGTTCAACCCACTACCCCAACTTTGAGAAGTCATTAAAAACCCATGTTATATCTAAATAAGTGCTTGTGTGCTTAAAAACATCAAACATAGGCCATTCTTTTCAATTTGGGGTCACAACGTCGATAACACCAAAATTATAGCAAAGATTACTCATTAGTATTGCTAAGCATTTAACACTTGGAATCATCATAGTCAAGTGAGTACAACTTGGACCTCACGTAGCTATAAATAACCAGTAAGGTAGAAAATAATCTTTGATATAACGTTGGAATTACGCCAAATACTGAATACTTACGTGAATGTGAATGAAGGAAATACAAAAAAAAATTCAAAGCATTCGAAACACATGATGTCTACTATTAATGATGAAAAAGCTACTAGGAACGAACTTGCGAAACAATAAATGCAAATTTACAACAACAAATTGGTTGAACACAAAGATGTCTTATCAATAAATATTGGGACAATATATAAAAGTGATATCGAGAAATAGATTCAAATGAGAAGGAAAAACTTTTAGCCATATTCTCTAATTTCAATAATATGGGTTATTTTTTTCAAAAATCATGGAACCTTCAGGTCTAACCTACCATCCATTTGGACACAATGACTTTGATTAAGTTTATTTTATTCATCACATAGTGTTTCAACCTAGTTGTTAATTTGATATGTATATATATTTTTTGTGTACGAGTGGTATTAGCTCAAGCAGTATAAATTTAAATTTCTGCAACATAGTTAGTATTAAGCCAACAAAGATGAATCAGTGTTGTAGTCAACTTTTGTTTGTAAAATCTATTGCTTTTCATTTTTTTAATAAATAAACCCGTTATGATGAAAATAGAATATGAATCACAAATGTTCCTTATTAATTGAATTCACTTCCTTCTATAGTAACTCTTTATTTGTCTGCGATTATGCTTGCTCGAATAAGAACATATTTGTTCAGAAATATGTTTATTCGCTGAAACATTGCATTTATTGTTTTAAAAGTGTGCCATCATTATTTGAAAATTTTTTAGCATCAATATAAGAATCGTTTTACTTCCCATAAATATGTGTTTGTTATTTCCTTCATTCAAAATTTAAATTGTAGTCATAATCTTCATATTTTCCAATACATATATTAACATTATTTTTCATCAATGTCTTGTTTAAAAGAGCTACATTGAGTTCCAGTTAGTACTCCTTCGATTACGACGAGTTGCAAGGTAAATTTTGAGTCATCAGGGCCTTGAGAAAATGGTTCCTTTAATGTAGGTGTTGTAGTCTTGCGTGAACAACACATTCCAATATGGTCTATATGAGGTTGTTAAGCATGTATACCAAACCAAACATCGTAATAATGGTCTATATATATTGTGGAAGCACACCACCAACATTATTTTGATAGAAAAAAAATGGCTTATTTAATAACATTCAATGGTGGGGTAGTGGGCATGAACCTGACAATGTGGAGGATAGAGTTTACACTTTAAATTTAACTCTCCCATATAGCCAAAAAATGTTGCTTAGTATGGGAGTTCAATACATGGAAAACTCTAGTGCTATCTTTGGATTTAATTAGGAATATTTTGTTTAAGACGAGGCTTCACCATACTCTTATTACTTATCTAAGTGTAGATCACTTAAAGATTTTTGGTGCCTGTATGATGACGATGACTACTTTTGCTTATTTAGGAGATCTCAAATGTGAAGTGATGTGTCTGAGAAGTTTTATCGAGAATTGTGGCACTTCTACAACATCTAATAAAATTGGATCTTGACAAAAACAACATAAGATTATTAACTCCCCCCCCCCCCTTTTGAAAAAACATATATAATTTTAAGAGGAAGTCGCAATATATGTGTTATAAACATGCAGTAACAGGAACAAAACTAAACAATCTAAATTTTTTTTCTTCTATAAATACATAAAAATATTTATGAATAATTAAAAGAACAAAGACTAAACAATCTATTTCTCTTTAATAAATTTTGTGATTCGTTTTTATGGAATTATTGGGGTAAAAAAATCTAAATTAGTTCAGTTTAAAAAATTTAGAATTACACTAAGTGTTTGATGAAGAGGAAAAGAAGAAAGAAAGGGACAAAAGTCCAGCATTTTCCAAAAACGTCAAAGTTTCGCAAGTGAAATTCGTTGGGGGGTGATCCCTATTAAGGTATTTGAGATCAGTTAGTGTTACGTTCATTCACCCACACACCAAACTTGTCTCAATTGAGTGATTGGTGAGTTGTTTACTTATTAGTGTGCGAATTTCTTGATGAAAATTGTCGAATTATTGTTTTTTGAGTTATTGAATTTCTATTGTTGATTTTAGTCGTAATTTGGGTTGTTTTTTGACTTAAATCTATTGGGTATTGAGATGAATAATGTCCCAAGTGTTTGGGAAAAGAACTATGGAAGTTTAGATGGTTTAGAGATGAAAAATAAAGGAGAAAGGTATAAAAAATTTCTGACTGGAGCGCCACATCTACCAGAGTGACACAAAAGTTCTTCTTAGCTTTGGCCTCTTGCGCGTCATGCCAGCCAGAGCGCCACAGAATGTTCTCTAAACATTGATGGGTGGCACCCCGCGTTTATCATAGCGCCAGGGACGTCAGTTCTCCCCATTCTTCCCCCAACTTTTTGTACTAATTCCTTAGTGATGTACCTATGTTTCTTAGTTTATTCCAACTCTCTAAGGTACATCTAAAAATCATGAAATTATCAATAAACATGAGATCATCAAACTTGAATGCAGAATCTAATTCAAGAAAAATTTAGATCAAAGACAAAAAGAAGTTAGGAGTCAAGATTATATGTTAAGAACCAAGTCAAAGTAAGTTCTCAATGTTTACGTCTTTAAAAAACTTTTTAAATTTTTTTACGGCTCAAGGTTTGAAAAATTAAGCAAAGAATAAAGATTGAGTCATTTCTCAAAATTATAAGGAGGAAACTACGGTAAAGTAGTATCTAAGAGTTACAAACATTTTCCAACATTTTGAGCAAGAAGGAAGCGGAATACTTCCAGTGGAGCCTTGCTAGTTTTAGTAAAGCGAACAACTATGATTTCCAAGAGAGTTTTTCAAGTTAGGTTTAAACAAAGTTATTACTCAAACTAGAAAAGAAGTTTGTTTTAAAACCATAGAGACTAAGTATTTTTTTGGAGTTAGTCGTATTGCGTTAGTATTCTTAGTTGAGCAGGGCCAAGAAAGTGTTCCTTATAACACTTTTCAAGCTTAAGTTTTTTTACATTTCAACATTGCCTACTCGTACATTCAAATGTAGGATGATGTGCGTTGGTCTGCATCTTAGTTATGATGCTGCTGCATGGTAACCAGGATCATACACAATCAAACTCCTCTTTGATCCAAACGAACACTAAGAGTCTGGTCTTATATTTACTTGTAATTAGATTAAGGGTTAGGTGGATTTTAATAACGCGGCCTAATGGGTATTTTAAAGCATGATTTTTAAATGGTAAGAAGAAATAATGTTTATTGGTCACGTGAAAAAAACATATGTCATGGCAGCTTGTGGCATTAGTTAAAGTTACGGTATTGGTGAGGCAACAAAAAGTGGGGTATTTTGTGGGGAAATAAAAGGAATAATAATAGGTAAACTGCGGTTCGTTACATCTTCGGAAAACAGGGAAATGCTTCTCGACGGAGAGAAAAAAAAAAAAAAAAAAAAAAAAAACAAAAAAAAACCCCCCAAAAAAAAAAAAAAAAACAAAAAAAAAAAAAAAAAAAAACAATAAGTGACGTGATATAATCAGTGCTTATTAGCAAATTTTGAAGTATTTTGAATTCTGGCTTCAAACTGTGATCTTCATAAAAGTCACTTTGTAAATTACTTATATTCTATTATTCCACTAATGACATCTATTGTGAGAAAAGTCAGTTACATTATTACAACACTACGAATCGACTAAATAATTTGCTATTTAATATATAATATATTTTTTTAAGAGCAAAAAGTTGATAAATTCATTAATTATGAGATAGACAAGTGAATATTTTGTTGTTAGTGACATTAGTATGTGTTTGTAATGTCGTATTTTATTTAGTAATTGTAAGGTTATTACTTTGAACAACCTTTATAGGTGACTATGTTTGAAATAACTATTCAAATAGTATTAATACAATAAATTTCTAATTGATGAACTCTCTAAATAATTTATGCAGCTGTATGAGATGAATTCAATGAACTGTAGCAAAAGTTTTTGAAAGAATAAGCATGTTTTTGGGATAGAGGTCAATAACGAGAAGAAAATGTGAAACACTTGTGGCAATTGAATTGAGGAGAAAATAGATGAGAGAAGAATGCGGAAAAAAGACATCAGACGATGGAGGAAAAGATGATTGTTTAAGATATTTAAAACAAGTAAATGGTGCGAGTAAATTGAGGAAACATGAAATAATATCATGAAGTTTAGGAAATATAGTATAAATGGAAAATACAGCGGAGGCGGATATTTCTTCAACTTCATGAATATATTCTAGACTCCTCAAGATTGGGTTACACCATTTGTTTTTGAATCATTCATCATATCTCACCCATATGGATTGGATCAATAGATAATCAATCTGTTATATCATCTTCTGATCCTTTTTCGACTCTCTCTCTTTCTTTTTTTTTCTTTTCAATAAAAATTGTCATAGGTATTTCACATTTTTCTAATTTAGTGGCGTTTGAAGGAAAAAGCATGCTCCATCATTCAAAATCTTTTTTGCTAATAGTTAATTGTATTAATCGGATATAATTGCATAAATATTTCAAGATGTTTACAATGATAATTCAATTCTATAAAACACTATTTAAATAGTTAATTTCAATCATATACGCTATCAGTGTTATGTTATAAAATAATAACTTACCATTTACTAAATAAAATATATATTAACAACAAATAACAACTGTCACTAAACAACAAATATTCAATGCTACTCATGATAATTAACAATGAATTTTACCAAATTCTTTAGCTTCAAAAAACTTAATTACATATTAATTGCAAATTTTTTAGCTGATTTTTGTAGTGTATTTATAACGTAACTGATTATTCTCAAGATAGATGTCATAAATGGAAGAATAGAATATATACTTACATAGTGAAATTATATCAAAGATCACAGTATGATACAGAAGTTTGAATGAAACTAAATTCGGTGAATGAACACAGATTATTAACACGTTGATTTTGTTCTCTCCTTTGGAGAGTATTTCGGTTGCTTCTTAAGATGTAGAGGTTGTAATAACTGCATCAATGCATCTTAAAAGTCAGAAATAAGAAATATATATAAATTAATTCCACCCTATTTATACTTATATGCACTCTTTAGTAAGAACTAGCCACATGTGAATCACTTTACTTTTAATAGATCTCAATCTGAATAGGGTGCCCTAATAAAAAACTATGGACAATATTATTTTTGATAAATAGTGTCAAAACATATATGTAAATTAGCAAACAGAAGAAATAAAATGGGCGGTACACATCATGTATTTCAAGTTATAATATATCTATATATACATATATATATATATATACACACA
Organism: Solanum habrochaites; assembly: GCA_027704765.1. Classification (NCBI taxonomy): domain Eukaryota; kingdom Viridiplantae; phylum Streptophyta; class Magnoliopsida; order Solanales; family Solanaceae; genus Solanum; species Solanum habrochaites. The sequence continues at coordinate 53,368,332 of JAKWJA010002498.1, forward strand.
CACACACACCACATATATATCTATATATATAGATATATAGATATTATAGATAGATAGATAGATAGATAGATCGATAGAGATAGAGACACGTTAGGGGTATTTGTGAGCCAAAAAAATGGGAGTATTTTTTCAGCCAAAACACCAGACGAAGAAAATGTTTTTTAACAGGATCAACAACCCTATTTTTCAATTAATAAATAAAAAAAGTTGTTCAAGGTAAATAATAATATTCAGATCCCTTCTTATCTTACCACTTTCTCTTCCCTCGTTGTTAGTCCAATTTTTATTTGTAAATTGACAGTAGATTTATCTAATTCAAATAATCACATCATCAAAAATTTATTTTCGGTAAATTTTTTAATTATCCTATGATTTTATGCCACAAGACTAATTATAAAAATCATAAGTTTTTTTTACCACTTATCTACAAAAAATCAAAGTGCATAAAACCTATGAATATGTTTATTATAATAATTGCCCTTAACAAAAAATTGGCATTCCAAGAAAGTCGAACAATCATATACATTTTTATTGGAGGAGGAAGACTTAGCGAGTGTATACCATTCCTATAACAAGAACAAAAAACAAAAAACAATTTAATTTGTTCTTCTATAAGCATATAAAAACATTAACGAATAATTAAAACAAACATAAAAACAACTATACAAATGTTGTTATTATATAAAGAAAAGATTGACTTCAAAATTGCAGAGAAAAACTAGAATAAAAAAAGGGAATAAATGTCACAATTCATAACAAGAAATTATAATTTAAATCTGTTTGAAAGGTTAATCAAAAAAATTTAATCATATAAAAAAATCAAGGATTTCGTGAATATATATTTGGAGAGATTTCACCTTTTATCTAAGACTGCAACAATCAACCAATATAACAATTTTCTTATTTCGTGACACAAACTAGAACCACTCAGAACTTCATCTATAATACCATAATAACTAGTTCCACTGTTTCTATTCTTCAAAAATATAAAAAAGGATGATACAAATACATGATTCTTATGAGAGCTTGAATTTATTGAGTAACAATTACCCGTAGGGGTATTATATAGTAATTACATGATATGATGAGTATGTTTAAAAATTGATTAGTTTTTATATATCGGTTTGGTAAAATTTTAGTTCTCATATATTCTTTTTTTCATAATTTAGTTTAATTAATATAATAATTAGGTTTTGGTCTTCATACGAATGAAAGTTGAATATTTAAAAAAGACATATTTTTTCACCTTGTATTCTTGTTCTTAAAAAACTCTAAGTTCTAAGCCCAATATAGCCCTTAATCATATATGCTTAACCCTAAATAATAGAAGGTTCTAAGCTTTCAATTCAAAAAATTCGTAAACTCTAAACCTAAAAATACAAAAAACCCTAAGTCCTAAGACGTAAACCCTAAAAACCCTAAGAAACACTAATCCATAAAAAACCTAAAAACCCCTGAAGCTAAAAAAACTCTAAGATATAAACCCTAAAAAATATATGCTACACCCTTAAAAATCCTTAACAATAAAACCCTAAAAGATGTATTTATTTATTATCCTTAAGATTCTGGTCGAAGGTATTATATACAGCCAAAGATAAGACTCTTAAAAAAAGTTAAATTTTCCTCCCATAACGTAGATATGAACATAGAAGAATGGCAATAGTTCGATAAGAAAGAGAAGTCAGACTATTAACAGTTAGATTAAGCGGGAAGAGGTTAAGATAAGCATGTCACAAAGAAAACTAAGAAGGGATATAAGTTACTACACATGGAGAGTTCAGTAGCCATGTGATTATCCATTTCCGAGTCCACCCATAGACGACTTCCTTGAATCCTAATTTAGCAATAACGACCAAAAGGACTTTCTTCAAAATAATAAGAATGACAAAAGAAAAGTGATAAACCTTGACCAGTGAATATCTTTATTATACTCTTATAAACATCTTCTTTACGAAAACAAATATATTACATTGTGATAACAAATAGCATACTCATTTCAGTCAATATTAGTAGTAGTCTAGTGGTTGATAAAATTTGAAATAGATTAGACTGTATATTGACCAATCATGGTCAGTAACAGTATAAATTTCTTTTGATTACACAAGATAACAGACAAAGTGGACTCTCATGGTAGTTTTTTCGTTATAAAATAGTAGGTTTATTACACTATTTTTATGGTTTAGCTAAATATTGTGTAGTCTGATTACAAAATTTTGTGCACCCATTCATCAATACATTTTATTGACTTCTTTAAAATTTGAAGACTCATGAAGAAATTTCTGGATATGCAACTGTAGTCACCCCCAACTTGCTTGGAATTGAGACATGGTTGTTATTGTATTCAGACGCGGTAAGGTATCATCATATTAATGCATCTTCTTTTATTAACATGAAATTAATATTTACCTACTTTTCACTATTTATACTACATAAGAATAAAGAGCTTAGTGCATACAAAGAAGCCACGAATGAATGAGTATGCATTACATGCTTTTCAATGTAAAGAAGAACAGTGAAGGCAAACAATGATCATGAAAATATAATTCACACATGAAATAGGAATAAGGTGCTTGTATAGATCCCAAGGCAAGGTATGCATTTAGAGATGGTATCCTTCCCTCGTTTTTTGTAGTAACTTACAAATTCCGTTCCTTTGAAACTCCAACATTTGCCAGTCCAATCATAGATAACTTCAATGCAATCCTAAAGTAGAACTAATGACTAAATGGCTTTCATCAAAAAATATGAATGATCAAAGAAAAATGACATTGCTAAACTAGTGAAAACCTTTAGCATTCTCTTGTTAAAATATTCTTTGCATAGACAAAGATATTACACAGTGATAACAAATAGAATACTTATTCCTGCCAACATTTTTAGTTTTCTAGTGGTGGATTAGATTTGAAACATATTATACTACAGATTGACAATACGTGATTATTATCTCTATAAATAACTTTGTGCCTCCATGTATACCAGAACAAGTATTGATCATTTTCTTTATCTTATTTTGGTAACAAGGAAATCCCCGAGGGTCATTGGGACATAGTTTAAAACTTGACAGATAATTGGCCCGCCCCTTTTTCATTTTCTACTTAAATAACCAAATTTTTTCTATGTTTATGAAGTGTCCTAACGCAGGTATCACATGCTATGCTCTTACCACTAGACCAAAAGCCTAAGCCTCAAAAGGTAGTTCTTTTGTTCTACAGAAGATTTTTTTTTATTCCCTACATAAGCATTGGTATCACGTCTTAAAAATAATTTTCCTAAATAAATTTAAAGAGGACCTGAGTTTCCATTTTTAACTGCCAATACTAGCAACAGTTTTGCTAGAGGACAAAGTTCAATTCAAGAGATACTCGATCCTCCACAATTTCAGGTTCAACCTCACTACCCCAATTTTAAGAATTCATTGAATAACCTATTTTTTATGTGAAATAATGGTTATTGTGTGCTTCAACAACATCAATATAGACCATTATTGGAAACGTTTGCTTCACACAGACGACTAGACCAAATTATAGGAAACATTACATATTAGTCTTGCTAAGCATTTAACACTTGGAATCATCATATTCAAAGTAAATACAACTTTGATTTCAATGTACCTCATAGAAAAACACATTCAGGTAGAAAATATTATTTGATAATGGTTTTAGAAATATGACAATTGATGAATACAACTTTAATGTGAATGCAACAAATACAAACATAGATTCAACTAGAACAATGATGTTTGATATTAATGCTGAAAATTCTAATAGTAACGAACATGGAACAATAAATGCTGAATGTATCAACAACAAATTGTTGCACCATCAAATATTGAATATCAGCCATATCGTAAAACTATAAGACTGATATTGAAGAAATAGATTCAATGATAAGGATAGATGTTATGCATTTCTAATTTCAATACAAATAGGTTATTTACTAATCCAAAATCATGGTACCTATGACCTTCACACGTGCTACCTAAACCAAATTCCTATGACAATGATTTTGGATTAGTTTATTATGATGATCACGTAAGTTCTTATAAAGTTTATTCCGTATATTATATGTTTTTGTTTATTTTATTGGTATTCTAAAATCTATAATAAATTACACAATATAGGTATGTTCATCCAACTGATATGCATCAGCTGTTGTAGTCACTGTTGTTTATAAGTATATGGATTTAACTAATATCACATCAAAACAATAAATATATATATAAATATCAAATTAATTAAGTAACTAACCTAATCCATTTGAATAAACTTGAAAAACATCACTATCATTAATCTGGGTACGTTATTATCTGAGGTCAAAAGATTTTGGAACAAATACCACCAGGATATGATTGAAATTAATAATATGCATCACAATTTTCCTTTCTCAATTGTCCCTTTCCTTCTATATCAATCTATTTGTTCTCGATTAATGCTCATATAAAAACTATTTCGTTCAAGCAAATATGTTCTTAAAATGTAGCATGTACTGTTCCTATGCATCACTAGTCGCATTTTCAATCATCAATATAAGACTTTTTTTGCTACCTAAAAATGTGTTGATTTCACTAACATTCACATTCAAATGGTAGTCATTAATTTTCATATTTCATTACCTATATCACATTATTTGCTATCTCAATGAGCTGGTTTGGATCTACATTGAATTCAACGACTATACCTCACATTGAGTATGACTATTCGAAGTGTTGAATTTCGAATAATCTCTTGAGTAATTTTCCAATAATTTAGTGTTTGTATTCTGGTGACTCAAACCGTTCCAATAATGGTCTATATTATGTGTTGAAAAACACCACCACACCAAACATTATAATATGGCTATATTTGAATGTTGTTGAATCACATCACCAACATTATTTTTCATAGAAAAATAGGGCTTTTTAATGAATTAATCAATGTTTAGGTTAAAAAGTTGGAGTTGGTAAAACCTGAATTGGAGGATGATCTCTTGAATTGTAACTCTCCCTCTAGCAAAATATTACTAGGATTTGGGCGATTTAAAATGGAAACTCTATGCTTTTTTTTGAGTTGATTACGAATTTTATTTTTAAGATGTTCCATTGGTCCTATATTTTTCCTAGTGCTACTGTTTTGTTGAATTCACTTAAAGGTTTTTTGTCCTTATGTACGATCTACATCTACATCTCTTCTATAGATCTCGACTTGTTTGAAGCTATTTATATTTTTCAAATTGTGGCCATTCTCTTGCCCACCCCACCAAAAAATTATGATTTGAAGCTGACAAGTAACCATAACGATTATCACCTCAATCTCCCCCCCCCCCCCTTTGAAAAAACATATACATTTTTAATGGAAGAAGGGCCATTGATGTCTAAACATGCCTATAACGAGAAACAAAACTAACCATTCCATTTTGCTTCTTTTGTAAAACACGAATAACATTTATTCATAATTAAAACAACATAAAAAATACAAAAATAGTGTTATGACATAAAGAAAGATGAATTCAATTCAAGATTTACTAGAGAAAGCTAAAATCATAAAAAAGGAATGCTTTACAAATCAACATACAAGGATAATATCAACTAAATTTTCTCGTGAATAGTAACTAAAACCAAATTTATTATATAACATATCAAGGGTTTTGAGTTGAATATATATTTTGTAGATCGTCACCTTTGTATTAATAAGACTTCATTAAAATCCTCTATTTTAGACGAACAGTCTCTATTTTCGTGATCAACTAGCACCCACCCAAACTTCATCTGTTATACAACCACACACAATACTAGTTTCCATTGATTTTTATTCTCCAGAAATTTCACCGAAAAGGAGATTCAAATAGAATTTTCCTATATGAAGCTTGAATGTTATTGGAGTCAGCAATTACCCCCTTTTGGGTGATTATATAGTAATTTCAATGGTAGTGAGTATATTTAAATAATTAATTAGTCCTTGTAATTATAGTTCGGTCCTCTATTAGTTCTCACATCTATCTTTAATATTATTTTAATTAATATTATCATTAAAGGTTTGATCTTAAACTAAGAAGTTCAATATTTAACAAAAAATATATTTTTACAGTTTTAACAACCTTGTTTTCTTTTCCTCTAAAAAACACTAAGTTCTGAAACCTAATAAGCCTAATATAAAAAAAAAAAAAAAAAAAAAAAAAAAAAAAAATATGTGTGAAACCCTAAAATAACAAGGCTCTAAAAACCTAAATCTTAAATCCTAAAACTCTAAAATCGTAAAAAAAACCCACACAAAACCCAAGTCCTAAACGTCAAACACTAAAACACCTATGCCAACATTAAAACGATAGAAATATCCAAAAAAAAAAAACTGAGACCTAACAACTATCTATGATCTCTAAACCCTATAAAACCTAAAGAGTATATATGCTAAACACGTAAAAAACCTAAGCCTTAAACTAGGTAAGTAAGTAAGGTGTTACTTTACAATAAATGTGAGCGGGTAAGAGTGTGGTATAAAATGACCCTATGTAGAAACTAAGTTTGGCTACTTATTAAAAAACAAGTGCCATCAAAAGATGTATCCTCGAATTTTTTGTAGTCCACACACAAATTCTTTTTAAAATGAATTTTTCTGTGCATCTCAATTAAGTAGTTTTTATTTTATTTGTCCTTTGAGTGGATTAATATAAGCATTATTTATTACCCTTAAGATTCTGGTCGAGACGGATCACATATAGCCAACGTAACCCTCTTAACTAAGATTTCAACAAGCTTCCTCCCAATAGGTAATATGAATTTAGAAGGATGTAGTAGTGGGCCTAATAAGAGAAGTTCAACATTACAAATTAGAATTAATCGCTTTATAGGGTCCAAGCGGGTCTCAATTATAAAAATACTTCTATAAGCATGGGAAGATGTTAAGATAACATCTTCTCGACAAAGAAAATATAGGGATATTAGTTATACCATTGTGAGGCGTAGCCATGAAATTAGAGCCAATTCCAAGTCCACCCTGAAACTTTTCCTTGCAATCCAAAGTAGCAATAACGACAAAAGGTATTTCATCAAAAAATAAGAAATGACCAAGAGAACAATAACAACCTTGACCAGTAAATATCTTTGTATCCTTTTGTATACTCTTCTTTAATTAGACCAAGATATCACCATCTTATAACAAATAGCATGCTCATCATGACAATATTGGTTAGTAGTCTCTTGTGGATCAAACTTGACAATCTCTAGACTATATATTAGACATCCAACATTTACACAACTGGTCTCAATAACCTTTGCCCCCAAAGGTACCAGACAAGTAAGTATCTCTCCTTTAGGTGGGTCTCGTTAAAAATTGGAGGATGATTAACACGACTTTTTCGTGATTTAAGATCAAGATTGTGTAGTATTGATTAAATAATTGGGGGGCAAAAAAACACGCGGCATAAATATTTTGTGTAACATTCTTCAATTTGAAGACGCTTGAAGAACTTTTGCAATATGTCAATTGTAGTCACCCCAACTTTGCTTTCGACATTAGAACAGGTTGTCATTGTATTCCGACACGTAATGTAACATCACTAAATTGTATCGTCTTTTATGACATGAAATTATATTTAGGTACTGTTTCACACAATGTATCGTACATAAGAATAGAAAGCTTACTCATACGACGTAAATACTACATGACATGAAGCCTTTAATTAATAATATTTAATTTGCATGCTTTCAAAGTACGATGAACATAGAAGGCAAATAATGTCAATAAAATATATTGCACACATGAAATAGGAATAAGTGCTGTACCGATTCCAAGTCCAGGTCTGCATTTCCATATTGTTCCTCATCATTTCTTGTAGTAACTTAACAAATCCAAATCCCAAATCCCGTTCCTTTGCAACTTTGACATTCCCAAGGTCCAGTCTATAGACAACTTCCTTGCAATCCCTAAAGGATCACTAACCACAAAAGGTTTCATAAAAATAGAATTACTAAAAGAGAATGACAACGCTAGAACCAGTAATATTTTATAATTCCTCTTCACAACATCTTTTCATTTGCATAAACCAAGATATTACACAGTGATAGATTAATGCCTACTCATTCCTTCAATATTTTTACTAGTCTAGTGGTGGATGAGATTTTTAAACACATTAGACGGTATATTTCACCAATCAGGATCAAATAACTCTATACATAAATTTGTCTCACACAAGAGATTAGAACAAGTGTTGATCTTTTTCTTTTTGTTATTTTTTAACAATGAACTCCTTGAGGTTCATTTGGCAGACATTTTGGAAAACTTGACGGATAATTGGCCCGCCCCTTTGTAATTTTTTTTCTCCATTAATACCATGTGCTTTTGTCTAATGTTATGAGGTTTGCCTAAACCCCCACGTGTCACATGCTACGCTCTTTACCAAAGAGACCAAAAGCCTATCCTATAAAGATAATTTATTTGTTCAACCAAGAAGATATTCCTATAGTCCCTACATAAGCATCCATGCCCCATATTTAAAAATAATATTCCTAATAACATTTAAAGAGGAACAGATTTCCAATTATTCCAATTTCCATACTATCAACAGGTCTGACAGTATGGGAGAGTTTTCAATTTTTAAAGAGAAACTCATCCTCCACAATTTCAGATTCAAACCTCAACCCCACTACCCAAAACTTAGAATGCATTAAGATAAACTTTTTTTATGAAAAAACTTGTTGATTATGTTCTTAAACAACATCAACATAACGTTATTTGAAATATTTGTTTACAAAAGCCGACAATACCAAATTCTAGTAACATTATCATTGGGTCTAGGTAAGCATTTAACATTGGTAATATCATATTCAAAGTGAGTACAACGTGGATTTCATGTATCACATATACAAACCCTCACGTAGAAAATAATATTTGTATAGCTTTGGATTGGAAAATACGACAATGACAATACAGACTTGTAAAATTGCTGTATGCAGGAAAAATAATATTTTAAAAAAGAAGAACCGATGTTTGATATTAATACTTAAACTGCTACTAGTAACGAACTTGGAAAATAAATATTAATTTAAAACAACAAATTGTTTAACCAAATATGTCTTGTTCAAGAAATTTTGTGACAACTTATAAGAGTTATATAAACTACTAAATATTGCAAATTAGAAGGAAAATTGTTGATTAATAGTCTAATTTAAATAATATGGGTTATTTTTTTTTGCCAAAATTCTTGGACCTTCATGTCCTAACCTACCCAATTCATTTGACAATGAGTTTTATTAAGTTTATACTGATGATCAAGTAAGTTCTTCAATGTACTTTTTTGATATTATATATATATTTTTTAATTGTTGGTATTAGCTAAAATCAATATAAATTTACAACAATAACGACAACTTTTGTTGTAAATTTATATTTATTTTAGATAATACCAACAATCAAACAAAAAATATGTATAATACAAGATTAGATTGAAGCACTAACCTAATAATCAGAATAAACATGATTAAACTCACTTAAATATGAAATGGGTAAGTTAGCATATGAAGGTCCAAGATTTTTGAACAAATAACAATTATGATTGAAATTGGAATATGTATCACTATCTTCCTTCTCAATTGAATCACTTCCTCCGATTTCACTCTAATTTATCGCGATTATATTGATCGGATAAGACATATTTGGTTCAGCAATATTTTGTAGAAAATAGCATTTATTTTTCCAAGTGCATCACTAGTCAAATTTTCAGCATCAATATAAGGCATTGTTGTGCTACCTAAATATGTGTTTGGTTTTGCTGCATTTACATTCAAATTGTAGTCATAATCGTCATATTTCCAATACAAATATTAAACATAATTTTCCTATGCGATTGTGTTGTTTTATGAGGTACATTGAGTTTCAAGTTGTACTCACACTGAAAGTGTTAAATGCCGACTAAGGCCTATGAGTAATGTTACCTATAATTGGGTGTTGTAATCTTGGTGAACCAAACATTTCCAATAATGGTCTATAGTGTTGTTTTTGAAGCACACCACAAAATCAAACATTTCAAAAAATGGTCTATATTGAAGTTGTTGAAGCACAATACCAACATTATTTTTCATAGGAAAAAATTGTTTATTTAATGAATTCTTAATGTTGGGGTAGTGGGGATAACCTGAAATTGTGGAGGATCGAGTTTCTCTTGAATTAAACTCTCCCTTCTCGAAAAAATGTCGATGGTATTGGGAGTTCAAAATGGAAACTCTCGTGCTCGTTGGATTCGATTACGAATATTAATTTTTAAGATGGGGAATTGTCCCATATTTTCTATTTGTACTCTTTTGTTAATATTCACTTAAAGATTTTTGGCCTGATGTATGATGACTGCTTTTGCGCTCTTCTTGATCTCGAATTGTTGAAGTGATATTTCTAAGATATTTTTCAAGATATGTGGCACTTCTAGGAAATCTAATTAAATTGGAGCTAGAAAAATATTGAGTGTAATGTATAACATGTCTATATCAAAAAGAAAGACTAAACAATATAATTTGCTTCTTGTATAACACATAAAAACATTTATGAATAATTGAAAGAACAAAGACTAAACAATCTAATTGTCTCAAAAAAATTTCTTGATTCGTTTTTAGGGAATTATTGGAGTAAAAGGAACTAAATTAGTTCAGTTTGAAAATGTTAGAATTATGCTTAGGGCTTGGAGAAGAGAGAAGAGAAGAAAGAAAGGGACAAAAGTCAAGAATTTGCCAAAAATGTCAAAACATTGCGAGTGCAATTTGTGGGGGTGATCCCTATAAAGGTATGTGAGATCATTTAGTGTTAGTTACATTCACCCACATACCAAACATAATTCAATTCAGTGATTGGTGGTTTGTTTACATGTTAGTATGTGAAGTTCTTGAAGAACATTGTCGAATTCCAATGAGTTGAATTGTTGAATGCCTAGTGTTGATTTGATTCGTTATTATGGGTTATTTTTTGGGTTAAATATATTGAGCATTGAGGGTACTCATGTCCTATGTTTTTGGGAAAAGAACCATTGAAGTTTAGAGGGTTTAGAGATGAAAAATGAAGTACAAAGGTCAGAGATTTTGTAGCTGGGGCAACATGCCTTAAAGAGCACCACAAAAGTTTTTCTGAGCTTTGACCTATGGAGCGTCGAGCCAGCAAGAGCGCCACAAAAAGTTCTCTATACTTTGAGGGCTAGCGCCCTGCGCCTCTCAGATCTCCAGGGACGACAGTTCTCCCAATTCTTCCCCTACCTTTTCGTACTAATTCCTAAGTGTTGTACCTATGATTCATAATTGAGTCCAACACTCTAAAGTAAATCTAAACATCATGGAATTATCCATAAAAATGAGATCATTAACCTTGAATCCATAGTCTAATTCAAGGAAAGCTAAGATCAAATTAGTCAAAATGTTAGGAGTCAAGTCTAAAAGTTAAGAAGTAAGTAGTCAAAGTTTTCAAGAGTCTTTATTAAATGTTTTAACTTTTTTTAAAGGCTCAAGATGCAAATAAATCAAAGAGTAAGGAGTTGAGTTCATTTCTCAAAAGTTATAAGGAAACTAAGTATTCTCTAATAGTTACAAACGTTTTCACATTTTGAACAAGAAAGGAAGCTGAGACTTTCAAAGAGACTTAGGCTAGTTTTAGTAAGAGAAAACTATGATTTCCAAGAGAGATTTTAAATTTATGTTTAAGTAATTACCTCTAACAAGAGAAGAACTTGTTTTACAACCATATGAGGTAAATTCTTTTTGAGTTGTATTGAGTGCAGTTATTCTTGAGTTGAGCAGAGTAATAATAAGTGTTCCTTATAACAATTTTTCAAGCATAAGTTGTTTAAACATTTAAACTAGCATATTCGTACATTCAACGTACAAATGCCTGTTGGTCTGCATCTTATTATGATACAGACGCACGTAACTAGAATCATCATCATCCAGCGCCTCTTTGATCCAACTGAACACTCAAAGTATGGTTGTATATTTACTTGTAAATTAGAGTAAGGGTTAGGGTAGATTTTAACTGGGATGGGCTAATGGGTATTAAATTGCGTGATTTTCCATGGTGGATATTGATTTTTATTGCTCACGTGAAAAAAATATATCACATCGCCTGCTTGGTGGCATTAGTTAAAGTTAGGGGTATTTGTGAGCCAACAAAAAGAAAGTGGAGTATTTTTAGCCAAAACGCAAACGAATAATATTTGTGTTCTATTTCAAATAGTTAAGAGGTACTTTTTACCTTTTTAATTTTTGATTAAAAGTTTTCATTTTATTATAAAGGACTGCTTTTTCTGCCTTCTAAGAAAGTTCTTCAATATACACCTATTATGATATGTTTTTGATAGAGCACAAATCTTTAAAATACTTTCTTTTTCCCCGTAATTTAAAAGGAACAAATTTTAATGTACTTTAAGGAATAATAGTCAAATATATGTTTATAATAGGTTAACTATAATGATTAATCAATTTATTCATCTATTTATTTATTTTTTATAAAAGGGGGGATTCTAATAGTATTAAAAAAAATAGGTTTCAAACATGATAGATAATGATAATACCAACACTATTTTTCGTGTCATACCCTACATAGATAGCTTCAATTTTTAATAAAAAATAATATTGTAAATATTTTTTTGGGATAAAGATGTCTAAGATTGAGATCATTTACAATATGCGTTGATTAATATGTGTAACTGCATAACCAAAAGAGTGCAATATAACTTTAAAATTATGATGGAATTCAAATATAAGAAATGAACGAATCGTGATGGTAACAACAGTTCGTACATCTTCAGAAGCAATGGAATGCTCTCCAACAGAGAGAAAAAAATGATGTAATTATAACCAATGATCATTCACCAAATTTGGATTCTTTTAAACTCTTTGCTCAAGCTGTAATCTTGGATATAATTTCACAATGTAAGTATTTATTCCATTAATCCACTTATGACATCTATTGTGAGAAAAGTCAGTAACTTTATAAACACACTACGAAAATCGACTAACAAATTTTCTTTTAATATATAATTTAATTCTTTAGAGCTAAAGAATTTAGTACAATTCACTTTAATTATGTGTAGCAATGAACATTTTGTTGTTTAGTGACATTAGTTATATGTTTTTAATATCTATTTTATTTAGTAATTGATAAGTTATTAATCTGTAACAAACTTTTTATAGTGAATATGCTTGAAATTAACTATTCATAAAGTATTTAATACAATTAAATTATAATTGTCAACTTCTAGAAATAATTATGCACTTGTATGCGATGAATTCAATGAACTATTAGAAGAAAAAAAAGCTTTGAAAGAAGGACAATGTTTTTTCTACAAATGTCACTAAACGAGAAAATTGTGAAACACTTGTGACAATTTGTATTGAGGAGAAAAGTAGAAATAAAGCAGAAAAAGAATCAGAAGATGGAGAAAAGATGATTATTAATGATGTTGATACAAATAATATGGGTAGAGATCATGAAAAATTATTTACAGAAACAAATGGTATGATTAATATTGAGGAAAATAGAAATAGTATTGATGAAGTTTACTACCATAGCGTATCTAATGAAAAATACAAACGGAAAAGGATATTGTCTTCAACTTCATGAATATTATTTGTGTGCTCCTCAATATTATGTACACCATTTGTTTTTTAAATAAGTCTTCATTATCTCCATCTTCTGATCCTTATTCCGCTCTCTCTCTCTTTCTATTTTTTTTATGTCAATACAAATTTCAAAAAGTGTTTCACAATTTTCGCATTTAGTGGCCTTTATAGAAAAAAGCATGCTCCATCTTTCAAAATGTTTTTCCCTAAGAGTTCATTGTATTCATCAGATATAATTGCATAATTATTTCAAGAAGCTGCAATTGTAATTTAACAAGATAATTTTCCCGCGCTTCGTGTCATAAACAATAATTGCATTAAACTTGCAAATAAATTTTTTCTAATATCCATACATTAAAAGTAATAGAAAAATAGGTTCTTAAAAAAGTATTAACAATATTCCGATATGAATTTAATTATTTTCCATTATCACATACTGTCAAGAACCTTATGAATGAATTATTGACCTGATAATATAAATCATTGGTTCTTAATCTACATGAAAGGAAAATAAAGAACAAATATGAGAATATATAGCAAAGGTCGTTTCGTAATAAAAATGAAACCCTTATATCGTTACATATATTATACAATTGTGATATATGTCTAAGGAGAAAACTTAAAAATGTTGTGTAAAAATATAAAAAGAAAATACAGTTACTTGACAATAATTTTTTTCTGTGTACAATAAAGCTACGTACTAAGGCGGTATATTTACAATCTATAAATGGCGAAATTACCTTTGCACCCAGAAACATAAAAAAATAAAGTTAAAACAGTACTCAAAAATAACCATTAAGATCATAAGCGATACAAAAGTATGAGTGTAAAAAAACAACCATAATAGAATGAAACTATATAGGAAAAAATCGAGTCCACTAAATAAAAAATATATCCTTAAAAAAAATCGTCCACTGTAATACAGAGGTTTTAATGCATTACACCTCTCAGGATGAATTTGGAAAACGATTTAGTCCACCAACATATATTGATTAAAACAGTTGTGTTAGAAAGTCACTAAAAGGAGGAAAAGTACAAAATATTTAATTGAGGAAAGGTGAAAGGAAAGAATAACTAATTTTTGTTTTTTTAAAATGAGACGAAATACTTTATTTATAGGGAAACAAAGGTTAGTGTGAAACAAAAATGTTATGTGACTTATCTAGAAAGGTTAAAACTATTTGGGGAAAGTGCAAACTGTTCAGAAGTTCACAAGGTTTCATAAATGTCACAGACTTTTCATTAAGTCACAATTTTCATTAAAGTCGGAATGTTTACTAAAAGTCACAACTTTTGATTATTAAACGTAGCCACTCTTCATTAAAGTCACAACTCTTTCGTAAAGTCACAAACTATTGTATAAAAGTCGGACTCTTTTCTTAAGTCACAGTTTTGATAGAAGTCACAACTCTTCAGCTCAAAGTCACTCATTCAAAAGAATGAAGGCTTAGTTTTGGGAATTAATAAATTTAAAAAGAAATTCTTCTTGGAGTGGCCGCACGTAGGCGGGGACTAAGCGTCTCTGTATATACTAACTAGGTTATTTCTATCGCACCGAAATAATAATTGCCATACGAACTTGCAAATAATTTTTACTATATCCTCATACAAATAATGAAAAAAAAGTTCTTCACAAAATAGGTAGCAACTATTCCACCATTAATTTACACTTTGTCATTTATCACATAAGTCAAGAACCTCAATAATGAACTCTATTATGATATAATAAAATATTTGATCTTTAATCAAACAGATGTAGAATGGGAAAACAAAGAACAAAAATATAAATATTATATAAAAGAGTTTCGTAAAAAAAGGACAACATCTTAAGTTGCAGAAGAGGCCTGTGCATACAACATTGGTGATGAATGTATCTAAGGAGAAAATTTAATTTTTTTTTAACATATTCAACAACACATGAAAACATTAGTATGACTTTGAAAATGCATAATGAATTTCTCAATGAAAGTAAGAAATTTAATATTATGGGAGAAAGATAAGATGTCACGATAGGTATAGTAATTTCACAATAACTGGATTTTTTGTAACAAAAAAGATACTACTACATGTTTATATTCAATTATAATCGGAGAAAATAACCTGTTGCAAACACAAAAAAACAAAATTAAAACAGATACTCAAAAAACAATTATGAATAATCATTAAATATAAATTAATTATGTAAAAACAAAACAAGGAAATAGAATAAAATCTAAAGAAAAACTTGTGTCCACTGAATACAATCTATCTTTTAAAAAATGAATCACTTTGCTCAAGGCTTAAAGAATTACATAATCTCTAATGAAATGATTTATATTATCAACAACTTATTGATTAAAAACAATGTAGTTAGTAGTCACTTAAATAGGAGCAAAGTACAAAATGTTTATTTGCGGAAGTAGATGAGAAGTTAGAATTTTGTTGTTTTAAAATGAGAGGAAAATACTTTATTTATAAAAAACCCAAGGGACACGATCGATCGAAAAAAAAGTTTATTGTGGCTTATCAGGAAAGGTTTTTTAAAAATTATTTGGAAAAGGTACAACCTTTCAGAATGTTCCGGAATGTCACAACCTTACATAATGTCACAAACATGTATAAGTAACAACTTTTGCATTTACGTCGCCAACATTTCATAAAGATACAACTTTGAGAAACAGTTCGAAAACTCTTGAATTAAAGTTCACAACTCTCTTAAAGTCGAAAATAACTATTATAAAAAGTCGGAACTCTTCACTTCAAGTGACCAATCTTGACAGAATTCACAACTCTTCATCAAAGTTATTAGTTTTTAGAATAGATAAATTAAAGTAAAAATTATTGCTGTGGTGGCTACGTAGGCGCGGTACTATGGTTCTGTTTATATAAATATATGATAGGATTTACCAGAACACTTATAAATAGAGTAGTTCAACCATATTCACTATAAATGGGTGTGGATACAAAATACTTACTTTAGGAGTATAATCAAAAGATATATGAAAACAAATAACTAAGTCATAACATAACACATATTCAAGGTGCTACTCATGATAAAATTTTACAAAAACTGTGATTGTACCAAACTTAGCTTCAAAAAATTTAATTAATATCTAATAGAAAAAGTTATTTAGTACATTTTTGTAGTGTAGTTCTACTAGTAAATGATCTGGTTCTCAAGATAAGATGTTTCTTTTTGTGGGGGGCACAATTGAATGAATATAATTATACTTACATAGTGATTAATTATATCCAAGATCATAGTCTGAGACAAAGAGTGTTCGGTCAATAAAGAATCTTACAATAGAGGATAAATTGATGAATTAAAATAGTTGACCATAATAAATATAATATTTGACTAGTATTCATTAAAGCAGAATTAAACATATTAGTTCTTTGTGTTTTGGAAAAAAAATATCCATTTTGTGTTGCTCACAAATACTACGTTTAACAATGCCACCAATCGTTCCACGCCTTGTGAACATAAGTTGTCATATGAACAATACACATCAATATTCCACCTGGAAATTAACGTAATTAATACCCAATTGACCTTTAATTTTTAGATACACACCCAACCTTTACTCAAGTGTTAACCAAGGAACTATACAGCAGATTCACTTGTCCTTCTCCAGGTCCTAAAACAATCAATACACCCACCTTTCAATCGAATTTCTCCATAATCCAAAACAATTCAGGAACACTATCTCACACAAATTTGTTAGTCCCCTAAGATACACCAAAACCTCAATGCCACTCCCACAAACGAAAGTATTTTTGAATCCTTTTGATAGTTCGCACGGGTAGTTTTGACCTTATCAACATTGAAAAAATACAAAGATACAATACGAAGAATTTTTAACAAAGAATCAAGTAACCCTATTTTTTAAAATTATAATAAATAAAAATTAAAAAGTTGGTTCAATGTAAATAATAATTGATAATCAGATCCCTCTAGCTGTACTTTCTCTTCCCTCTTTGTTACTCCAATTTTGTTTTTAAGTTATAGACCTAGATTTTAATAATCCAAATATCTACATCTTAAAAAAAGTATTTGGTGAATTTATTAAATCTTCTAGTGTAGTATTATCCTCTTAACATATCTATAAAAGAACAAATTACAACTTATTCTAACAAAACTAAGTGTGAAAAACGTATATTAGTTGAATTAATCATAATAAGACTTTAACTAAAATTGTGGCACTTTTTTTTTTTCTTTTTTTTTTGTGTTCGTTTTCTACTTTGAACATCTAATAACAATTGAGTAGACCAGTATTAAATAAGATTATCAAGTTCCCCTCTTCCCCCCCCCTCCACGAAACAATCACATAAGTTTTTATGGAGGTAAGGATATCGAGTGGTACAAACATGCCACTCTACACAAGAACCAAAATCTACATCCTAAATTTAATGTGCTTCGTCGAATACGCATCATAAAAACATTTATATAGAACAACAGAACAAATGGGGTTATGACACAAAAGAAAAGAGTTGTAAATCAACGTATTTATTAGAGTAAAAAAAAACTAAAATCCAACAAAAATTCTCGATGGATCTGTACAATCACACAAGAATTAATATCAAGTAAGCTTCTTTTGAAAAGGGAACTAAACCGACATTTATTTATATTGTAAAAAGTCTATGAATGTTGAGTGAATATATATTTGTAGAGAGGCTCCCTTTGTAGTCATGACTTCAAAAATCTGTTCTTTCCACCAAGTTACCAATTAGTCTAAGAGGCCATGATCATTAGCACACAACCAAGAACATCATCCATTTAAATCCCACGCAATAACCAGTTTCCATGATTTCTATTCCTTCAATCTTTAAGAAAAAGAGATTACAAAACACTAGTTTTCTATAATAGCTGAATTTATTCGGAGTCACAATTAACCTTTCTTGAGGATTAGATAGTAATTACAATGGTAGTGAGATGTTTAAATAATTGTTTAGTCCTATATATAGGTTGGTCTACATTTAATTATCAGATGGTATTGATTGTTTCATATTTATATAAATAATTATACATCAGTAGGTTTTGGTCTTCATTACTAATGAAAGTTGACTATAAACAAAGCACATATTTCTTACACCTATTCTTTCTTTAAACCAACACCTCTAAGTTCTAAACTAGTAATCCCCTAAAGTCATATATGATATCCTAAATATAAACGGCTCTAAACCCATGACAGTTCTAACAAATCCGTAAAGTCTAAACGTAAGAACACAAAAAACCCTAATTCATAAAACCGTAAACCCTAACAAACCGAGAAATACTTAATCACCTTAAAATCCGTAAAATACCCCCTAAAGCTAAGGAAATTTCAAGCTCTAAAAACTAAAAACACCCTACATTGTATTACATGTCTAAACCCTTAAAAATAAAAACGAAAAACCCTAAGCCTTAAACTAGTTAAGGAATTAAGGTGTTACTTTGCAATAAATGTGAGTGTAAGAGTGTGGTATGTGTTGACCATTATATGAGACTAGTTGTCATAGCTCGAGCGTACAACCGGGACGTGGAGCCACTCGAAGATCATTGTTGCCCAACCCTTAGTTTAGCTTACCTAACCAAAGGAAGACTACAAACTCAACTTAAACAGAAAAAGAATGCTTTAAGGAAAACTACTTCCTTATCATATCTGGCCATGAAGGCACTCCAGTTTCACAAAGCCAAATTAACACTCAACTAAAATACTAGTGTCTAGAAGGGACTCTAAATTGACTGAAGAGGGATGTTGGACAGAATCCCAAAAAATCGTTAAACTAAACAACTAACACAAACGAAAAATGGATGTCTCCCGGACATCCAAGTGAGATCATCAGGACTCTTGAGCTCAAAATTTTGGCCTCTCCCCTGATCAACGCAAAAACGCGTGAGACCTTGGTACTTGCGGTTCTACCTCATAAAACGATGACAGGCCAACTAACATCAGTACAGTGAAGTACGAGTATGCGAGGCGAGTTGGAAGGAAACAAAAGTTAGGCTACTAAAGGGCAGTAAGAATAAATACTTAATCTTGGCTCTGTTATGTTCACGACCCAAAAACGGGCCAGAGACTGGCACCCACACTTATTCACCGCCTACTATGTGAGTTGAACCAACCAATTACATTCCCAACGTTTCGACAAGAAATAACAAAATACAATGCGAGAAGACTTACAGTACTCTTAATGAAAACCAATTTCACTAACTTCAAAATTCAACATCTATTATTTCCCCCACCAAAATCTGTGAAGTTAATCACACAAGAACATCTATGATCAAATACTAAAACTAAGTAGGATTCTAAAAGCTAACTAAACAAAAGATAGTCAATGCCGGCAACTTCAAGCATCAAGACATGAGGAAGAAGATACCTCAGTCGAAGCTAGAAGCTATTTCGCTCCACCCTGAAATCCGTTGCTAATGAACGCCTGCGGTAGAGTTGCGTTGAGTTGAAGACGACGGTCGTTTGCTCGCATACCACAAAAACAAAGAAAGAACATACAAGTAGGGGTCAGTACAAAAACACAAGTACTGAGTAGGTATATAGGCCAACTCAAAATAGAAAACAGTACATATAGATATATCATAAAATCAACATAATATAAATGTAGCAACCAACAAGTTCTAAAATAATCCACAAGAAGCACCCAACGTTCAATGAGACTAAAGCCTCAACACACATATCCCATTGGGAAAAATAGGTTCATTAGATGAGTATATTAACATCTTTCCAGGTTCATTATCTTTATTCTCTCGGTGCGGTAAGCTGACACTCCCGCTCCATATACTATCCTGGTGTACAGAACGTGACACCGATCCCTTAACTTACGTGTCGGTCGTGACACCCGATCCATTATTCTAGCCTATTGGGGTCGGAAAGTGCATAACCCGATCCATATTCATACTGGTGTCGAACCGGGAACCACGATCCATATTCTATCCTGGGTCGGAAGGGATCACACCGATCCTCTATCTACCCTGGTGCGGACACCGTGACACCGATCCTCTAACCTCATTCGTTTAGTTCATCAAGCTTCTTTTATACTAACTTGGCCATCATCATTAACAAGAGGTTTTTAGATAAGATCTCAATGCTTCATCATGATATTTCTATCCACAATTTATAATCATCATTACATCAACATACCATTAAGCATATACAAGAGTTACAATGAATACCCACAATCATATCATCGCTATTAAGAGTTACTACGACTAGCGTAAAACCATAAACCTACTCCAACGAAGATCGCAATCAACAAGATATCTCCCAAAGCTGCATTCTTCCTCTCTTCAATCGACTATTTTCCCTCTCCTCTTGTCTTTCTTGTTTTTCTATTCAAAACACTTTTCTTTTACCCTAATTAGTATATGAATTAAGTATACAGAGATGACATAAAATAACCCACTTTTATTTTAAGGTTGTCTCCTCAACCCCCAAGTAATTGAATTACTTAATATTAATACATTAAATTAATAATTCTATTTAGCATGAAAAGCCAAAACGCCGCCTTTACAACTTACAAAGTGAGATTACATACCGAGTGAGCTACGGGAAAACTGTGACGGCACGTCATGACAGGTCTGATCACCAAAGCCTTAGAGAGTTAATTTCTGTGTGGAAGATGTTGACGGTCCGTCTGCCCAACGACGGTCCATAATGCCAGTCGTGACGAAGTTCACGAGATTCTGGATGTTTCAGTACCCAATTTCAGAATTCTAAGTGTTTGGAACAGACCCCCCACGACGGGCCCGTGTGGCCCATGAAGGTTAGCGTGGGGATCTGTCGACTCCGCCAGTTTTTACCCAGAAGAAATAAAATCTGCTGCTCAAAAAGATCTAAACAGGTAGCTCACAATAGATACCAATTTACCCATCCATTCGTACTCGAACCGATCACGAGAAGAAAAACAAGAGTGAAAAGGGCCGTTAGTACGGAATCTGTAACAGGTGTGGGTATCTTTCTTGAAATATCAGCCTCCTTCTGCCCAAGTGGATTCTGCAACTGGTCGATTATTCCATTGGAACCCTTAATGATGCAATCTCACTCGACCTCAACTTGCGGACCTTATCTTGTATTTAACAAATGGCAACAGGCTCCTCCTCATAAGAGAAGTCCAATAAAGCAGACTGAATTCCAACCGAATGATGTAGTTTCCATCCCCATGGCTATCCTTTATCCAACATAGACAAATGAACTCCTGTATGAAAATACCCGTGGTTGCACACGTCCTGAAGTCCCTGGAGTGTCAAGGCTACTTAATAGCCCACCCCCTTACTCGCTTCAGACTTCAAAGTGAACAAAATACTCAGGAATAAGTTACCTCTTTTTCCAACATAGCCTATCACACCCTGCATGGGTGAAACCCTGCAGCAAAGACTGCTCACATCATGAACTCCAAGTCCCTAATCCTTTTCGATCTGGGATACCTCTGTGCCTACTTTGAGCTCGAAAGCTTTTCTGAATAGAATTTCACCTTTCTAACGAACTCCTCAACGGTCAGTACCCCAAGGTCTAACCCGAATGCATAAAACAAACAAATGGGAGACAACCATACATTCTGCCGTACCCATACAACTGATGACGAAGGAAGGAGCCATATTCATACCTTGAGTGATAGCTAGTAGCTGTATGAAAATCTCCGATAAGGGTAAAGAAGTTATCCCAATGAACACCGATTTCTATCAAACATGCTCGAAGCATATTCTTTCAAACTTGAATCGTTTCGCTTCAGACTGTCCATCGGTCTGAGGGTGAAATGCCCGGTTGACGAGGTTCTCAACCCTTCTGAGTACCTATTCCGACGTTCATGTTCTCCCTATAGAACTAGAAAGTAACTGAGTACCTCTATCTGATATGATGGAAAGTGGAACCTCCATGTGCAACACGGAACCATTCTCGAGATGTACGAGTCTGGCAAACTTCTCTGCCATTGTACAGCCACCCTTAACCGGAATGAAAAATGAGCAGACTTATCAGTGAGTCTGTCACAATACCCAACTAATAGAATCAAACTTGCCCAAGGTCTTTGGCAAGACCCAAACCCAGAAGTCATTGCAATTCTTTCCACTTACATTCAGGAAATGCTGCATTCTCTGAAAGTGTTCCTCCGGGCCTCCTGGGTGTCATACTTACTTGTACTGACAATTTGGACATTGGCAAACAAACTCAACAATTGTCGCGCGTCATGCTACTCCCAACTATGTGTTGCTCTTAGTCAAGGTACATCTTGGTCTGCACCAGGATGTATAGAATATCCAGAACTATGAGCCTCCTTGTAAGAATAGTGTGGATCAACACATATCAACAAGGGGCACACATTTACATTCCACCCTTAATTCTCAAAACAACTTACTCATCCATTAGTATTCTTTAGCATCTCCTCGCCAACAACATTCATCCGGATCCGAATCAGTTTCTCATCAGTAAACTGTTGCTTTCCCTTAATCTTGTCAAGAAAGGCAAGATCTTGCTCCCACATTGGCTAAAATCCACCCAGTTCGCATTTACTTCCAACCTCATCAAGGTCATTAGACAGGGTCTGAGGTGTACCTACTAGGCCAATGGGCGTCTAGAGGGCTGCACGTGAGCTAAATGACCCATGCTCCCTCTTTTCTACTTAAGGCGTCTGCACAGCACAACATTAGTTTCCGGGTGTTACAAGATAGGTAACTATTGATTACTTCATTTAGTCCATCAATCTCCTCCGGTCTCAAATTCAAATCTGATCTGAGCTAATAACATACTGTAAGGCTACGATGAATCCGTTAGACTTCAGACTTAACCCCATATAGATAGTTGTCTCCATTGCTTAATGCAAACACTACTGCAGCCAATTCTAATCTCATGGGTCGGAGAGGTACGTTCAGGCACCTTTAATTGCTCGAAGAATAAGCAATTACATTCTTCTCTGCATTAGCACATGCATCCAAACCCAATAGGCTACTGCCATCACAATAAACAATGAAGTTTTTACCCCCTATGGCCTAACTGGGGTAAGGATAGGTGCAGTAGTCAGCAAGGTCTCATGAGTTTCTTTGAAAGCTTCATCACCATTCATTTCGGACCATACAAAGGGAACATTCTTCTTTAGTCAAGTTCGTCACATTGGGAAGCGATTAGATTAGAAGAGAATCCCTTGACAAATCGAATGGTAGTGAGCTGGCATAAACCAACAAAAGCCCGTATTTCTGAACCATTAGTAGGTCTCGACCCAACACGGGTCTTCAATTTAGAAGGATCCACCACACCCCCCCCACCCTAGAAACCACATTGCACCAAGAAGGAAATGCACTCTAAGCCAAAATCACACTTTGAGAATTGGCCATAATAAAGCTTTTTCTCCCTGATAATTCCAACACAATTCTCAAATGCTCTCACATTGTCCTTCTTATCTTGAAGTATATCGGATATCATCAATAAATACGATCACAAAGAGATCAAGATATGGCTTAAATTATCCCGTCATCAGCCTCATAACAAGCAGAAGGGGCATCGTTAGTCAAAAGTACATTACGAGAATGTTCATAATGCCATACTTGGTTCGAAAAGCCACGGCTTTGCAACAGCTGCTGCCGTATTTTCAAATGATGTAAAACCAGGAACCTCAAGTCATACCTTAAAGAAGACACAAGAACCTTGTAACTGACCCGAAAGCATCATCAATGCGAGGAAGAGGATACCTGTTCTTAACAGTTAATTTATTTACGTTGTTTCCTTGGTATAACCTGTATGCAATCCGAAGACTCCCATCTTTCTTCTTCCAAACAAAACAGGAATCACTGCCCAAGGGGATGCCACTTGGTTAATGAAACTTTTAGCTTAAAACGCTTTTGAAGTTGCTGGCCTTTTCACATCTAATTTTAATCCGAGGGATGGGTTTGAACCGGGGAGCCATTCTTAAGGGGGTGTAGACTGAATGGGGCGGCAGTACCCGGGGCAATATCGATGCAGAAGGCAATATCTCCTTTCCGGTGCATATTCAAGGTGAAGTCTACAGGAAACACATTCTAATAACTCGCGGCTACTATCGAAACCGACTCAATGAAGGTACTGGGGTAGTATTCTCCCGGAGGGTGGTGCCATAGGGAAGAGCTAAACAACCCTTCCTAACCATTCTCTTAGCCACGAAGAAAGGAGATGAGATACGAACCGGATGGAAGTGTAGTCACCCTCCACCACACAACGGATCTGTCCCAGGCTGGCTAACGTCAACATTTTAGCATTACAATCCAAGATGCAAAATTTGGAGAAAATCCAATGTTAAAGTCCAGAATTACTCGAAGTCAACCATTTCTAGGATATACCCAGTCTACCATGAGTATGCTCCCCACAACAGTGACAGACAGAATCTATACACCTTGTCAACTATCACAGATCACCCACCGGAAGTAGAAGTAGGTAGCAGTTAGATAACACGACATAGGCTGTCAAGCAATTACAATGTAAATTAAGACAGTAGCAAAATGAAGATGATACATATGAAAATGTGGATCCAGGATCCAATAATACGGAAAGGTCATGCAATACAAACCAACAAAGGTTACCCTTCTGTTGTAGAAAACCATCAGATGGCTTCTCCGCTTCAGACCGCCCAGGGAAAGCATTAAAAATGGGGCCTATACCATTTTGGTGCGGCCCGTTTTGCCCCTACCATGGTTGTGCTGCCTGTAGTGCTCCAGCCCTTTGCCGTTACCCTCGGTCTTGTTTTGGACAACCCATTACCTAGAACCAACTGGCGTTTTGTCACGAACTAAAACGGCCACGCTGTCCAATTGACCACCTTCTTTTTTTTCTACCTCTAACTATCTTGAGGGTTTGTAGTCGTTGTGGGACAATCCTCTCTGATATGCCACAGTATCCCCACATCCATAAACACTCATTGGAGTCAAACAAGTCTCTCAGAGAAGTGTGTGGGACTTGTCTGAGGTGACCCCCAACTAACAGTCTTTTAGTGACTAAGAACTGAATTGGTCGGATCCGAGAACTCCTAACCCTGTCCATCGAGAGTCAAAACCATAAATCACCTCCCGTGCGAAACCCTTTTTGATTGCTTTTGTCTATGCAACTATGGTGAAAGTCAACTGGCTTAACCCCTTCAACCTCTATCACGAAAGTCTACATTCGTGAAAGGATTTTGCCGTAGACGCTATGTAAGGCTGAAATAGCCGCAATTCTGACCTCCATCCCTTCACAAAACGGCGAACCCGCCTCTTGTGGAGTGACATATAGTTGGGTGCGAACACTGGCACTTTAATGCGTGAAACCTTAGCCTCATATGCAGTAGTAACGGACTCCTACCTTGCTCTAGGTCAAGGAAATCATCCTTTCCTATCCCTCACTGTCGGGGGAATACTTATCCATATAAACAAGATGAGACATGACAATGCCCATGCCCGTCATAGGTTGGTTTGCCTCTATGTCTGGTGACACTCAAAACAGTGAACGCCACCACATTTTGCGCTTGTAGTTCCTTGAAACTGATAAGTCACAAATCAAAACCAAACCATTTTACTATACCCATTTGTGTACGTAGCTCATGGACAACAACCAGAGAAAATCATAGGCATCCTCAGATTCAGCACCATTTAAGGACTGGAGGTTAAATTCCAAGAACTTACTTGGAAAGTTAATGGCGATCATTTGTCATTATAGGCCTGTGGGTCAGAAGAGGAGGAGGAAAACGTGCCTATTTCAAATGAGGCATCATGACGGCGGGGAGCATAGTAGTGCATGTGGTACCTCGGAACCGGACTTGGGTGTTGGTTGCAGAAGAAAACACTGGACGGGGTCTGGCCCTTGATTAGACTTAACCCACTAAGATAAGAAAGAAATCACCAGATTGATCATTTCTGCGGGGGTAGGTTGGCTGGGGGTGGCAATTCCTTCATTCTACACTTGTTTAGTTTCCACTTCCTCACCCTTTTCTCACTACTTCACCTCAGGCGGTTGAGGAGTCACCGCCATAGTTTTCCAGATGGACTAGGTGCTCGTCTCTTCCTCTAGAGGACGTCAACCCTAGCTGACCTCGTGTCAGACTCCTATTCGAGCTACAAGCACCAGTGGGTGGCCTCAGACGCACCAGGTCCTTCCGTGTGGGTCCTGACTCGGTCTGGTTGGCGCGAGGTCGTCTGCTTATATTTGAACATATGGCGATCAATAGAGTAAAGATGGTCAGATACCAATTTGTATCTACCTGGATACCAATGGATGCAAGTAAGAGAACGAGAAGAAAGAAGAATGGAGTTTTCCTAAGTCTATAGCCTCTCAAGAAAAGTACCAGGCTGTCCCCCTACCGTTCCTTAAGACTATACTAGACCTGTTCTTGTGTGATAAAACCAACGAACCCTAATGCTCTCCTGATACAAGGTTGTCATGCCAAAACGGTCCGCGATGGCATCCACACTTATCCTACTATGTGAGCGAACCAAACCATGATTCAATTCCCAACGTTCTTCGACCATAAATAACAACAATACATGCGGAAGACGTTAAAAACTCACTTATGAAAATCAATTCAATAACTTCTAAAATTAAAAATCTATTATTTACCCAAAATCTCGAACCATCACCACAAGAACATCATGATCAATACTCAAAGTAAGAGATTCTAAGAAGCTAAAATAAACAAAAGCTTAGTCCATGCCAGAACTCAAGATCAAGCATGAGGAAGAAGATCCAGTCCAAGCTAGAAGCATTAGCGCACCTGAATATCCGGCTAACAGAAGACTGGCCGAGTTGCGGTCTGAGTTGAAGACGACGGTTATGTTTGCTCGCACACCACAAATAACAAGGAAAGAAACATACAAGTAGGGGTCTGTACAAAAACAAAGTACTGAGTTACGCGTATCATCGCCCAAATCAAAATAAAAACAGTTTTTCTATCAGATGAATATCATAAAATCAACCTATGTACCTAATCAAGATGTAGCATACAACAAGTTCCTAAAATCATCAATAGCACCCATAGGCATATGAGGACTAAAGCCTCAACACCATAACACATTGGGAACTAGGTTCATTAGATGAGTATATTACTCTTATAAATGGGCATATCCTTATTTCTCTCGTCGTCGGTATGTGAGACTCTGACTTCCATATCCAATCCTTGTGTCGGAACGTGACAACCGATTATTATTCTACTGTCGCGTTCGTGACACAGAATCATTGTATCCTGGTGTCGGAACGTGAAACCCCGATCTCATATTCTATCCTGGTGTCGGAACGTGACACCCGATTTCCATATTCTATACTGTGTCGAACGTGACACCCGATCCTACTATTTCTACCCTGGTGTCGGATCGTGAACACCGATCCTCAAGCTAATTCTTTTAGTCATCAAGCCTTCTATTTATACTTAAGACCAGTTAATCTTAACCAAGAGGTTTTCAAGCTTACGATTCAAATAGCTTCATGTCATGCTTATTTTATTCACAATATAGTTAATCACATCCCTACATACAAGCATACAATAAGATGATTATAGAAGAGTTTACAATACTACCAATGCCCATATCATCCTATAAGAGTTTCCTACGAATAGCGTAAAACCATAACCTACCGTCGACACGACGAATCGCAATCAACAAGATAGCTTTGACCAAAGCTGCGTTCCTCTCCTTCTAATCGATATTCTCCTATGCTCTGTGCTGTATGTTTTCCTTATCAAAAACCCTCTTTTCTTTTACCCTAATTAGTATATACATTAGTAAAGAGATGAATAAATAACACCACTTTTTTATTTAAGGTTGTCTACTTTATCCCCCCAAGTAATTGAAGTATTAATATTAATCCATTAACTTCATAATTAAAGCATGAAAAGTCCAAAACGACCCCTTTAAAACTTAACAGAATTTCCGACCGACGTGAGCTACGGAACGTGTGCCGTCTGCAGGTCTGTCACAAAGACAGATAGTTAATTTATGTGTGAAGATGTTTGACGGATCCGTCGTGACCACGACGGTCCGTCCGGCCACTTCCGTGCTACGAGTTCAGAGAGTCAAATTCAGTACCCAATTTTGACAATTCAAGTGTTTTGGAACGAGACCCCACGATGTCGTCCTGATGCCCACTGACGGTTTCGTCGTGAGATCCGTGTACTCCGCCGTAGAGTTTTTCCAGAAATAAAATTGCTGATCTGCAAAATGACCTCTAAACAGGTCGTACATATTCTTACTCATGATCTACCAAATCTTTCCAATGATAGCAGTGAAACTAAAATGGGAATATAAGAAATCTGACTTTAAAATATGCTTAAGCATCTTAGTATATAGATACAAGAGAACATAATATCCAATACAACACTTGATGTCCTTTAGAAATACAATACTGGTGTGGATAAAGTTTTACCAATTACCTGAGGGACACTTCTAAACGAAACAAATCAATTAAGAGAATCATGATGATACAGTCGAGGGGTTATACCGCAGGTGCGAGCCGCTATCTGATACCCGATCAAAGGTATATCAACCTCTTACACTGCCTAATGAATCCACTAGTAAATTGTGAAAAGGAATTAGCTAAGAGATGACCGGTTCTACCTATAGTGGCTCCCCAGGGTTTGGGGACTAGGAATTATCGTTAATTCTCCCCCTATTGGTGCTCAATTACCAACTCCCACAAATTATACGTCTCTTAGGTTAACAACATAACAGATTGCTGTGGTTTGAGATTAGGTTTCTTAAACATATAGCTTTTTAACAAGCTCTTTAGAAAAACATACTTTCCTCTTTCTTTATGTAAAGATAGCTATTATGCTCTGTGGAAAAGTCTAGCTGTCTTATTCTCAAAGGCTTTTTGATGAAAACATTTGTTAAAATCCTTAGGGACTCTATTTCCCCTATAACTCTGAGAAAATGAACCCAAAACTTGATACTTTGCTTCACCTGGAAACTTTAACTCCTTAGGGAAACGTAGTTCCTTTTCTAAATTTGAGAAAATGAACTCAAATTCTTTACTCATCAGTAATGACTTGAAATTATTGTCTTCAAATCACAAGTAAAACATGTGTGTGAAGGATTTAGAAAAACTAAAGAATTTTACTTGGACTAGATTCGGAACTCGTAGACTCCGCTCTTAACTTCCTTAACTTTGATCTTAACATTCCCTATATAGGATTATGGATTCAAGGATCATGATCTCCTTTATATGGATGATTTCTTGATATTTAGATGTACTCAAGAGTGTTGGAATAATTTAAGAATGAAGGGTACATTCTTTAGGAACTAGTACAAAAAGATAGGGAAAGAACGGGAACTCCAAGGGATCCTGGCACTCTGAGATGCGCGGAGCGCCTATCCTGTCAGATGGAGGGTGTCCTCAGGCGCGACATGCCAGAGTCTGACGGACAGTTTCTGTCTTGAGGGTTTTGGACCCGCCGCACCCCAGCATATATCAACCGGCTTTTCTGACTTTCTTCTTCGTTTTTCACAAGTTAATCATCTCAAACTACCATGGATCCCACCGCAAACACATAGGATCGCTAAATAACTTATTAACCAATTGTTTAGACTAAAAAATAGTCCAAAAACGTGGATTAAAACTAACAGAGATCAGTAACAATTCAACCAACAAGAACATCAAACATTTCATCAAGAACTTCAAGATTTCCTTTCTATTAACTATATATTTAAATAATGAATTAAATTGGAGGGTGGGTTGAAGGACCCAAGACCAAATGATCTAACATACCTTGTTAGGGATTAGTGTCAATGAAATCCACAAACGAATTCTTGGCGTTCTTGCGTCTTCTTCTTCTTTCTCCTCTTTTCTCCTTTCTCTGAAAGCCCTAGCTTTTTTTCTAAGTGTGTAAACAGAATGGGATCAGTTTAGACCCCAACATATTGCCCTAAAAACTAATTTAATATTTATCTAAGGAAAAGAACAAAATACCCTTAACAAATCCAGATTTGGAACTTTCCCTGCTCACCAACCCAACTTCCAAAAGACATATCTCCCTCATACGACCTCGAAACTTCTAAAACATAACATTGCTGAAATGATCTTCTGACGAGCTTTCCATCCATATAAAGAACTCACTAAAATTCTCCTAAGATAAGAATTTTGGCCATATGAAAATGAACAAAACTCACTTTTGAAATCTAGAAATATTAATGATTTCCTTACTTATTTCCAAATTTGATTCTTCTTGTTTCTTAGGTTAACCTTAGTTTATCTAGAATAGAGATGCTACTGTTATAATTTTTGACTCAGTTATTAGCGTAACAAGTGCATTAAAAGATGTATCGAGGACTTTCTGTAGTCATACAAAAATCCAATTAAGTTAATGATTTTTTCCGTGCATCTCGATAATATATTTGAGTTATCAATGTGGAGTAGACTAATATAAGCTTTATTTATTACCCTTAGGAGTCTGGTCGAAGGGATCGTATATAGGCAATGATAAGCGTCTAAAATAAGGTTCAAGTTTCCTCTAGTTTGGTAGATATGAACTTAGAAGGAACAAAATACTTGGCTAAGAAAGAGAAGTCAGACTATAACCAAATAAATTAAGCGATTTTATAAGTCAGTATGGGTAACAATTATATAAAGAATTCTATAGAGCGGAAATAGGCTAAGATAAGCATCTCATAAAGAAAACTAAGAAGGGATATAAGTTACTACACATAGAGAGTTCAGTAGCCATGCGATTAGCCATTTTCCAGTCCACCCATAGACGACTTCCTTGCAATCCTAAATTACAATAATGACAAAGTTTGCTGTCATAAAAAAAAAAGAATAACCCAAAGAAAAAAAGAGAACCTTGACCAGTTGAATTCTTAGTGTTTCTTGTAATTATTTCTTACGCGACAAAGATAGACACAGTTATAAACAAAAGCATATCATTCATGACAATATTATTAGTAGTCTAGTGGTGGATATAAAATATGAAACACAATTAGAATAGATATGACACAGGGTCATTTAATATGAAATAACGTTGGGCAAACAAAGATACAATAGAAAGTGTGATCTCTCATTTACTTTCGTTATAAAAATTTATAGGTTTATTAGCCTATTTTATGTGAGCTAAAATATCATGTAGTTTGATTAATAATTTTTTGGCGGCCACAATTCATCAATATTTTTATTGATTTCTTTAAAATTTGAAGACTTTGAAGAAATTTCCTGGATTTGCAACTGTAGTCACCCCCAACTTGCTATGGAATTTGAGACATGCGTTATTATTGTATTCAGAACGATAAGGTTAAATCAGGATATGCATCTACTTTTAAAACATGAAAATTAATATCAGTACTTTTCCAATTGTACTCACATAAGAATATAAAGCTTCCTGCATACTACTGTATACAAACAAAGCCTTGAATGAGAATGAGTATGCAGTGCATGATTTCAAAGTAAAGAAGAACAGAGAAGGAAAATAATAATATCAAAAGATAATGCAACACATGAAATAGAAATAAGGTGCTTGTGCGATCAAGGCGGCAAGTATGCATTTACAAATAGTATATTCCTTTGTGTGTTGGGAGTAACTATAATCCCGTTCTTGGCAAGCAACATGTACCAGTCACTCATAGACAACTTCATTGAATCCTTATTCGCATTAATTACCAAAGGCTTTCATCAAAACCAATAAAATGACAAAAGGAAAAAATGTAAAATGCTTAGACCAGTGAATATCTTTAGCATTTTCTATGAAAACTCTTCTTTCCGTAGCCAAAGATATTAACAATGTTGTGTGATACCAAATAGGCATCTCATATGTAAAGTAGAATATCTAGTGGTGGTTATAATATTTAAAAGATTAGATAGTACATTGACCAATCACTTTATAAATAACTTTGTGCAACAAGATATCAAAACAAGTGCTTATTTTTTTCTTTTTCTTATATTGAAAATCAAGAAATCTCGAGGGTTATTGGCACACCATTTGAAACTTGACGGATAATTAGCCCGCCAATATACAATTTTCCACATAAATACAAAGGTTTTATGTATGTATAAGAAGTGTGCCTAACTCAGATATCATATGCTATGCTCTTACCACTAGAGCAAAAGCCTAAGCCTCAAAAGATATTTCTTTTGTTCAACAGAAGATGCTTTTCATTAGACCCTACAGAAGCATTAATGCCCTGTCCTCAAAAAAATATTTATAATCAAATTTAAAGAGGACCAGAGTTTCCATATTCAACTCCCAACACTAGCAACTATTTTGACCAGAGGAGAGAGTCAACCTTAAATCCTCCACAATTTAGGGTTCAACCCCACTACCCCAACATTGAGAATTCGTTAAATAACCCATTCTTTCTATGAAAAATATTATTGACTGTGTGCTTTAACAACATCAACATAGACCATTATTGCAAATTTTTGAATCACTTCCTTCTATCCCACTCTTATTTGTCGCGATTATATTGCTTTGATAAGACATATTTGGTTTAGCAATATGTTCCTGAAAATTAGCATTTATTCTTCCAAGTGCATCACTAGTCGCATTTTCAGCCTAAATATAAGACATAGTTTGTACTACCTAAAAGTGTTTTATTCCTGCATTTTCATTCAAATGTAGTCATTAATCGTCAAAATTTCAAAATACCTATATAAAACATGATTTTCTATTTGAATGTGTTTTTTTATGATTTACATGGAGTCCAAGTTGTACTAACTTTGAGATATGAGATTCAAATGTTAAACACTTAGTCAGGCGTTGGTATGAGTAAAGTGATCATAATGGTCGTATACTGATGTTGTTGAAGGCCACCAGTTAAAAAAAACAGACATATAAGGACTAACTAAGTTGTTGAATCACACCACAAACATATTTTTGCATTAACAAAAAGGTGTTATTTAATGAATTCTCAATGTTCGGTGGGGGTAGTGGGATTGAACCTGACAATTGTCGCGGATAGTGTTCTTGCAGTGAACTCGCCATGTGGCAAAATGTTGCTTGTTATGGGAGTTAAACTGGAAAACACTGTTCTCTTTGCTTTTATTAGGAATCTTATTTTTAAGCTGGGGCACTTTCCCATATTTTTTTGCTGCCTACACTTTTGTTGAGGATCATTATGATTTTTCGGCCTGATGTTACGATGAATACGTTTCGCTCTTCTTGAGGGGTCTAAATTGTTACTAGATATTTCTAACATGTTGTTTCAAGAACTGTGGATAACATATAATCAAATTGGAGCTAGACAAATATTAAATATAAGATTATCAACTCCCCTCCCCCTCCTTTAAAAAAACATATACATTTTTATAGAAGAAGGGCTATCGAGTGTACCTATAACAAGAATAAAGACTAAACAATCTAATTTTCTTCTTCTATAAACACATAAAAACATTTATGAATAATTAAAAGAACAAAGAATAAACAATCTTATTTTTCTCTAAATAATTTCATGATTTTTTTAAGGGAATTATTGGGGTAAATAAAACTAAATTAGTTGATTTTAAGACTTGGATAAGAGTTAAAAGAAGAAATAAAGGGACAAAAGGTAAGAATTAGCCAAAAAACGTCGAACCTTTGCAATGAAATTGTTTTTTCATCGGGGCTGATCCTATAAAGGTATTGAAGACATTAGTGTTAGGTTCATTCGTCCACACACAAAATTTGTTTTCAGTTAGTGGTTGTTTTGGTCAGTTGTTTAATGTTAAGTTATTTAAGTTCTTGAAAGAACATTGTTGAATTCTGTTTGTTGAATTTGTATGCCTAGTGTTGATTTAATTCATAATTCATTGGTTGTTTTTTGAGGTAAATATATTTCGTTTGAGGGTACTAAGTCCTAAGTGTTTGGTGAAAAGCACCATGAAGTTTAGAGGGTTTAGAGCTATAAAAAAGTTTGCAAGGTGGAATTTTCTAGATGGGTATCGCCCTGCCAGAGCGCCACAAATTGTTCTTCTAATTCTTGGCCTAGATGCATTGTGCCAATCTGAGCGCCATTAGAATTTCTTTAAACTGTTGAGGTTGATAGCCCCACGCCTCTGAGAGATCAAGCGGACGTTAGTTTTCCTTATTAATCCTCACCTTTTCGTATAATTCTTAAGGAAGTATCTAGGTTTCGTAGTTTATCCAATACTTTAACCGGTACATATAAATATTATAAAATTACAATAAAAAGAGATCTTGAACTTGAAACCATATCTAATTAAGGAAATTTAGTAAGATCAAGTCAAAGGGTTAGAAGTCAAAGTTAAAAGTAGAAGCTAGTCAAAAGTTATTTCTCAATGTTTTCAAGAGTCTTTAAAAACTTTTAACTTTTTTAAAAACTCAAGTTGTGCCAATAAGCAAATAGTAAAGGAGTTTAGTTTCCATTTATCAAAAGTTAAATGAAACTAAAGTATTCTCTAAAGAGTTACAAACCTTTTCAATTTCGAGAACGAACGGAAGCTGAGACTTCCAACAGAACATTTTGGTAGTTTTAGTAAAAGAGGGAATAGATTTCCATGAGACGATTTTTAAGTAAGTTTCAGTAATTAACTCAAACAAGAGAAGAACTGTTTTAAAACACACTGTATGAGCTAAGTATTTTTTGGAGTAGTATTGCGTGAAGTATTCTTGAGCTTGAGCGAGCCAAGATAAGTGTTCCTGTAAAACTTTTTCAAGCTTATGTTGTTTTAACAAAACTCAAACTAGCATACTCGTACATTAATGTACTGAGGCCAGTTGGTATGATCATTATTATGTATAGACACAGTAAGTAGGGATATCATCATCCAAGCGCCTCTTTGATCCAACCGAACATTCAGAGTAGGTCCTTAATATGTATTAGAAAATTAGGAGTACGGGTTAGTGTTGATTTTTTAAATTGGGGGGATTTCCATGGTGGATATTCATGTTGGATTGGCACATGGCAAAAGAAACATTCACTGGCCATGCTTGTGGCATTGTTAAAGTTAGGGGCTTTGGAGCAACCAAAAAAAGTTGGATATGGTTTAGGAATACACAAAACTAACTCCAAGCAAATAACGGAAAGTAATAGTTAAATTTAAAAAAATAAAACAATCCTAATTTTGTGCAATTTTTCCTACTCATTATTCATTTGAAATCTTCTTTTTCCTGAAAAATTCAGCATTTAAAAATTTATTTTAAATCAAAAAAAAAAAAAGATACTATTTTTTCCTTTTTAAAAATTTTGTAATTCAAATGAATTTTAATTTCTAAATTGAAAATCAAAAAATTAATAAGAAAAATAAAAACATTTAAAAAAAAAAATTACACGTCCAGTAAAAAATTAAACACACTTCTATAAACTCTATTTTATAGAAAATAGCAACGATATCAATATAACAATGACAAGTCAATTTATCTCCAGTATGGATTAAACTTAGTATTTATCTTTAACAGTAACAATATTGAATATTGTAATAATGTTTAGTAGAACGTATTTTTGTCAAGTTTTTTTTTCTTGAACTGTGAAGTTTAATATATTATATTAGTACATGTTATTTAATGTATAGATTAAGTTAGAGAATATTTTTAGTATATTAAAATGATTTATCACATGTATAATAATTATTTTTTTTTCCCATTCATACGTTATGTTTCAAATGTTCTTTACTGAATACCGTGATTAGTAAGGCATACTTGCCATTTAGTATATTACGATTTATGTTTTACATAGTGATAACTTTGAATTATTTTTTTTTTTATAACAAAAGTATAGAAATAAAAGAAAAAGTCATTATCTGGTGATAATTAAAGAACTTATTATAAGTTTGTGGATCCTCTTCAAGGAAATCGTCTTAGAAAATAAGTTTTGTTTTTATTTTCAAAATTGAGACATTTACTACAGCAATATATATTATTCGTTTAAATAAATACCATTATAAAATACAAATTTGTAAATTAACATTCTCTCAACAATATTATCTTTATAACTAGTTAAATTTTAAAATTATCAACAAATCAATATTGGAGAGTGTAGTTAATCCATGCTAATTACACCTAATTACCTGCTCACCAAATAATTACATGATCAAATGTAACGACTCAACGTGCTAGTGATATTCTCCGTTTTGGGCCTATGCCGACATGACTTAAAATGCATCACTAGTTAGTATTGTTTATTTACATATATGCCCAACATCTCTTCGATGTTTTGTTGATGTGATAATTCTAATATTAACCTGGGTTGTCACATACACTCTCTATGTAGACTCAGCTTCCTCGTTGATGTTTGCCCCACCGTATGGGATTTGCCTAGACTAAACACTTAGATTGAAACTGTCTTATCGAGATTTTCCTAAACTTAATTGAACTTTCGCGCACATTGACAACACTAATAGAGGAGTGATTTTACTACCATTTTGTAACATCCCAACCCACTAGTGATATATGTCACTTTATAAGGCTTCCGCATGTATGTATACTTTTACTCTATGTAATAACATGCCAAAAGATTTTTCTTGGGAAAAGGAATGATGAAGGTCTTGAGAAATTCACAGATACTGAAACTAGGTTGAGAGAAGCCCCATCAGGTATGAACAGTGTATTGATTTGAAAAAATGCATTCTTATTAGATAATCAAGCATTCGAGCTAAAACTAAGTATTGCACTTACATTCTCTCTTTAAATCTTTTTTTCAGGGAATACCTTTAGGGGCCATGTTTTTAAGAGGCTTTGTTAGTGTTTGCCGAAAAAATAATCTGATATGCGATATTATGAACACTAATAGTGAAGGTCCAAAGTTATTAGAAGTATATATCTAGAGGTATAGTAACCTAAGAAAGGGAGATAGTTATGAGTAAAGTGTCTAAATGTAGTCAACTTACCATAGTAATTCATTAATGTGGAGTTTTTTCCATTATGTGTAGAACTTGAATAATATTTATATGATTTATGAATAGAATTTAAACGAATGTTACTATTTAGGATGAGTTAGAGTATACTTTAAGTCGAAATGAATTTTGGCTGATGTGACATTGCGTTAGTAAAATCAAGATAAAATGTTGACTGGATGGGAAGGACAAGTAGGGCATGCATCCCGGGGTTGATATATCTATGCAAGACTTATGACTTGGAAGGCAGAGACTTATGAATAGAACTAATTAGATAATTATATATAGTGAATGGGTAAATGGTATTGAGGTTGTGAAAAGGAATGTGATGAAAATATATAACTAGGTAGACCAAGAGATAAATATTGTCCACTTATCATGAGGTCTTCCCTTAATTTAACCTAGCAATTGTAAGTTATTATAATATGTGAGTCATTGTAATGATAGTCGTGTTTATTGTTAAACAATAAGCTTTAAATTGAGATGAGTCCCATCATAAAAAAATGGTAATATGAGGGTGAAGATGTTAGTTTTGAGATATGCCCAAGTAGGTTGGACATAAATTAAGTAAGGAAATAAGCTGTTACTTTTCAATAAATGTGAGTGGTACAAGTGTGGTATTATGAATCTTATATCATAATAATGAAGTGTGGCTTAGTTATTAGACTAACAACGGTATTAAGAGGTATAACAATGATTTTATGTAGCCAAACAAGATTCTAATTAAGTTAATGACTTTTCATGTGCATGTTGATATTAGAAGGATGGTATTAGAGGTCAAAGAAAGAGAAGTAGACCATTAATGCAACATCTCATATTCTAGATATAAATGAGGATTTACGCTGAAGAGAAACAAGAAGATTCACAATTTTTTTAAAGGGAGAAATTTTTTTTAAGTATGAGAATCTTTAACAATATCGGACTTGCACAAAGTGAGTTTTTGTCACTTTCAAATTGCAATAATTCCAAATTCAAGAGGAATTTGGGTTAAGTTTTTATATGGATTAGAGTCTCGGCGGAAGATATTTCCAAAGACACCAAGTTTGCGAATTCCGGAGGTTGTATGAGGGAGATATGTCTTTTCGAAGTTGGGTTGTTTAGCAGAAAAAGTTCAAGTTATCAAGTTTTCTAATGTCTTTCACAAACGTTTTCATATTTTTTTAAGACTTATAGTTCAAGTCAAGAAATTAAAGGATTTGAGCCTCAATTCTCCAAAAAGGTATCAGGGACTATGTTTCCTAAGAGTTAAAAGTTCAAGTGTAGGCAAAGAGATCAATTTGAAGTCACTTCTCACAGAGTTATAGCGGAATACTAGTCACTAAGGATTGAAACCTGTTTCAAAACTTCGAGGAAGAAAAGAAGTAGCCATCCACAGAGGCCTAAAGCTATCTTTAATATAAACAAGAGGAAACTCGATTCCTAGAGAGCTTTTTTTAAAATAGCTAATTTTGAGCCTAATGTGTATGTTTTTAAACATAA
Source organism: Solanum habrochaites (assembly GCA_027704765.1). Classification (NCBI taxonomy): domain Eukaryota; kingdom Viridiplantae; phylum Streptophyta; class Magnoliopsida; order Solanales; family Solanaceae; genus Solanum; species Solanum habrochaites. Next base: position 53,407,080 of record JAKWJA010002498.1, read on the forward strand.
GAGCCAGTAATTTTTTGTTGAGTAGTATTGAACACTAAATATGGGGGAGGGGTGGGAGAGGTTCAGTAACTCACACTACAACCATGAACCATGTTAGCCACCATAGGGAAAAAAAGGTTCATACTTTTGTCTATGATTCCTTTTCACAGTTTGAGGGATCCATTAGGCTGTTAGGTCTTCTAGTGTGTTGGTGTCCTGGACAGGGTCTAGACCCCAGAAGTTACCAGCATCGTTGACCTCTCAGAGGTCACAGACAAGCCTACATACGTCATCGCTACTTCATCTAGGTTAATTTTAGCGGAAAAATGCAACTTTTGTTTTAAAATTCATTTTTTTTTTCTTTTCTAAGACATTCTACTTAAACTCATAAACATTCACAATAAACCATGTAATATTAAGATCATCAAATGAAAGAAATAGTTCAATATTGCATTAACTGTATACTTGTCAAAATGACACCAATACAATGTCTTAAATAAAATGAGAAAGAAACACTTGTGGAAAATACTCCACTAACTGAAACCTATATCTGAACTAGATTATAATGGGCAAGCGTCCTCAAAATCATGAGGTCCTAACATGTCTGGAAGAGTGCTCCTCGTTCGGATAGCTGCAGCGTTGTATCGTAAGCTCTAACGTCCGCCTGTGCCTGTATCTAAAAGTATATAGTTGTATGAGAGTAGTACACACTTGTTCTAGGTATGGGTATATGCAAGCACACAACAAGGACATGCATGATTAATAAAAGCTCTTTCCTATCGATATGAATTATGGAAAGTCAAGTCAGTGGACTTGTCAATATCAGATTAGGAATGTCATGCAATGAGAGTAACATGCATCATCATACTTATTATTTTGCAAATAGCTTATAGCATATTACACATATCATATCACATAGTTTATATCATTATTTCAAATGCCATGAAAACATGGAATCATGGACTTTAAATTAGGACTTTCCAAAATAAGGGCTTAACATATGCGATCTCAACTAGGGAGCCTCCATTAACAAACACAGAGTCTGGTTCATTCATTCATACGTACTTCATTTTCGTTCTTCTGTATAGTAGTGCAACTACCAATCATACCTAAGATGTAGTTTAAGACTCTCATCGGGTTCGCTGTGCAATGACCAAGAATAACCTAGTGTTATTACTTAAGTCTAGCTCTCCCTGATTATCCTATTCTAACACCATTGGTATCATTTATTTCATTATGTGCATTCGTTGAGGCTGGCCTCATTCTTTCTATGGGAACTTTAACCTTAACTGACATAGATCATGTGAGCATCATAAAATCCAGTGTGTAACCCCCCCCCCCCATCGAAAAGAGGTGGAATCACCTAGGCCAATGGTAACAAAACATGATACCGTATATATGGAAATTGAAATCTAGACTAGATCATGTTACGTTGGCAGCTTCTTTGTCAAAGTATAGAGGTTCAAAGAGTAGGAGATATAAGGAGGACCCATACCATGTCATGGTCAGATAGAGGAGGAGGAATCTCCTAGTCATGAGGGTTACATGAACTACGCCTTCCTGGAAGAAGGCATCACCGCTCATAGATAGCCTATCGGTACTCAATTTAAAGTTCCATAACATTAAGCTACATTACATGCAGGGAAGTTGGCTGTTCTAGAATGAGGACATCCATGTTTATTAGATGATTTCTCGCATCATTATGTATGTCGAAAGGTATAGCCTTTACTTCATACTTTTATTATAGTGTCATAGAGACTGGTCTCTTAATTAGACTTTACCGACTATCAGAGGGAGTCCGTTGTGGACATTTCACATTTAGGCTAATATTGAGAGTGTATTTCATCCTTTTACGTAGTGTAGTCCTCTTATCACTTTTGTAACCCTCATTCATAACTTAAAACATTTCTTTGGTAACTCACCCATTTTACATGAATGTTCTTTCATCTAGTCAATGCACTGGCCAATTAGTGTGATTTCACGCTCTTACTACATTCTAAGGTTACATAATTTTATCACTTCATCTTAGTCTGACTTACTTTTTAAACGCTATGCTAGACTATCAGTCCATTACCTACAAGTCATGATGCTTATTCATAGTTGATCGAAGGTATTCAGTTTACCCAATGAGTAGATATCAAAGTATGATGTTAGATCTTAGAGCTGCATTATTAATTATTTTTTTACGTTTGACTGATTGTCAATACGGAATTGCAGGCAATGGAACCCGATTGTGAATCCCGGTGATACACTTAATTTTATTTTAACTTAATAATTGCATTTTTATATTGAGAGACCCTTAGTTCGATCCATTAACCCTAATATTTCTTTGTGTTCTCCTCGATTTTTTCATGTTAGGGCAAGGAGTTTGTCGGGTTCAATCCCCCCACAAGATCATTAATTTTTAAATTTATATCTTAAACATTCTCACCTATCCAGAGGTTGTGGGATCAATCCCCAATCTCCAAATTTATGTTCTCCTTTATTTTTCTCCTAACTCTCTGATCCAATTAAGAGGTTGTGGGTCAATCCCCACACATCCACATTTCCTTTTTCTACTAAACAATCTCTCATCCATTAAGGTGTGTGGGTTGAATCCCCACTGCTCAACCACTGTGTAGGTCTCCTTTTTTTTTGGTCCCAAGACGGCTGTGTCTCCTTTTATCCATTGTCAGAGTTGGTGATTGGTTCAATTCCCAATCTCAACATTTGACGCGCGCGCTCTGTGCTTTATCTTCTAAACCCCTGAAATGACACAATTCAAGCGTAGCAGTTGTGGTTCAATCCCCATAACCACATTATTTTTCCTTTTATTTTCTCATGAATTGTATGTAATTTTCATTTGGTAAGGTCATGTTCAATCCCCAATGACCTCACATAAATGCTTTTTTTAAAAACACATAGCTAAGTTACCTGTATCCTTGATCGAGACGCCAATCAATTTATATCAATCTTTGTTAAATTTTTTTAAAGCTTTTTGTAATGATGTTGGGTATTGGGTTTCAATCTTCAATTGCATCTCACTTATTTACATTCAATTTTGAATACATTTGTACCCTTTGATTGGCCAAACCCCACATCTCACAAAAGACTGGAAATTTGTTTAGACAACTTAGAGTTCTTTGATCATCAGTATACAGTATTTCTTAAGGAATTTCGCGATCTTTGGTGAATGTTTACATCGTCCGCAATCTTTTCATCATTATATGTCTGCAGGAGATTACCACTTAATTACAACAACATTACACCATTTTACACCTCATGGATGTGACACAAACATCACAGATAAAAATTCAAACCATAAAAAAATATCATTTTTAAGGATTAAAAGCAAACATCTATGTCACAGCACAACATACATTTGTTAAAAAATTTCGACAGACATAAACTTCTTCGTTCATAAACGTCAAAGCATATAATTCTGAACACATTATCACGAAAATCACACTTCTACATAATTCTAAATCAAACAACCAACCAAAGATCAGGGTGATTGGATCTAGTACAGGGAGCATAGCTATATTGGGGGGGAACGCAGATCCCTAGTGCGGACATAGGAAGTTTTCTATGAGTCTTACGGGTTGTTGGAGATCGGGCGTACAATGGTGAGAAAACCATACCTTGAATTTTAACGTTGTTCAACACTGACATTTGTTCTTGAACTTTTTATCTCTTTTTGAGCGACAGAAAGAATGTGTGAAATGTAGATGAGAGATAGACCGGGAAGAAAAGAAAGCATAACATGAAAGAGTGCTGTGAGTGACTTAGGCGTAGTGGAGCCATAGTAAGTGGTAGGACTTATGCCTTAACGCTAAACTAGGGACTCTTTCAAACATTGAGCATAAATCTATTAATTCATTTTAGTGATACCCATGATCATACTGACCTTACAAAATAATATTATAAACATCAATGTATCTACTTAAATTTTGCTACCGTCGAGGTTCGAACCGTGACGTCCCCCATCGCAAAAATGGGTCACTCCGGGTCGACCCACGACCCCAAAACGCCACCATTATATATAATTAATTAATATTATAACCCTGATTTGTCCTTTTCTTAATATATTTAAGATAATTAATTAAATTAATTTACCAATATAAAATCAGATAAATAATGTTCCGACACGACCACATCATGTGTTGGAACCCGTGCGATGTGTGGTAGTCAGATTTTGCTTAATGGTCAATTTCGTCCCTTCTATCAAAAATCCCCCTCCACCTTATTATTAAATAATTAATACATATTTAGGTCATTACGATATTAGTTTTACCCGAAAGAAGGCAATTTTCCATAGACCTCCAAAACTTATGACTTCCCCTTTTCATGAGCCAACTAAAGACTCATCCGAGTAAATGTTACATATTCGGGAGCCCTACAATGGCTAGACCAACCATTCCTATCTCAACCTGCTATCTCGCTCACTCTAGAACACTCGGGCTCCTGAACTCGCACCAACAAAGAGAGTTTGTGTTAAGACTACATCCCCGATCCCGGCTTACCCTACTCCTAGTGGCGACCTTGCAGTGTTCGCGAACGGGTTTGTAAGGCGCTGTACGTGGTCACGCCGCATCAATCTGTTTGTGAATGCTCACGTCTGTCTGAAACGGTTAGTATCTAGATATGTTGACATTACATAGCATAGTCAATTTTTAGGGTTGTTTAGTTATCACCCCCCTTGAAAAATTTTGTCCCTTAAACGGAGGACACCTACACAAATTTGTACAATATGAAAGTGAGGGTGATGTATTCGAAAAGATTGTGGAAAGCAGATAACATGCACGACTTACTCTTGGTTACTTCTATTTCACACCGTACTCATGATACTGCATAGTATCAACTCTATCTGAACTTCATATATTGGATTGAGGAACTTCTTCACTCAATCGCACAAAAATTGATGCACTCAAACCATCCATGGCAACACAAAAGAAAGTATCATGTCCACACAAACATAAAAAAACAACAACATGACGATATGAACACATGTGAAGATGGTAATCTTTCTACTCACATTGAGTTGTAATTTTTTCACATATGGATTGTGGGGACCTTCACACATAGACATACCAAGGTCGTAAGACGGACGCGCGTGCACCCGGCCGAGAGTCGGACGATACGTCACCCGTGAGATGTAACGGAAAGCAATGCCGCTTAGCGTAGTGCACTATCTATTCCTTAGGTAAACATTCTTGTTGGCATTAGATTTAAAACAATATGGCTCTTTGTTGAATTTGTCCACGCCTGCCTATTTATACCTATCTTCATTGGCAACCTAAAACTCACTACCTAGTTTGATAGTCTATGGTAGCCATAACACTTATGGGAGAAATCCATACCGAAATTATTCAATACTTTTATTGGAGAATATCTCAATTACATATAGTAGGTTGGTTGCAAATCTTGAAACCTACTAGATTCTTCGTATAAAAGACTAAGGAACTTGGAACTTATCTAAAGTAGTCTCATTTAAAGCATACCAACATAAATAAAACACATAGTCACATAAGTCACCCCATCACAGATGACTCTCACATATTAACTTCATATTCGTGCCGTCAAAACCAGACACATTAAAAATTAATTTAGGCTAAAGAACCTGGAGACATCACCAGAGGTGTTCTTCCTTACACCCCTAGACTTCGAGTGCGAAGAATCGTTGATTCCTGATCTTTTCACTAGGACCATTCGGCTGAAAACTTCTATTCCATTTTTCTCGACCTCTCCATATACGGACAAACCTTGTCATCATGTGACCTGGTGTTTTTTTCTGAAACAATGTTACCACGCGTTAGCGACCCTCCACACCTCGGCCTCTGGGAAGTTTGCCACACTTTCTACAAGGTGTCCTCTTGAGGTGTATCACTTCATTGTTTAACATAAAACTCTGGCTCGGATGAATACCTTATCATAGAAAACCCGTGGCGATGTGAAACTCTAACTCTCCTTGGGGGGGAGAGTCCCTTCTTAAAAGGGCGCTGATCCTTGATTTCATAACTACTCTTCCTAGAAGAACATCTTCTCACTTTGCCTTGACTTGTTCCTGCCCTAGTCAGCTCTTCTCTATCTCTGATGTCCCTACCACCTGTGTTGGACATGCACCATAAGCCAAGAAAAGCCATGTCATATGAAGCATATTGCCTAAACACTCCTCTAAGACTTCTCAACCATCTTAGAATCCAGTGTAAAAGGGAGGAGTCATTCCTCATGAATATCCATTAAACCATCGGGGTTTAGCTATGCGTGCTGGATGTGGGTTCTTCTAGTGAGAAACCTTGTTGCTCTGTGACTTGGGATTCATAGGTTCTAGAGCCTGAGTCAAGGTAATGGCTTGGGTCACTGTCGTACAAGAGTGTCCTCACTTATCCATCTTTCAACCAAGTATGGTTAACAGGCATCTCCCTTCCAGCAGCTGGAGTCCAGGGAGGAACTTGATTTACCACAGCAGCTGCTCCTTCTACGCCTGCATTTCTCGTCGTATTCATCTTTCTGAATCACAAGAGTTTATGCTAGTTACGCTCTTAACACCAACAAATCAGACATTAGAGAAGGCACTATAAGATCTGAAGAAGAAAATTCTTCATATGCATCATACAATCTCTAATTAATAATAGTTGTGCACTTTACTACCATGACTTAGAAACTACTCAATGTGGTTGATGAGACAAGCTTCGTTGACCTCTCAGAAGTCGCAGACAAGACTACATACGTCATCGCTACTTCATCTAGGAAAATTTTAGAAAAAAATTTGAAACTTTTTGTTAATTAAAATTTATATAAGAGATTCTACTTAAACTCATAAACGTTCCCAATCAATCATCTAATAATAAGATCATTAAATGAAAGAAATATTGAATTAAGTGTATACTTGAAAAAATGGCACCAATACAATGCCTAAAATAAAATATGAAACAAATGCTAGTGGAACATACTCCACTAACTCAAACCTATATCTAAGCTAGAATATAATAGGTGAGAATCCTGGAAAGCATGAGGTCCTAGCAAGTCCGGATGATATTCCATGTCTGGTAGTTGTAGTGTCATTTCGTAAGCACTACCATCCGCCTGCACCTGCACCTAAAATTCTAGAGTTTTATGGGATTAGTACACACTTGTACTAAATATGGGTAAATGCAAGAAGACACCAAGTACATTCATGATTAATAAGAGCCCTTTACTATCGATATAAAATATGGAAAATCAAGTAAGTGGCCTTCTTTAACAAACAAAGATTCTGATTCATTCATTCATATGTAGTTCATTTTCATTCTTTCATATACCAGTGCAGCCACCACTCATACCTAGGATGTAGTTTAAGACTTTAATCGCGATCGCTTTGCAATAACAAAAAATAACCTAGTGTTATTACTAAAGTCTAGCTCACCTCTTGATTATCCTATCCTAACACATTTGGTATAGTTCATTTAATTATGTAAATTCTATTAGGCTGACCTCATTCTTTCTTTGGAACATTAACCTTAACCAACATAGATCATGTGAGTATCATGAAATCCAGAGTGTAATCCTCACACCGTAAAGAGGTGGAATCACCAGCCAAAGTTAACCAAAACATGCTAGCATATATAGGGAGTTGAAGCGTGCTAAATCTCTATATTAGCAGTATAGGTTCAAAGACTAGGAGATATAACGAGACCCATACCCATCATGCCGGATAGTCTCATCTCATGAGGGTTACATGAACCTCAGCCCTTCCAAGAGGAAGACATCACCGCTCATAGCTAGCCTATCGGTGCTCAGTATAAAATTTCATTACATTCAACTCATACATCATGGAAGCTGGCTTCTAGCATGAGGACATCAAAGCTCATTTGATTATTTCTCATCTCATCATTAGTATTAAGTATGCATTAACTCTAATACTCTCATTAGAGTGTTCATAGAGACTGGTCTCTTAATTAGCTTTACACTTTTATAGGTGAGTACGTTTTGGTAACATTTACTTACGATCTTTTTATATTGCTCGCATCTTTCACATTAGCCTTTTATCATATTGTGACCTGATTCATTACTTTTAAAACATTTGCGTTTTATAATTACTCACCCCTTAATGTGAATGTTCATTTCATCATATGCCAATGTACATGGCCAATTAGTGTTTTTCACACTCTTACTTAACCCTTCTAAGGTTACATCATTTTATCACATACATATTAGTCTCACTTGATTTTGAATATATGCTAGGCTTATAAGTCCACACATACAAGCAATGAGGATTCATTAGTAGTTTGTCTAAGGGAGTCATGTTTAGCCAAGATTATGTGGTACAAGACTTATGCATCCTGTAATATGTAAAATTATTGAATTTTATCTATAGTAGAAGCATTTATTAAATATTTGTTTACGTATGACTTATGTGTCAACACGCAATTGGGAAAGGGAACCCGATTTCGAATCCGATTAAACAAACACTTTAATCTTATTTTAATTGATGATCACATGTTTCATAGTGACGAGACCGAGTTCGATTCCATCAAACCCAATAGTATATTTTTCTTGTTCTCTCTCCTTTTTCGTTGTAGGAAAGGAGGTTGTACGTTAAATTGCCCACAAGTTCATTATTCTTCTTGTTCATTTTTCTCTTAACTTTATAAACCTATCAAAGGTTGTGGGTTCACTCTTACCTTCCCATTATTTTATTCTTTATTTTTCTCTAACTCCTCATCAATTCAGAGGTTGTGGGTTCCAATTCCCCACTCTAAAAATTTTTATCCTTTATTTCTCTAACTCTCTTCCATTTTCAAGGAGGGGTGGGTTTCAATTCCCCTGTCAATTTATTTTTCCCTTTATTTTTCTCCTAACTCTATCATCCGTTCACGAGGTTGTGGGTTCAATCCCCACTCTCCACATTTTATTTTCTAGTTTATTTTTCTCTTATCTCTCTCATCTATTCAATAGGTTGTGGATTCAATCCCACTCTCCACATTTTATTTTCCCTTTTACTGTTCTCCTAATTCTCTCATCCATTAAAGAGGTTTTGGGATCAATCCCCACTAACAACATCTATTTTTTCTTCATTTATAATATGAAGTTTTTACCTAATTTTCATTTGGTGTGGTCATGGTTTCAATACCCAATAACCTTACATTTTAATTTTTGTTAAAGCATAGCTAATTTTTTAAAGCATAGGTAATGATGTCTTGGTCTCAATCCTTACTGATCTTAGTTATTTTGCATTCATTTTTCATTGTATTTTGTAAAGCATAGCTAATGACGTCCCCCTCATGAAAATGGGTCCCTCCGGGTCGACCTCACCCAAAATGCCCCATTAATTAATTAATTAATAATCATAATATGATTTTACTTTTTTTAAATCAAAATTTAAATATTAATAAATTAAATTAATTAACTAATATAAATAATTAATTTTGATCAAGCTCCCACCGAAGTTTGAACCCGGGTGGAGCAAGATTTTTCTCAATGGAAATTTTGGAGCATTCTACCCAAAATGAACCTCCACCTTATTAATTATAAATTAATATATATTTAGGGGTAATTACGATACTACCCTTTGCCATGGAAAAAAAACCATTTTGACCCCTAGACCCTCCAAACATTAAGCTTTCTACCTGCTTATGTTAGTAAAGGTCGATTAATCTTTGAATATTCGGGAGCCCTACATGGATGGAACGAACCTTTCCTAGATCAAGTAAACTCCCCAACTTAGTGGGATTGGCTGTCGCAAGGAGGTCATAGGTGTGCGTTATACGCGCATCCACTTCGTGTGAACCCGGCTACTCTAGCATCTCAATATGTTCAGACCTTAACTAGATAGAGATTTTAGTTTGTTACAGTCAGTTTGAAAAGATTACCTCAAGTAAAAATGTGATTTTTTACACAACAATATTGTATTTCATATACATCAGTATAGTATTTTATATATACTCATATTGAGTGGGTACCTTGTAACATTTATGGAGGTTAAGCATGTTTTCATGTCAAGCATTTATTTATATTGCATATATGTTAACTGTGTATACAAAATAAGTGTTGGTAGATCATGAGTTAAATAAAGCCAAGATAACTATTCATTCTTACTCCCTTTCACACAAATATTTTGTTTAGCTTACCAACTATATATTCATATATTCAATGTACTGATGTCAGTTGGCCTACATTAGTTTATGATGCAAACTCAAGGAACCACGATCATCACGCGGCATTTTTTTTATCCTGATTGAGATCCGGAGTCAGTGGTGAGCCTCCTTATATTCCGGAAGACATCCATTTCTTTTTTATTTAGTAGTTTTGTTTTAGGATCTTATGGGTCTTGTCCCAACAAACATCCTATAACAATTCAGTGTTTAAAGGATTTTCGTTAGACAATATTGATTTGAGTTAGAGTTTATCGTTGCATGTTGGAGACTTGAATTGGTTCTGGCCAGATATTATAAGAAATACTTACCTTTTATAAACTGCTTTTTTTTAGTAGGTGATGTTTAGGTCTTCCGCCCGAGTATAAAGTAAAGCCTGGCCAATGGTGTCTGAGGTCCATCGAGGTCTTCGAGGAGGAGTGTCAGTTCAGTCCTCCAGGTGTTAGACGCAAGGAATGAAATTAATAATTCGATTAAGCGACTTTATAGGATCATGCGTCTGTAACAATTTATAGAATACTTTATTATTTAGAAGCGGGAAGAGTCTAAGATAAGCATCTGAGAAAGGAAATTAATAAGGGATATTAGTTTCTACACATGGTGAATTCAGTAGACATGTGATTAGCGTTTCCCCAGTATTATAGTAAAGTGAATACACACTCGATTAGATATGACAAAATAGGTGCATAGCCTTAAAGTATCAGTTTCAGACCTAAAGGGGAGATGGTAAGATGGGGAACCAAGTCAAGTGTTCTGAATCAGAAAGTTATATGTTCCATTAGAATTAAAGTGATATATCAATCCATTCGTACACTAGCGTATTCCTCAAATTTTTGTCGTTGTAACACCGTGTTAATTTCTTGCATACACATTAGTGTCATACTAAATCATTACACTTTACACAAAATTCACATCTATGGAACATTCTATAATAAGAGATTGAGACTTTAGCCAATTTTGAATGTGAAACCTTATTCGTAAAAAGTATGAATATCGCAGTCTCATGATATATCTATGTATATAAAGCACTCATTACTTCTTTATTATGCTCAGTCTAACAATTCATGATTTACCTTCAACTAATAATGAAACAATCTTATTCATGGCATATTCTATATAAATTTCTTAACATGAATTGTGATTATCTGTTGATATCTTACCCTACTAGATCTCTTCACATGATCATTTTTCATGGTGACAGTGCTAGAGAGATGAGTTGTATTATACAGCCGTAATAAACGAGAGCATGGTGGCAAGTGTGTCGGATTAGTTGGATAAAAATGCCCCCATGCCTTGTATCGATTATCATGGCCTGTATAGGGACCGAACCTTCTCTGTTGTAAACGAGTAAGTAATCAGGGCAGACGAACAACGCGGGAACCGCGTCATAGTCGGCTCCGCGTTCTATGTCAAATGAGCTCCATATAGAGTTGATCGTGTTGCACAGAATCGTATCATTTATGAAATATTGTCAAATAAATCAACTTCATAAAATTGTGCACTGAGTGTTGTCTGTCTATGTTGAGATCTATTACAAGAATCGTGCCCGTAATTTTTCGTAATGACATTTGGGTCATTTTCGTTTTATTCCCTCTATATTGAGTAAATGTTTGAGGCACTTTTTCTTTTTTAGGCTACTCATTACACGCCAACTACAGTGGTATGAGGTACTTCACATAGTGTTAGAGATTGTACCAATGCTAGAGTTAGGGACTTGAGGTAGTGGTCATGGTGTCTTTCATACTAGTGTCAGTGCGGACATTTCTATGTTATACCTGGTATATCCGAAATAGTGGCCCCATATGTAGTGATCGCAAGTAACGTCCTAGTCTGTCATCATTTTTTTATAGTATTATTTGATCCAGGGTCGACATATTATTATATGTCTACTTATTTCTCTATAAGCATTGATCATGTGTGTGAGTCCATTATTATGCCTATTAGTATATTATCAGGGGGTAGAGGGTAGGTGATTCTTTAATGGGGGAACGCCGATGTACTAGAGGTCTGTAGGTATTTTCGTATAGGGATGAAAACTATGTGTGCCGACCTATCCTATTTTATTGATACACATAATTTTGATTTGATATTGGGTATGGATTGGGTTATACCTTAACATGGCAATCTTAGATTATTCGCCTTGCTTACCCTCAAGATTGTGTTTGAGGGGACTCTGAGTTCATATTCTAAGAGATTGATATCTTCTGTTGATACTTGTCATGTGATGATGAGAGGAAATTCTTATATTTATTTGACCCACATCATGATCAAACGAAGTATGCCATCTCTTTTAAAGACCACCGGAGTAGGGTTTTTGCGAGTAGAGTTCATAGGATGGTGTTCTATCGACTTTGTAGGCGTTCATTCCACACATCGACATTAATTTTTGATGACTAGTGTGGTGGAACTAAGGCCGCTTCCATTCATTCTTACTTGATGGCTTCGAAATAGTTGAACGGATTGAAAAAAAGATAGGAAGACTTGTTGTAGAATGTATTTATTCTACTTAGTGTTTTACCATGAGGTGGAATGGTCTTATTTGTGAAGAAAAAAAATGGTACTATAATGATTAGTATATACTAAAGGTAGTTGAACAACACTTCAACTAAAAATAAGTATCCTCTTCCTCACAATGATGATTTTTTTGATTATCTTAAGGGTTCGTGAGTGTTCTCCAAGATTGAATTGAGGTAGGGTTACCATCATCTGAGTGTACATTGGAGAGGCAGTACCCTCAGCACGATGGTTTCGTCATCCACTCAAGGGACTAAGACAGACCTAGCATTCGTCATGACATGTCACATCACTTAAAAAATTGAGATATTAAAATACTTTTAATACTATTTAAGTATACTAGACTTCATACATAACAATATGAAGCATATGTCGCTCTTCTAAAAAACTTTATCATATTAAAAAACCATCTAAAAAGAAGGAATGGGACTTAGCAAATAAAAAGTTAATATGACATATAGGACTACCATTAATTTAAAATAATCAAAAAACATAATGGAAATACAAGTACTATTTAAAAATCTAATGAAGTCTTGCAAGCTAGAAATGAAAAGATTAGGCATCAACCGACATGAGGACTTACCACAACAGTGAGAAAAGAGTTCCAAGCTTCTTCAATGACCTTCTAATCTTCAATTGCCAGACCCTTAATTTTTGTATGTAAAGGAAATGGTTTAGTACCACCACATGTATTAACTATGGTTATATGCACCTAAACATCTAAGGACACGCATACCAAAACTATGATCATTTCTTATATAAAGCATGCTAAGCATCAGAAAATCTTCACTAACCCATAACCATAGAATTTTTATAAAGTTTATGCGATTCATCAAAATAAAGCCATGATCATAATAAAAGACTGTTATCGTAGCCTTCATTTAACATTTATGTTCAATAGATCATATAAACATAAATACAAAGAAAATACCAATGATCCCATCCCAGACGTACATACAATGGTCATGTGAAGCCCCAAACCCCACAAAACCACAAAAATAGATAAGATAGGTAGACCACAAGTTTAGAGTTTGGCTTCATATAAATGAACATAAGTAGTAATCCCCTCATAAAGCAATATAGGTTCAATAAAAATGTTCCATTAACGTAACCAACTCATATAAGAGTGTAACAACATTTACATATGAATCATACCTTTCATTCCTTTTTGTATGTTACCAACTACAGAAGAACAATCTCCAGGACTTCCTTTTAGAGTCAACTTGTTCAATGTCTCAGGTAGAGTCCCCATATACACCACCTATACTAAGTAGACCCTTCAAGTCACCCTATTCAACATCCATTCTTGTGGGTAATTTTATTCAGCGGAATTTTAGTTCTCCTTAAATGACATTAGACAATGTGAGTTAAACATGGAATATGGTTTCATAGAACCCCACACAAAAAGAAGGTTGTCTATTGGCCAAACTAAAGGCAAACATGACATACCTTTCTAGGTGTATCAACAAATTACTATCCTATGTAAACAACTTAGTTTAAGAAATCGGAGATGTATTAGAGACTTAAAGTTCTACATTACATGGAAGCCTCTATCTCATGAGAGTCATTATGAACCTACCTTCCAACTAGGGAAAGGACGCCTCTCATATATAGTCCATCGGTGCTTAGCTTAATCCCCTTTTTGATTAGTGTTTAAGTCATCATTTATTCATAAATCTTATCATAAGTAATAGGAGATTAAATACTTGTATAAACATGATCATGAGCTCTGTAAGATTAGATTAAATTTTCCTTTCATCGTAACCCTTCTTTTGTTATATTAACATATCATAAATCATATTGTGTAAAGTATACAAGAGAATATCATAATTTGCAATATCGTATTATTATCATAATCTCACTAGTATTATATTCACAGCCCAACATATATACATATCATCATATACATACATCATTAACATAGTAACATCATTTATAGGCTAACATAAACATTGTTGAGTAATCACGACTTTAGAAGACTTACCTCTTGCTTCCGAGATCCTTAGTCAAGAACTTATGTTCAAATTACAATAATCATATCAACAAAATAGTGATATACTCGATAGAATTGTCAATACTAACTCTTCAACTCATAAACAAGAGTAGTTCGTAAAGTAGAATAACGAAAAAGGGTCATTAAAGCTTTCATTGTAGTCATAGTCCCAATCCCAACAATTACGTGTTATGAAGTAGTAGTATAACCCATTCGAAATCATAAATTTAGAGAGCAATCATGCATAACACGATATTCAAACATTATTAATCAAATACTCAACAATTCGTGCGAAATCAACCATAGAAAACAAATATTTTTTTATCGATAGTCATAAATCTAGTGTTTCGAAGAAAATCGATTTTATAGAGTAAAAACCCTAGAATTTGAATCTCTTGGTTACTATCCTTGAAAGGAACTTTTGGTGAAAGAATAAAAAGAGTGAAAAAATCATACCTTATTGTCGAATAATTCAAGACTTTAGGAAGAAAATCTTGAAGTCTTCATCTATTTCCTTAAGCTCTTCTTGTTCTTCAATGGAGTTTTGAAAAGAGAGTGTTTCTTGAGAGATGAGAGAATTTTCGATTGAATCTGATTTAGGGTGTAATAAGTGGAATAAAACTGATCTATAGTAAATATATAGTCATCCTATAAATTATCAAAAAGACCCTTTATTTAAATGAGTCTTTTTATGAAGTTAAATTATCATAAATACGACTTTAAAGAATCTGGAAAGTGTCTACGCGTCGCGGGGTCAATATCCGCTATTTTATAAAAAATTTGGGTAGAGGCAGTGTGGTGAGTGCTATCCTCACGTCGCGAGGCTGCCTCTCAGTTCTGTAGGCAGTATCCTGCGTGTAGGCTGTGTGACACACACCTCATTCTCCAATCTTGTTCGCGCAGGCTCCTTTGGCAGCCTACCCACCCGTGTTGGGTTCCTCCCCAAGGAACCTTCATGTGGTCTTTAGGGTATCGTTACCGTACGTTTGGACACTATGTACTACATTCTACCTATATCAAGTCTTTTTAAAATACTGTGGGAGTTTCTCTAACCAAAAACTATCACAATGAGAGTGAATAATGGTACAACGTATTACCTCACGTTGCAAGAGTACCATCTACATATTTTCATCGGTATAGAACCTTACTCAACTTAGTGGATAAATCCCCTTACGTGATCATATAAAAAGTATGATCCAGCAAATACCATGGTGGCTCGTGATTTACATGGAGAGTTTACTTAATATGAACTCTCATCCCAACATCGGTTCTCAATTCTAGTCCCAAAACGTACTTTAGCTTATTCTTTAATTGAAACTTTCTATTCTTTGGGTTGAGATAATTTGTTGAACCCTTTAACTTTAAGAATCTCCTCTTGGAATCAATGTTTCCCTCTTTAGTTCAAAACTCTTTTAGAACTTCTTAGTTCCCTTTTAACTTAAATGTGAAAATATCTACAAACTCTTAGTGAATACTTAGTTCTTTTATCACTTTTGAGATGAACTCAAATCTTCCTCTTTAGTAAACTTGAAACTTTTACTATTAGGGAATACTTAGTTGCCTTCTATATTTTGAGAATTTAACTCAAATCTTTACTCTTTTTTGACTTGAACTTTAAATCTGTAAAACAAAGTGAAAACTTTTTTAGAAGACATTAGAAAACTTTTTAAACTATACTTTGACTTTCACTTAACCTATAGACTTGACTCTTAACCTTCCTTTAATTGATGTATGGATTTAAGTTTGAAGATATTATATGGATAATTTCATGATTTTCAACTAGGAGGGTTCATGCGGAATTATGAGCATGAACTGCACAACTCGAGAACTAAGAGGTACTTCTGAACTCAAGTTTGGAACAAGGAACTCAATACTCAAGACTTAGAACTTTGAGATAATCCTCCTCCCAATGATATTTGATTTATGGAATTCATGCGGATGTTGTGGACATGAACAACTTGATTCAAGGTCTATGTAACTAGATGGAACTCATGTATATGACTCTATCATCCTCTTCTTTACTTTCTCAAAACATAGTTCAAATAAATTATGGATCTCAAAAAATTTACAATTTAACTTAGACACATTCTGAAACTCTACTCTTAACTCTTTCTCTCTTGAATATGAATTATTAATTCAAGAGTTTTGGTTCATGACATGGAGGATCAAGATGATATTGTAGACTTGTGAATAAATTCTTCTCACTTCATTCTCACTTACTTGATTCTTGGAAAAGGTTACTAGAAGTTGCAAAAGACTTATCAAAAGGACTCTCTCAAAAGGTTCGGAAGAAGTCTCAAAAGTTAATCTTGACTCTACCCTGAATTTGAATTATTTATTCAAGGTTATGATGATTCATTTTATGGATGATTTATAAGTGTTTTAGAAGTGCTATAAAGTTTTAATAATAAAAAGGAGTGAAGATACACTTTAAATGAGCTCTAACTAACTACTAAAGAAGAAGGAGTGGGGGAAGGCGACCCTGGAACATTCTGGGCACGGGGCTCCAGCCCTTTACATCAGAGAGTACATTCGGGCGCATTGCAGGTGCGCCTCCCCAGACCTCTGGGTGCATCTGGGCGCGCCACACCTTCCCCTCTTCAGGCAACGTTTGGAGCAATTTTGTCTCTTGTTTTCTGACCTTAAATCGCTTATAAATCGGTTTGTTTTCTCAAGTCTTCCTTAGATTCAATTAACGAACCTAATTAAACACTAATACACTCAAAAAAATCACTTTTATCTCAAGAAATCATCAAGTCCCCAATAAGACTAGATGTACAATGAACCTCAAGAACACCTAACAAGAACTTGATTCCTTCATCTTTTTGAGAATGAAATTACAATGAAAAATAATATGATTGGCGTTTGGGTGACAAATACCAACACCGTGGAAGCTTACATACCTCTTAAGGATTAGACCCATGGACAAAATTCCAAAACATGATGCAAGAATCGCGACGAACACTTGATCTTCTCCTCTTTTCTCTTATATCTTCTTCTTGAACTCTCAACTAAAACCCAAAGCGTAAATTTGGATTATGAAAATGCACCTAAAGGATTATGACCCAAAAGTATAACTAAAAACTAGTTAAATTTGATTGGATGGAATTCAGATATAAGAAATGAATGAATTGTCATTGTAACTGCAGTTCGTATATCTTCAGAAGCAATGAAATTATTTCCGTCTGAACTGAGAGAAAAAATTGATTTATGATATATAATGCAGTTCTCACTCATCCATTTTAGATTCTTTTTAAACTCTTGCCCAAGTTTGATCTTAATATAAATTCACTAAGTACCGTATTTATTCTCTTAATCCATTGTGACAAAATTGTGAGAAACGTCAGTCACAATTTAAAACCACTGCAAAAAAGTTCGACTAGAAGAAAATTTACTTTAATGTATAATGTTAAATTCTTTAGAGCCTAAAAAATTTGGGTACGACATTTACTTTAATTACGAGAGCACTATCTATTTTGTTGTTTATAGTGCAAAATTTTAGGGGGTTTATTTGTTTTTTATATCTTTTATTTGTAATGATAGAAGTTATTAACCTGTGAACAAACCGTTTTAGGATATGCTTGAAATTAACTATTATTGTAGTATTTAATCACATAAATCTAATTATCAACTACTTGAAATAATTATGCCAGTTGTATGCGATGAATTCAATGAATCTTAGCAAAAAAAGGCTTGAAGAAAGGGACCTTTTTTTCATACAACGTTCACTAACGATAAATGGGAACACTTGTGGCAATTTTGTATTGAGAAAAAAATAGAAAAAGAGAGCGGAAAAAGACGTAGAAGACGGAGGAAACAAAATGATTATTAATGATGTTGCTTGAAAATAGTATGGGTGGAAGATGATTGAAATTTATTTAAACAAAAAAAAATGGCGTGCTACTATTGAGGAAACTAGAAAATAATATTAATGAAGGTGAGGACCAATATCTTTTAAATGGAAAAATACAGCGGAAGGATAGAGTCGTAACTTATAAAATTTATTTATAGCTTATCAAATATAGGTACACAATTTGATTTCTGTGAAGTAATGCTGTCATTATAATCCACCAGATTTTTGTATAATATCATGGAACAATAATCTTGTTTCATCTTGTGGTCGCCTTTTCCACTCTTTTTCATTTCGATTTTTTGTATTTCAAACAAATGCCATAAGGTGTCACCAAGGTTCTCATTAAGTGCTTGTAGAAAAAAACATGTCTTCTTTCAAAAAGGGTTTTTGCCTAAGAGTTCATGTATTCATCGGATTATAATTCACATAATATTTCAAGGAATGTTGACCAAATTAGAATTTATTCTATAAACACTATATAAAATCGATTTCAAGCACATTCAGTAGAACTGTGGTGTGTTACCAAATAAGTCAACTTATTCATTGACTAAGTGAAAAATACTAACAACAATACGTAAAGGTCTTTAAATCAACAAAGAGTCAAATCTACTCATGAGAATCAACAGTTAATATACAAAATTCTTTAGCTTCAAAATTTTAAGTACATATTAATAGCAATTTTAAGTTCATTTTGGTAGTTGTCATAACGAAATGATTGTTATCAAACAGTGTCATTAATGAAAAAAAAGAAAATATATACGTGCACAGGGGAAACTTAAATCCAAAGATCACAAGCTTTAGCAAAGGTTTTAAAAGATATCAATTCTGGTATGAACATTGATTAAGAATCCAATCAATTGTTTTATCTCCTTTGGAGAGCAATTTCATTTCTTCCTGAAACTGTCCGACTGAATAATTGCATCAAGCCATCTAAAATCAGGACCAAAAGAATTTTTGTTTATTATATATATATATACTATATATATAATATGTATGTATGTATACCGGCATGATTTGTTCAATTCTCATATCCAAATTAATTCATATAAATTTAAAAGTTATATTCACTTTTAGGTAATGCAAGGCAAATATTTATCAACTTATATTTCAAAGATCACAATCTTAGATAGATTTACCCTAAAAACCTTTTACAGTATTATTTTTGATAAATAGTTAAATTATATATATAGGAGTTAGAGGGAAGAGAAAGAAAAAAATGGTGGTATCATCATTTATCTTACAGTTTGTAAACTTATGTTGTAACAATTTATATCTGTTTTTAAAAAAAATGAAAATAATCTTGTACACAAAACTAAAATAGGGGATTTAAATTGATTTTAAATAATAGTTGACCCATAATAAATGTAATAATTCTCCCCCCCAAAACTAATCATTCATAAAGTAGTAGATTCAAAATCATATTCATTTGTGTTTTGGCTAAAAAAATACTCCCTTTTTTGTTGCTCACAAATACCCCTAACTTTAACTAACGTCAATCAAGGCTGCAAGTGAAGATAATAGTCAGACGCAGTGACAAGACAATACCCCAATTTACCATGAAAATCACTTAATTAAACATAATGAGTCCCATCCATTTTAAATCCACCACAAACCCATATAAAATTAAACGAACAAATATAGACCATATTCCTTGTCCTTCCAGTCCTAAGACCATACGTTACACCCACCATTAATCCAATTTCTCGATATAATCTAAAAAAATCAGGAAACAGTGCTCACATACACAAATTTTCACTTGAACTAAACAACAAAAACTCAATACACTCAATGAACGAAAGATATTTTTTCTGACACATTTTTGAATAGTCTCACGTACATATGACCTTATCAAATTAAAGATAAAAAAAAATCCATTTTTTTCACATATAATAATAAAAATACAAGTTTGTGTAAAGGTAAAATAATCAGATCCCTTCTAATGTTTGCTCTTTGTATTCCTCTTTGTTATACAAATATGTTTTAAAAGGATCGGGTTGTAACGACCTGTTTAGTCGTTTTGAGCAGCAGATTTTTTTGTGGAAAATGCTGAGGCGACGGGAACCCCACGACGGACCGTCATGGGCACACACGACGGACTGTCGCAGGGGTATAGGTCTCGTTATCAAACACTTGGAAAAATCTGCTGAAATTGGGGTACTGAAAATCGACTCTTGAACCGTCACGACGAAAGGCAGGGACGACCGTCGCAGGCACGACGGGCCGTTCACAGACTCTTTGGTGATGAATTGAGTCTCTGACGGTGCGACGACCTGGGACGGACCGTCGAAAGGAGGTTTTGCGCAATCTAGTCTGGGTCGGAGTATCTTTATACGTTTTCAGGGCGTTTTTGACTATTCTTCTTTAATTATAAAGTTAGAAGGTTAATGTTAATAAGTCTAATACTTGGGGTTTAAAAGAGGTAACTTAAGTTACTAGTGGGTTATTAGTGCATCTTTTTATAATTTAATGATAAGAGATTAGGGGTAAAAGAAGAGGGTTTTGGTTTTGAAAAAGAAAATAGAAAGAACAAAGAGAAGGAAAAGAAACGATAGAGAGGGGGTCGATCGTTTGAAACGTTTCGAACGAGAGGGCACACACAAAAGCTTGGGGAATTTTTGGCTGATCAAGAAATCTTCGTGGAGGTAGGTTAGGTTTTTACCTATGTAGTAAATCTTAATAGACGAAAAGATATTGGCGGGGTAGTATTATAGGTTTCTTTATGCTTAAATTGTGTGATGCAGATGTGATTTTATATATACTGATTGTGATGAAACAAGATGAGGAAGTATTGAATCCTAAATCTTGGATTAAAAACCAATTCTCTTGTTAATGATGAGCCCTATATAAAAGAAGGCTTGATGAAATAAAGTGATGAGATGATGACGACTTCGTATAAAGAAAGGCTTGATGAAATATAGAATGATATAGTGGATCGGGTTGGAGAAAGGTCACCGTACCGACCAATAGACTAGTGGGACGGGTGTCACGAACCGCACGTAGATTGTAGGGGATCGGAGTGTCCACGTTACGACACATAGAAGAGTGGGACGGGGTCACGAACCGACACGGAGATTTAGGGGATCGGAGAGTGTCACGTACCGACACATAGAATTAGTGGGACGGGTGCCGAACCGACCAGTAGATTGTAGGGGGAATCGGAACTGAAGTGTCACGTACCGACACACTTGAATTAGGGGATAGGAAAGAAAGTGTCACGTTCGACACGTAGATGTAGGGATCGGAGTGTCACGTTCCGAAAAATAGTGGTAGAGGATCGGAGGTGTCCAAGTACGAAACAAGAGGGAATAAAGATAATGAATCTGGAAAGATGATTATTATACTCAATCTAAAGAAATGTATCCCAAACGAGTATGGTATGGGCGCTTGAGTCCTCAAGATAGGTCGGGATGCTATAAATGATGTTTGTACTTGTTGCTATAACATGTTAAGAATATTAGTGATTTGATGATTTATCTGGAGATATATTTGGCTTTCTATTTTGGTTGGCCGATTGATACCTACTCAGTACTTGTGGTTGGACTGGGCCACATAATTGATTGGTTCTTCTTGTTATGTGGGAGTGCAGCAACGTGCCGTAGTCTTCAACTCACCGCAATTCTAACCATTCTTCGTCACCACCGGATCTTCAGGGGAGCATGCTTCGAGATTGAGACTGGATCTCCTCTCATGTCTTGATGCCTGAAGTTCTGGCATTAGGACTAGCTTCTATTTGTTTAGCTCTTAGAATAGCTTAGTTTTTTAAAATTGATATAGGGGGGATGTTCTTGTGGTGAATGACTTCCAGATTGTTTGGGGAAATTAATAGAGATGTTGAATTTTAGAAGTATTGAATTGTCTTTTGTTTATGAGTTTAAGGTTCTTCCGAATGCTTTATGTTGATATTAAATTGAAATGGTAAGTTAATTGGTTGGTTCGCCTCACATAGGCGGGTTAATGGGGTGCAGTCGCGGATCCGATTTTGGGGTCTGACAAACTTGGTTATCAGGATCATTAGGTTTCGTTGGTCTCATCACACAAGAAAAGGTTAGTAGAGTCTTAAAGCAAGGTAGGGGACGACTTTTACTTTTTTTTGAGAGGCTAATAAGAATTTTTAGGAAAAATCCAATTCTTTCTTTCTTTCTTCGGCTATTACCTTGAGTTCCAAATTGGGTAACTAGGTGATACAATTGAATTCTGGACCATCTTCACTCTATTTCGCAGATGGTGAACTAGAGCAACGACTCGACCAACATCAAACATCAGCCAAGACAAAGAGCATCTAGCCAGCCATGGGGCGGCGGCAGAGTTAGCTGAGTGGAACAGTGCAAAGGGCCGCGCGGTGTAAAGGTCGTGGAGGACGTCCTAGAGAAGAGGACAAACACCTAGCCATCTGGTACAGGGCGGTTTGACACTCCTCACACAACTGAGGAACAGTAGTAGAGCAGAAGGGGGAGGACGGGGGGAGAATGAAACAAGTGTAAAATAGAATGAGGAATGCCACCCCAACCTACCCCAGAAATTATCAATCAGGTTTCGCGATCTATAGATGGGTCTGTCTTATCAGAGGGCAGGCACCTCCAGTGTTTTCGCACCAACACCTCCGGTTCAGAAAGTACAACATGCAGCCAACCATGGGACTGTCCTTGTATGATGCCTCATTGGACAGAGGCACGTTCCACGCCTGACTACTGGGCCTATAATGACAAATGATCAGCATGAACTTTTCAGTAGTTAAGCTTCGTGAAATTGAAACTCCGGCTTCAAGGGTTGCAGAATCTGAGGATGATTACGATTTTCTGGTTGACTGTCTATGAGCTACTACCAAGATGGGTTTTAGAGAACGGTTGGTGTTGAGTTGTGAGTTACAGTTTCAGGGGAACGCCAAAATGTTTGGCACATTGGTGGCGGGTCACAGTGAGTGTAACCAACAGAGGCACACCTATGACTGGGCAACATCTCTAGCTTGTTTATGGAGAAGTATATCCCCAGTCTTGAGGGATAGGGAAAAGGGATGAGTTCTTGAGCCTAGAACAAGGGATGGATGTCGGCAATGCATATGAGGATTAAGTTTCTGTTGCAATATCCAGGAGATATGGCCACCCAACTTTGTTTTAGTCACAAGAGCGGATTCGCCCGTTTTGTGAAGGGGGTTGAGATCAGAGGACGAATTTCGCTTTAAAGTAGCGGCCCCAGTGAAAATATTTCAAGAAGTGTGTAGACTTCGGGTTCTAGAGGTGGAAAAGGAGTGAAGAAGATGAATTCCCCATGGCATAGACATCAAAAAGGTTTCTAAAGGGAGGTGAGGTTGGAGGTTACTGCGTTCTCTACTCGAGAGGAAAGGGTTCCGGAGGTTACTCAGTTCGACCATTCAGGTATTGCACTACAGACTGTAGTTGGGGGTCAACCTCATGGACCAGGTCAACATTTCTGGACGAGGGACCCATGCGTGAATCTAGCATAGAGAGGGTTTATGGATGCTTGGGAGGGGGGAGCTGGGGGGGGTTGGTGTTGGGTTGTTGTGCGGGGAGATACTGGGCACATATTAGGAGGGGAAATTGGCGAAAAACAGAGTTAATCGAACACAATGGGTAGAGGTAGAGGTGTCATAGCAGAGAGGCCGTATCTGGAGGGCCGTTGGTGGTGCGCCGAGGGGTAATGTGGTCACCAAAACGGCCGGGGGGTGATGGCAAAAGGGAGCCACTACAATCACAAACATTAGTCGGGAAACGGACAAACAAACGAAAAGGGTTCCTCCAATTGTTATGCTTTCCCTGGGGGCTCGGAGGAGGAGGACATATGATGCTGTATCACAGGTAATCTTATGGTTTGGATTGCATGGCATTCCGTATTGTTTTGATCCTGGATCACATTTTCTATGTACTTCCTATTTGCTAATGTCTAAATTACATTGGAATACTGATACGCCTATTCGTTTGTTTTCTACTCCGGTGGGGGTGGGTGAGTCTGTGGTAGTGAAAGGGTTATAAGGTCTTGAGGCTGCGCCTGAAAACTTTGTGGGGGAGCAAAACTTTGTATATTTGGTATCTTATGAAATGGTTTTGATTTGCAGTGTTAATTGGGTTATGACTTGGCTTTTGCTACCGGCAATTTGCGATCTTGGATTGTAATGCTGAAAATGTGACGTAGCCAAGCTGGGACAGATCCGCTCAGTGTGGGAGGGGGTGACTAAACTTTCAATCCGGGTGAGTATTCTCGCTTCTTCTGCTCAAGAAAATGGTTAAGTAAAGGATGTTTAGCTTTCATGGCAATTCGCAAGGATGACACTACCCACTTACCTCGATGAGTCGGTTTCGGTGGGTGTCCGTGGTTTCTTGATGTGTTCCCTGCAGAATCTTCACTGGTATGCAAACCAGATAGGGATTTGTGAACCTCTTGTTATTGATATTGAACGGGTACCCGCCCCCATTTCTATACCCCCTTATAGAATGGCTTCCGCGGAGTTAGAGAGTTAAAATGCCCAACTTCAAGAGTTGTTGAGCAAAGGCATTCATTAGACCAAGTGCATCTCATTGGGGTGCTCCGGTTTTGTTTGTGAGAAGAGAAGAAAAGAGTATGGGAGTTGAGGTTGGCGTGTTATAGACTTCCGGTTAGTTGAAAAAGCGGTGACCATAAAGAAAAGGATCCTCTTCCTCGCATTGATGACTGTTCGATTCAGTACAAGGTGGTGCTGTGTCTTCTTAAGATGACTGAGATCCGGTTATCATCAATTGAAATACGGGCAACGGATGTGCCAAAGATGCTTTTAGAACACAGGTAGGGCATTACGAATTTGTAGTGATGTCTTTTGGTATCGAATGGCCTCTTCTGCCGTTAGGTTTCTGAGAATGGGATTTTTTTTTTAAGCCATATTTGGATCTTTTTTTCTCTTTTGTGTTCATTTGTGATCGTTTTTATTGATGATTATACTGTATATACTCTCAAAGTAAGGAGGAACATGAGGAGGCATTGAGATGGTATTGAAAATGTTAGGGAGAGAAAGCGTTATGCCAAGTTCTATAAGTGTGGTGTTGGCTAGATGCAGTGTCGTCTTGGGGCACGTGGTTTCCAAGGATGGAGTGATGGTGGATCCTCTACGTTCGAAGTAGGTGAAGAATTGGGTAGACCTCAATAATGTTGTCAGAAATAGAGCTTTGTGGTTTAGCAGTTATTACCGTCGATTGGTAAAGGGATTCTCTTACTATTGCTTCCCAAACTGACGACTTGACTAAGCAACAAATGTTCCATTTGTATGGTCGGATGAGGTGTGAGGAAAGATTCAGAAGCTCAAGAATCTGTTGACTAACCGCACCTATCCTACCTGTGCCGTGGAGGGTAAGTAGACTTCATTGTTTTTATTGTGATGCATCCTATTCGGGTTTTTGGTTGCAGTGCTTAATCAAGAGAAGAATGCTGATTGGTATGCTTCAAGGGACATTAAGGTGCTATGAACGTAACGATCCAAACTCATGATTTGGAATGGGCCGCGGTAGTGTTTGTATAAAGAAATGGAGACACTATTATATGGGGGGACAAAGTGTGAAGTCTATACAGATCATCGTTAGTTACATTATGTCTTACTCAGAGGGATTTGAGTTGGAGAAAGAGGAAGATGGATGAACTACTGAGGACACGACATCACTATTTTGTATCATCCGGGGAAGGCGAATGTTGTAGCGGATGTTTAGTAGAAAGGCGGAAGGAATGGGAAGTCTACTCACTTGCAAAGATCTAGACACCATTGGCTAGGAGATTCAGATTCTGGCGACGACCTTATGAGATTTAGAAGTAAATGAGAAGGGAGGATTTTTAGCTTGTGTGGAGGCATGGCCAATTATCTTCCTTCCTTGACAAGATAAGGGAGGAAGGAAAGCAGTTTAATGATGAAAAATTGATCGGATCCAGAGATAAGGTTGCAAGGAGAGGCTAAAGAGCGACAATCGATGAGGAAGGGATGTTTGAGGATTAAGGGAAAGAAGGGTTATTGTGTACCCCGCGTCGATGTTTTATTCAACACTATTTGACAGAGGATAATAGTTTAAAGGTATTCGATACATCCGGGTGCAACAACAGAGGTACCGTGACCTAAAAGCCACACTTTTGGTGGGTAGAAACACGACAGTATGTTGTGATTTTATTGACAAATGTCCAAAATTGTCAACAGGTAAAGTGAATGAACCACAGGAGCGCCCGGAGGAAGAAGGAACCAACTTAGAAATGCCCATCCCTAATGGAGTGAGTGGGAGAGAATTGCAATGACTCGTGGTTGTCTCCAAAGACATGGGTTAAGTTTGGATTCAATTTGGGTGATTGTGGATAGGTAATAAGTCTGCTCATTTAATTCCGTTAAGGTCGACTTACAATGCAGGAATTTAGACAAAGTTACATATCAGAAGTTGTTAGATTGCCATGGAGTTCACACTATCCATATATAGATAGAGGGTACGCAGTTACTTCTAAGTGTTGGAAAACATTGCATGCGGTAATTGGGTACTAGTTGTTGGATCTTAGTCTGCGTTCCATCTCCTCAGACGACGGTCAGTCTCGGAGCGAAGATGCAGTTGGAGGAATATGCTTCTGTAAGTGTGATAGAATCGGTGGCCCATTGGGATAGCTTCTTACACTTGCGGAGTTTTCATACAATAATAGCATCACGCAAGCATTGATATGGCTCCGTGAAGCATTGTGTATGGTAGGAGATGTAGGACCCATTGGTGGTTTGATGCATTCGAGGTTAGACCTTGGGGGGGTGAGGTACATAACCTTTTGAGGGGAATCGTTAGAAAGGTGGTTTTGAAACCATTCAAGAAAAATTCTAGCGGCACAATGTAGAAGCAAAGAAAGAATATGCAGTTCGAAAGGTTAGGAATTAGAGTTCATGGAGGGTGAACAAGTCGGATTTGAAAAGTTAGACAAGGAAAGGGGGGTGATGCGGTTGGTTAAAAGAGGCAGCTAAGCCCAAGGTACTCATTGGTCCTTTGAAAGTACTTAAGAGAGTAGGGGAGGTGGATTAATGAGTTTAGTCCCTTGCCTCCAGGGTCTGTCCGGAGTCATCCGGTTATTTATGGGTCACATGTTTGAAAAGGTAACATGGGGATGGAAATACATTTCATCCGTTGGATTCAGTGTTGCTTGATGAGAATTGTCTAGCAGGAGGAAACTGTTGCCATCTAGATAGAGAAATTCGCAAGTTGAGATCAAGCAGAAGATTGCATCCACAAAGTTCAATTGAAAAGCATTACCCCGCTTGAAGAAGCACTTGGGAGAAGGACGGCAGACAGATATGCGAGAAAGATACCCACATATGTTTCAGATTCAGGTATTCCTTTCGCCCGGGTTTTCCTTCTTGTGGATCGTTCGGGGACGAACGATGGGTAAATTGGTTATCTATTGTAACGACCTGTTTAGCGTTTGAGACAGCATATTTTATTTATGGAAAAATAGGCTGTGTTGAGCGACGGACCCCACGAGGACAGTCGCAGGGTTTATCGTTTCAAACACTTGGACAAATCTTGAAAGGAGTGGTATGAAAAAAAATCGACTCCTCTGAAACGTCACGACGAAATGCCAGGACACAGACAGTTCGCAGGCACACGGGCACGTCACAAGGACTCTTTGTGAAAATTGAGTCTCTGACCGGGTTGCGACGACTGAGCACGGACGTAGACAGGATTGCGCAATCCCATTCTGGGTCGGGTTTTCTTTATAGTTTTAAGGGACATTTTTGACTTATTCTGTTTAATTATAACGTTAAGGGTTAATTTAAGAAGTCTTAATACTTGGGGGTTTAAAAGAGGTAACCTTCTTAAGTTCAATTAGTGGGTTATTAGTTGCCATCTTTTATACATTATAAATATGAGGGTAAAAAGAAAAGGGTTTGGATTTTGATTAAAGAAAATAGACAAGAACAAAGAGAAGGAAAGAGAAAACGATAGAGAGGAGGGCGAACGAGAGGGCACACCCAAAGACTTGGGAATTTGCTTGCTGGATCACGAACTTCTTCGGTGGAGGTAGGGTATGGTTTTTACATTTCGTAGTAAACTCTTAATAGCGAATGATAGGGGTTGGGTGTAGCATTATAGAGTCTGATTTATGCTTAATTGTGTTTAGCATTGATGTGATTTTTATATATATGATGTTGATTGAAACAAGCATGATGAAGCTATTGAATCCAAATCTTGATTAAAAACCTAAATCTCTGTTAATGCTGAGGGCTTTGATATAAAAGAAGGCTGATAATAAAGTGATGAGAGATGATGATATGCCTTAGTATAAAAGAGGCTTGATGAAATTAAATAGATCGAATGAGATAGGGATCGGAGTGTACGTACCGACACATGAACTAGGGACGGGGTTGCACGAACCGACACATAGATGTAGGGGATCGGAGTTGTAACGTACCGACACATAGAATTAGTGGGACGGGTTTTGTCACGAACGACACATAGATGTAGGGGACGGAAGTGTCACGTACCGACACATAGAATTAGTGGGACGGGTGTCACGAACCGGACAGTGAGATGTACGGGATTCGGAGTCAAAGTAGAACACGTAACCGACACATTGAATTAGGGTATTGGGAGTGTCACGTTCCGACACGTAGATGTAGGGGATGGAAGTGGTCAGTTCGACACATAGTGGTTAGAGGAGCGGAGAGGTGTCACGTAAACAAACAAGAGGAATAAAGATAATGAATCTGAAAGATGATAATATATCAATCTAAAGAACAGTATCCCCCCAAACGAGTATGGTATGGATGCTTGAGTCCTCACAGATAGTCGGGATGCTATAAATGATGTTTGTACTTGTTGATATTCAAATGTTAAGAAGATAGTTGATTTTATGATGTTGTCATGTGAGATATATTGCTTTCTATTTTGAGTGGCGATGCTACCTACTCAGTCCTTGTGTTTGTACTAACCCCCTAACTTTTATGTTTCTTCTTGTTTATGTGGAGGCAGCAAACGTGCGCGTCTCAAACAAACCGACCATTATAACAGTGACTTCGTCACAGCGGATAATAGGGATGAAGCTAATGGTCTAGATTGGACTGGATTCTCCTTCTCATGTCTTGATGCCTTGAAGTTCCGGCCTAGACTAGCTTCTATTTTGTTTAGCTTGCTTTAGATATCGTAGTTTACGGTAAATGATCAATAGATTTCTTGTGGTGATGGGGTGAGGATTCCAGATTTTGGGAAATAAGAGATGTTGAATTTTAGAAGTTATTGAATTGTACTTTTGTTTATGAGTTTAAAGTCTTCGCATTGCTTTATGGTGATAGTAAATTGAAATGGTAGGTGGAGATTGGTTGGTTCGCCTCACATAGGAGGGTAACTTGTGGGGTGCCAGTCGCGGATCCAATGTGGGTCGTGACAGATAGATAGATTTATATAAAAATAGAAAAGAAAATACGAATCAATCTTATAATAACAACCAAGCATAATATCAATTAATCTCTTTGTTTGAAAAGGTAAAAAAAACTGGAATTTATAATATAAAAGAATCAAAGGTTTTGAGTGAATATATATTTTTAGGTATGTCCACCTGTTAGTATAAACCTCAATTAGATTCACCATTTACCAACCATTCTTGGTTTCGTGATCAACTACCACAAAACGGGAACTTAATCATAATACCATCACATGTTCCATAGAATTTTTTATCCCTTCAGAAATTTCAGGAAAAGGAGATGATAAGGTACTAATTTTATATGTAAGAAGCTGAATTGATTTGCGTCACAATTACCCTTTGGGGGTATTATCTAGTATTACAATGAATGGGTAGTAAGTATGTTTAAATAATTGTTTAGTCCTTATATTTTAGATTTGGTCCACTTTTAGTTCTCATAATATTCATTTTTCATAATTTATGATTAATTAATATAATCATTAGGTCTTGGTGTTCATATTAATGAAAGTTGAATATTTAAAAAAGACATATTTTTACACCTTGTCTTCTTGTTCTAAAAAACTCTTAAGTTCTAAACCAAATAAAGACCTATATCATATATGATAAACCCTAAATAATAGAAAGCTCTAAAACCTGAATTCTAAAATCCCTTAACATTAAACCTAAAAAAACAAAAAACCCTAAGTCCTAAACCGTAAACCCTAAATAATCGAAGAAACACTAATCCTTAAAAATCCTAAAAACACTTGAAGCTTAAAAAACTCTAAGCTATAAACCCTTTAAAACCCTAAATCGTATATGCTAAACCATAAAAAGAAACAAAACAAAAACACCCTAAGCCTTCAACTAGTTAAGGAATTACGGTGTTACTTTGAAATAAATGTGAGTAGTAAGAGTGTGATATTATGACTCTTATATGAGAGTAATAAAGGTCTTAGTTATTATACTAACAACTGATTAAAAGATGTATTCGAGATTTTCAATGTGGAGTAGACTTATATAAGCATTATTTATTACCCTTAAGATTCTGGTCGAAGGGAACATATATAGCAAAAGATAAGACTCTTAAATAATGTTCAAGTTTTCTTCCGTTAGGTAGATATGAACTTCGAAGAATGGTAATAGTGTGATAATAAAAAGAAGTCAGACTATTAACAATTAGATTAAGCGACTTTATAGGTCAATGTGGGTAACAAATATACAAAGGCTTCTATAGAAGTTGGAAGAGGTTAAGATAAGCATTTCAAAAAGAAAACTAAGAAGGGATATTAGTTATTATTACACATGGATAGTTCAGAAGCCATGCGATAAGCCATTTCCCAGTCAACCCAAAGACGACTTCCTTTCAATCCTAAAGTAGAAATAATGACCAAATGACTTTCATTAAAAAATAAGAATGACCAAAGATAAATGATCAATCTCGACCAGTGAATATCTTTAGAGTTCTTTTGTAAATATCTTCTTTACGTAGACAAAGATATTACACTAGGATAACAAATATCATACTCATTACTGAGTATATTATTTGTAGTCTACTTGTGGATAAAATTTTAAATTGATTAGACTTTATATTGACCAATCATGTTATGTAACTGGATAAATAACTTTGTGCCACAAAATACCAGACAAAGTGCTGATCTCTCATGTTAGTTTTTTCTTTATAAAATTGTCCGTTTGTTACACTATTTTTATGGTTTAATTAAATACTGCGTAGTTTGATTAAGAAATTTTGGGCACCCAATCATCAACATTTTTTATTAACTTTTATAAAATTTGAAGACTCTTGAAGAAATTTCTAGATGTGCAAGTGTAGTCACTCCCAACTTGCTTGGAATTGAGACATGGTTGTTTTTACATTCAAACATTGTAAGGTAACATCATTTCAATACAACTTCTTTTATAGACATGAAATTAATTTATACCTAATTTTCACAATTTATACTACATAAGAATATAAATCTTACTGCATACTACTGTATACAAAGAAGCCTTCAATGAATGAGTATGCATTCTATACTTTTTAAAGTATAGAAGAACAAAGAAGGAAAATAATGATCATGAAAACATAATGC
This sequence comes from Solanum habrochaites, assembly GCA_027704765.1. Classification (NCBI taxonomy): domain Eukaryota; kingdom Viridiplantae; phylum Streptophyta; class Magnoliopsida; order Solanales; family Solanaceae; genus Solanum; species Solanum habrochaites. The sequence continues at coordinate 53,439,009 of JAKWJA010002498.1, forward strand.
ACACAGGAAATAAGAATAAGGTGCTTGTACCGATTCCAAGGCAAGGTGTGTATTTGCAGATGGTCTCCTTCGCTCGTTTCTTGTAGTAACTTGCAAATCCCATTCCTTAGCAACTCCAAAATTTCCGAGTCTACTCATAGACAACTTCCTTGCAATCCTAAAGTAGCAGTAATGACCAAAGAGCTTTCATCAAAAATAAGAATGACAAAAGGACAATGATAATTCTAGAGTAGTGAATATCTTTTGCATTCTCTTGTTAACATCTATTTTGCGTAGACAAAGATATTATACTATGATGACAAATAGCATATTCATTCCTGCCTATATTTTTAGTAATCTGGTGGTGGATAAGATTTGAAAAAAATTAGACTGTGTATTGACCAATCATGATTAGTAACTCTATAAATAAATTTGTGCCACAAGATACCAGAGAAAGTCTTAAACCTTTGCTTTGATACCATGTTTTTCATAACCCAAGCCTACACCCTGGATGTGGCCAAAACTTGAAGACCATTTCTTGTCCCCAAGCAAACCCTCATTCACGCTGACTACAAGCTGAAGACTCACTTAAGCATACAAAGCTAGAAAAGTGAAACAAGCATTGAACTAGCCATAAAATAGGTAACATTAGTCTTTCGAACATTTAATAAAATAAATGCAAAATATAGACTCCATAACTAAACTTACTATCTAAGAAACTTCTAACTGACAAAGGTGGATGTTAGGATAAGCCCCACGCCCTCCTAACTAAACAGAAAAGTAAATGAAATCCTACAGAAGCAAGGAGGCTCACCATAGCTAACTCAAACTTTGGAATATATCAACGAAACTCCTGTTGATGATCCTGAATACCTTTGCCTATATCATGAGAAGATGCAAGCTAAATGTCTCAGAACGTGGAATGTACGAGAATACAAGGGTAATTCTAAAGTATAACATAATCTTGATACTTAGATAAAAGATTGGAACATACTTACCTCTTCTGAAACATGAAACCCAATGAATACTACATAATAAGATACTCAACACAGACAATATATAATGAACTCAATGATATGATACTCGACTAAGGATACTCAAGTCAACATACTCAACTGAAGATACTTAGCTGAACTCGTTTCCATATAAAACTGTTTAAAACCAGTGCAATACAAAGAAGAGTTGTTTCAAAAAATTATCTTAACAAAAGATATTATTATCATAAATACATATCATGCTCCCTCTGAAAGTCTACTAGTTCAATGCATGAACAAAGTCTCATATCCGCATTCATACTAAGCAGAATCCCTTGAGGAACCATGTAACTAATATTGTGGGAGTTTCTGTAACTAACAACCATCACTATGAGCATAAGTAATGGTACAACGTATTACCTCACCTTGCAAGAGGACCATCGTACACCTTGCTATCATTATAGGACCTTACTCAACTTAGTGGATCCACTACCTCACCTTACGTGATCATCTAAAAAGTATGACCCACCAATTCCCATGGAGGCTACATAGTTTACATGGAGAGTTTAGTTAATATGAACTCTCATCCCCACATCGATGCTCAATACTACTTCCAAAACGTACTTTAGCTCATTTCTTAATTGAAACTTTCTTTTCTTTGTCTTGATATAATTTGTTGAACCCTTTAACTTTAAGAAGCTACTCTTGGAATCAATGTTTCCCTCTTTAATTCAAAACTCTTTCGGAACTTCTTAGTTCCCCTTAAACTTAAATTTGAAAACATTTATAAATTCTTATGGAATACTTAGTACCCTTATAGATTTTAATAAATGAACTCAACTCTTACTCTTCACTTAAGTTGGAACTAAAATATAAGCAAATACATAGTTCCTTATATCTTTGGTGAATATAATTACACTCTTTACTCTTTCTTGACTTGAACTTTTAGTCTTTAAAACAAAGTGAAAATATTTGTGAAAGACTTTAGAAAACATTATAAACTTTACTTTGACTTTCTCTTAACTTATAGACTTGACTCTTAACCTTCCTTGAATTGAAGTATGGATTCAAGGTTAAGGATCTCATGTGGTTGATTTCATGATTTTTAACTTGGAGAGTTCATGAGGAATTATGAGCATGAATTACTCAACTCGAGAACTAAGAAGTTCTTCTTAACTCTAGATAGGAATAAAGAACTCAATAATCAAGACTTAGAAGTTTGAGATACTACTCCTCTCAATGATACTTAATTTATGGAATTCATGCGAAAGTTATAGGCATGAACAACTCGACTCAAAGGTCTAAGTAACTAGATGAAAATCATGTATATTAATATTTCATCCTATTCTTCAATTCCACAAAACATACTTCAAATCAATGATGGATCTCAAATAATTCAAAATTTAACTTAAAGACTTTTTATGAACTCTACTCTTAACTTTCTCTCTTGAATGTGGATTATGAATTCCAGAGTTTTGGATCATGACATGGAGGATTTATATGATATTGTAGAATTATAAGTACATTCTCCTCAATTCATTCTCAATTACTTAAGTCTTGGAATAAGTTACTAGAAATTACGGAAGACTCCTCAAAATGACTCAAAGGGACTCTCTGAAAATGAGTGAATGTACAGTTTAAATGAGCTCAAATGGGACCACTGCTGCAACCGGAGTGGGGCAGGTAACCTAGCGTGTCCTGGGAGTGGGTAGCCAGACCCTAACATCAGAGAGTACATTTGGGCGTATCTGGGGCACGCCATGCTAGGACCTCTCAAGGCAATGTTTCGACAAATTTTGCCTCTCATTTTCTGACCCTAAATCATTTTTAATCGATTTCTTTTCCAAGGAATTCCTTAGATTAAATTACACATCCTATGTAAGAATTAATACATTTAAAAAACACTCAAAACAATACTTCCATCTCATGAAATATTCAAAATACATACAAGACAAGATCGACAATGAACCTCAAGAACACCTAACAAGAACTTGAATCCTTCAACTTTTTGAGAATGAAATTATACTAAAAATAACACGTTTGGCGTGTGGGCGAACAAACCCATCACAATGGAAGCTTACATAGCTCTAAGGGATTAGAACCATGGGGAAATTCCACAACAAGATGCAAGAATCTTGATGAACCCTCCTATTTTCTCTTCTTTTCAGTGGGGTGGGGGGGGGGATCCTATATAATCCTATCCCAATTTTACTTTTTCTAGGCCAATAAATAAAAAGCCCACTTTCTTACGGTTACGAGGTTTATTCGAATATGAAATCCAATCTTTGAAATACAGCATCTCTTCTTTCCTCTTCTTTAAGTTTAAACTAAAACTCGAAGAGTATTTTTTAATTATGAAACTGAAACTAATAGGATTGTGACCCTAAAATATAACTTAAAACGACTTAAATCTGATTGGGTATGAAAAGGAGGAAAATATCCCTCACTATTTTATGCTAGCGTTTCTTAACAGGACAGTCTAACTAAAAAAGGTTATATCTCACTCATCCACACTTGAAATTTAGAAAACATGGTGGCGTTGGAAATATAGTTGAAAAAAATCTTTCCAATGGTATCTAGTAGCACACCTATCTAATCTTGTACTGGTAGTTATTGTCATTTGAGTTGACCCAAAACTCATACTTACCATCACTTGCTAATTCTCAAATTTTGCTATTTCCAATTTTATTGTCGTAATTCAAGGTTCTAAATATAGTGATTTGACCTTTATAATTATGGAAATTTTAATTCCTTGGTAAAATCTCACTCACTGCGATAAACTATTCGAGTCTTCGTTCGAAAAATCTTCTCGGGTATTACAGCTTTGGAGCACTATTAAAAAATTGTGTTTAGCGACAGATATTAGCAACGTAATCAATTCTGTCGTTATAGATCTACGTATTTGCAACGAAGTAGTCATTTCATTGAAAAATTTAAAATTAATTTTGTAAATTAAAATATAGCAATGGATTGGCGACGTAATATGTTTTTTGTCGCGAATAATAGTGGGAAACTATGGCGCCTTAAATTTAACTATAATTTTTGCAACCAAGTTAGTGTTACAAATTTAATAATATATCGCGACGAAAGTAGAGATGGACAAGTGTTGCTACAATGTAAAATATATTTTTATGAAAGTTAAATTACGCATTCACGGAAATTTTTTTCCCTAAAAGTTAATTCAAATAGTTATATTTATTTATAGCGATAGATATCAGAATTCTTCACTAAGTTCGTTGCAATAATTTAACAAAGTTATCATTCATGAAAGCACAAAAAGAAAATAAAAATCCCAATGCCTAAAAAATAGAGTTTTATCTCTGTGAAATGTCCCAAGAGCAACGCAACAGCTGAGTGAGAGGTAAGAATTCGATTTCTCCCGTCTATTTTTCCTTTCGATTGCTCCCGTCTCAAATTCACGGTAAAATTGCTCCTTTCTCCTTCATCCTCAGGAGAAAGGTGAGCTTCTACCTTTGGTAATTTCACTTTTTTTAATATGTTCGGTGTGCTTCTAGTGCGGTGAAGAGGTGGGTTTTTACTTCTATTTGGTGAAAAATAACTGGGGAAACGGGATGGGGTTATCAGGAAAGAACATTAGTCTTTTGAAAATTTTCTTGGATACGTAATGTTAGACATATTGATAAACCATATTGTGTACTGAATTCAGTCTAACAAAATGAAAAATCACCGGTAAAATAACTTCTGATGGAAGTTATTCTTTTGCTTCACGAATTAAAACTTGTAAGCAGTATTTCAAAATTAAAATCATACTTGCAATTGATTTACACATTATAAGATCCTTGTATTTATTTATTGTATGTTCTCTTTAAGCATTGCAGGTAGCTTAGCAAATCTTATATATATAACATTCTAAAAGTTAATAGAAAAATAGAATCAAAAAATGATAAATAGGTATTGACATGATTTAGCAATTAGATTTTAATAACGAGTACATATCTCAATGATGTTTTAAGATAAGAGTGTGTGCTCTATCAGCTTTAGCATTCAAGTGAGATATGAGATGATATGAATAAGGCGTTTGATGTCTTAACTTAGCTTCTACAATCATTAGTAAAAGAAAATAATTTTTATTGTTCTTAGTCTCTTTTTATGTATGAAATTGTTAGTAGAAGTTTCAACACTAGGTGTTTGGTACATTTTTTTCTAAAGGTTTTATGTGTTAGCTATAAAATTTTATCACGATCTCGATGAAATGTATATATTTTCCTTCTGTCTTTTCTTTTAGTGTTGAAAGGAATGTGTTATCTATTGTTTTTAATATTTTACTTTCTTTCGTTAGTGTTGTTTGCTTGTACTTTGCTCTAATTTCTGATTTTGAATATTTTTCAGATTTATTTTTATACTCTTACCTTGCTTGCTTCTACTTTGCTTGACGAAATTCTCGATATCTCAAAATAACAGCGACAAGAAGTCTCAAAGCTTTTCACTGTGTAGTCACTCCCTTGAGAAAGGTAACGTTTCCTCTGTAATCTTCTGACCTGACGCTCAGGAATTTCAACTTGGATATCCTCATAAGAAATACTATATTTCACCTCCACACTCTCCAATGGCACTATAGAGGCTGGATCACCCACATACTTCTTCAAGAGTGAGATATAGAAGACCGGATGCACTGCTGCTAATTCTGATGGAAACTTTAACTCATATAGTACCTTGACCACCCTTTTCATGATCTTGAAAGGACCTACATATCTAGGGCTGAGCTTCCCTTTCTTTCCAAAACTCATCACCCCTTTCATAGGTGAGACTTTTAGAAAAACCTTATCATCAACTTGGAACTCTAGTTCCCTTCTCTTTACATCTGCATAAGATTTCGTACGATTTTAGGCTGTCTTAAGTCTATCTCTAATGAGTTGCACATTCTTCATAGCATAAAGGACTGAATCTGGCCCTATCAAAGCTACTTCACCTACTTCAAACCAACCAACAGGAGATCTATATCTATGCCCATAAAAAGACTCATAAGGGGCCATTGCTGGAATTGTTGTTATTATTATTTGCAAACTCAATAATAGGTAGGTGATCATCCGAACTACCTTTAAAATCGATAAGACAAGCTCTCAACATATCCTCTAAGGTCTGAAAGGTACGCTTTGCCTGCCCGTCAGTCGGTGGATGAAATGTTGTACTAAGGTTAACTTGAGTACCAAGACCATTCTAAAATGACTTCCATAAATGAGAGGTAAACTGAGGACCTCTATCTGAGATGATACACAAAAGAACCCCATGCAACCTCACAATTTCATTAATGTAAAGTTTTGCATAGTCCTCCGCCGAATTTGTAGTCTTGACCGCTAAAACGCGAGAAGACTTAGTCATCCTATACAGCATCACCAAATAGTAAGTTGTCTGCGAGATACGAGGTACACCCTGTGGATTAAATCATATTGATCACATCCCACTTCCAAGTAGGAATATGTCGCTTGATTGATACCACCTCGTTTTCGATGTTCTAATCGACGTTGACTTGCTGCAATTCGGGTATTACTCATAAACAGCCTTATCCCTCTTCTGCCATTCCACCAATAGACTTTCTTCGGCGATTGTAGTACATCTAGTGGCACTGGATGATTAATACCACCGTTATGGGCTTGTGCATAATATTGTTGTCCAACTTGCCCACATAAGGGAACAAATCGACACTGGTACGAAGTCACACCATCTCCCCTTTGCAGAAAACCTCCTCTCTGATGATGGCTGCACCATAAGTTTGCAACAAGATTGGATCACTGTCTGATTTTTTTTCTAAACTCACTTAACAAAGTCAATCTGACCCATCTGAACTTTTACACCACTAGCTCATATTCTCCATAGCATGAACTCCTAAACGAGCCAGTCTGTGACATCCTTCACGAACTTCCTTCCTTTCTTCTCAACATGGCTACAACATACCCATATAATCTCAAGAGCATCTACTATGTAGAATTCGCCTTACTAGATGGTCATCGAAACTCATATCATAATCCTTAAGGAACTCAATCCAATCTTTTCTTGCGAAGATTCAACTCCTTCTGGGTGAAAACCTCAATGAACTCTTATGTCGGCGAATGACATCTAACGTAATACCATCCGTAGTTTCTCCAGATCTTGAGGCAAACCAGGTGTCAAGCTCTAGGGCCATGACTTTGGATAGTTTCTTATCATGAACTTAAGGTTTGTCTTTAGGCATAATCTATCACTAACCTGTTGAATCACACAAACCTCGTCCAACCTCGATGCACTCACCATAGATCACATACCATATGACCCCTCTTGGTAATCAAGACAGGAGTTAGTCAGCTAGTTTTAAATTCCTGCAAAAGCTTTTTCTCACAATCATCTAACCCATTGAAATCTGACCATCTTCTGCGTCAACCTAGGTCAATGCTGAAGACTATACATAAAAATCCCATAAAAAATCCTTCCTCAAACTTTTGTGATAACTCCGTAGCCTAAGACACTTCTGATATCTTGCTGAAGGTAGTATGGCCACTGTTCACTGCTTCTATCTTCTGTAATCCCTCGGATCCTTCGTAGATAAATTTGACTCCAAGAAAACACGGGTTTGTAATTAGTACACTCCTTTACTAAAACTTATATAATAACTAGCGCTCGTTGCGTGTCTACCTAACTCTCTCAAATGACTTTCATGTTCTTCCTCACTCATAGAAGTAAATGAGGATATAATCATAAAGAACGATACCAGAAAGCCAAGTACTCTTTGACCACATTTTCATCAAAAACTGAAAGGTGTAGAGCTTATGTTAGTCCTAAACGAATCACTACAAATTCAGAATGACCATATAGAATTTCTGAAGGCTGTGTTTCTAAGGTCACTATCCTCTTAGTCCTAAAGCTGATATACACTGATCTGAGGTCTATCACTGAGAAATGATTCCACCCATAAGTTGGTCAAAAAACCAGTCCTCATCCTGGGGATGGAATACTTATTCTTTATTTGTTAACCTGTTCAACTGTCTATAATATGCACTTCTGAAGAACCGTGCTTTTTTTCTTTACTATAATATTGTGCACCCTATTGGTGAAAAAATCCTAGGCCTGATGAACCCTTATCTAGAAGTCTTTCACTTACTCCTTTCAATTTTCTTAGATTCGTTCTGAGCCATTCTATAAAGAGAAATAGAAATAGGTTGGGTATCTTGAAGGAGATCAATTCCAAAGTCGATTTCCCTTTCCTGAGGGACTCTGGCAAGATCTTCTGGAAATACTTCTACAAATTTAGAGACTACTAGAACTAACTTAAAAGTTGGGGTTTCAAGGCTAGAATTCATAACCGAAACTAGAACATAGAGATAACCCTTAGATATCATCTTTTTGGACTTAAGTTAAGAAATGAAGTTATCCCATAGAGCTAACTAACTATACTTCCTGCTAAGATTGGTCGTGTGGAAAAAGACAACAAACAATCCTAGTTCTCCCAATCGATTGAGGCGAAAATTATATAACCAATCCATGCCTAGAATGGACAATAAAAGTCTACCATTTCTAACTCGAACTAAAGATCCTGCTTGTGACTTTCTGAGAGACTGTGATAGTGGCAATTTTTGTATACCACGTCTAGAAATAACTAGTCACCGACTGCAGTAGAGACTAAGAATGGTTTTTTGAGAGAGTTTTTGGACTGACAATGATTGGACTGCTTATTGAGTTACAAAAGCAAAGTCATGTCGGTTGTTTTTTCTACGAGTAAACTTATATGTACATTCACATCCTTGAGGTTGTGGAGGCCAATCTTCACCTATCACTAACCACGTACTATAAACTCTGGCTTAACAACACAAATATTTTTCCTAATAACCTCAATCATAAATTCTGTGTGTCCCTAACCAACACATGCGCCCTCAAACTCAATTGGGCTCTAAATTCTGCATTTGAACTTCCTTATATAGTACTATAGGAATAGCTTTAGCATTGCGTGCATTAGCATTCCATGCCTAAGCTCTACTAGAAGGCATGATATGAAAAGTAAAATTTCATATTTGATTGGAATAAGATCATACCTTAAGCACGATAAGAGTAACAAGAAAGTGATGTTTTTTTAAAAAAACCTTCATAGACTCCCTCTCATTATATGTGGTGCACTTCACACCCATCAAAAGTACTCTACTTAGTGTGGCTTTTCAGACATCCTAGGACACTTAAACCTAGTGATCTTATACCATGTTTTGTTACTCCCCGAGCTACTCCAGAGATGCGGACAGGAATACTATGACCACAATTAATACCAAGCAAACCCTGCTTGCATAATCATGAGCATACTAAATTATAATAAACTTATGCGGAAGCTAAATCATAATTTGAATCTACAAATAGGGGATATCCCGCTTATTCTAGGTATGCTGAGGTTTAATGAAACACCGAGGAGTTCCAATACAAATAATTGTGTAATCCTCTAAACTTAACTAACTATGTCTCAAATAGATCTAAACGGACTAAAAGATTGTGATACCCTCACTAAATTAGCAACTAAATCTAAAATGACGAAAACTGAAATGACATTCCATTATTCTTTCTGTCCTCGGAGCATGAGACTCACCACAGAATCGCTGAAACTGGAGATCCGGGAAATCAATCTACGTGTGATAAGGAATGCTTGAGAACCAAACCAACCTCAACGAGAAATGTCGCACGTATGCGTCCATTACATGAAACGTACTTACATGTCGGATGAGTAAATCTTAGCAAATAAACATAACTGAACAAGACAAGTAGGAAGTATAATAATCAATGATGTGATAATTTATTTTAGTTAACTGGATCAAATGACAAATTTATACATGCTAAAATGAAATCTTGAATATATTGATAATGGTCAATTCAGAGAGTCCTGCCTGATCTTTTATGAGCTACTGATACCACAAAATAAACCACTGATCTAATGTGGAGTCGATGTATATTCCTCATCGAGAGGACAAATATACCCTGCCAAGTTATAAAGGCATGTTTGGCGTGATCACTACAATCCTATTTCCCCCATTGGAGACTTACAACCAACTTGGCTATATAGTTCTCTGGGATTGGTTGGTATGCTAAACCCTATCCAACTCATTATTATTCTACTATCCGATGAATTCTATAATTTATTGTTATTTTCCTGATTTCTATAAATACTAGATCCGCTCGAAAGTGAAGATTGAAACTAAGCTGCACAATTACTCTTGTAATTAGGCAGTTAAACCAGTCAATGTAATCTAAAGTCCTGAATATATTACCTAGCATTTACTTCAGGAACATTGTAAATTTATGCTATAAACTCTGAGTAATAACATGATAATCTTATTTGGAACATATATTAACTAAATCAACGAAGGTCACAAATTTTAGAAACCCTACGTTTATCATGTTTTAAGGATCAAGAATCTGAACTGAAAACTAAGGACCCATGGTGTCAAACATGACATAACTTAGGGATTAAACCGAGTGGGAAAGATAAAAAAAACCCGCGAAAATTTCATCGTGCAAAAACGAACGCCGGCCAGGACTGACGGTCCATCGTCGTCCAACGCCTTTGCTTGGGTGGCCCGTCGTGGTGTTCTCAAGCCTTTACAAAAATGGGCATAATTTTTACTCGGGATCTTAATTTTGCAAGGTAAGTGGATATAGAAAGATCATTAAATTATCCTAGTGGCAGGTATATGGATACCTACATTCATTGTAAAATGGTAAGAGTTTTCCGACCATTTGAATTACCCCACTTCACTTTCCCCTTAACTTTCTTAGATTTTCCACCCATAACCATCGGGCAATCCGAGCTTTGTAAAGATGGGTGATGGGGGGGTCTCGATCAACGGGGTGGCCCGAACCGAGGCCCATCCATCATCTACCTCCGGGGTCCCGTCCATCTATCAGTCTAATCCCAATGTTTTCCCGATTGAATTTTCAGGAGTTTTCTGATCGCCTTACGGTTTTGCAGGATGGACCGTTCATTCATGTCCTACGTACCGTCCATCGCCACCATTAGTTTCACGTAGATTCTTCTAACAAACTTAGTTTTTGGTCTATTTGTAATTTTGGGTTTTACGCTTAATACTCCTAGGGAAGTGACTTTTATGGTGGGGTAAACTTTATTTTGCTAAAAACCACATACTCAATGCTTAAAACTAAGTGCCACTTCTACTTGACAGACCCCAACTATAAGAAGAGATGCGTCATCTTGATATGATCTATTTTGGGGTGCATGTGTTTCGCAATTAATTGGCTATCCACCTATTGTATTACAACAGACACACAACTACACACTAGACAAATGGTGTACACATTTATGAATTCCATTAGCCAACTATAAAGATTTTATTTCATCAGTGTTGCTCAGTTTCAAAGGGATGCCGCATCCTGCACTCACATATACTACTTTTATCTTTGTAAAGAGTAGCTGGCTTATTTAAAGAATCATATGGAATTACCAAACTTACGGAAATGGGACATCTTTTTTATTCTTAGTGTCTCTACACTACGCTCCTACACTTAACTAATCATGACTTTGTTGTAATTTTCTGCTTTCCCTTTAAATTGGTTTGTTTCCGATCATTAGCTTTCTCATTATCTCTACTATCATAGAAAAATTGACGAAGTAATTAAAGGAAAAATACTGTCCTGAACTGATATTGATCAATCTGAAGAATATTACCCAGCTATGGCAGGACAAAAGAAAAAGAAGAATCTACGTCCTTTGAGTCTGAGCAAAAATACTGTGGGCAGAAACTTTTTGGGTCATCATCAATTTACCCCCATGCCCTCACTCTATTTTTTGTCATCAACGAGACAACAAATATGGAAGAGTTTGTAAAGAAAGTGATGTCTGCACTAACTATTTCATCTTGGTTTCCTACTATTTTTGATTAGGTGCAGCAGCGATTACTCCTTCGGCAATCCATTCGTCCTGCTGCGCCCATGCCTCGTGCTAGTAATGTGTATGACTTTGATACCTCTATTTCAAGTTAATCTCCACAACTTCAATTTTTTCATATTCCTACTTGTGGAAACTAGAAATTGCGCGTAGTATATTTTGATGACATGGTTAATTTTAAACACTGATAGTTTTCCATTGTATATTTCAACAAAAAGTTGTTTGTTTTTTGGAGTTTTCTATTTATATTTAATGAATTGTATATGGGTATTGATATTATATATCAATTTTTGTTAATTTTGGAGTATTTATACTTTTTAATTTTAATATATTTCAACCAATGGCATAAGAAGAATTTTAGCAACAAATTTTAGCCCCTATCTTGTCGTTGCAGTAACAATTAATGTTTTGGCGCCAGATAACATGATTATAAAGCCTACTAATGTGTTACAAAATATCGTTGCGAATTTTTTCTGCAAATTTATCAAAATCACAATGAATTATGAATTGCAACAAAGTAGAGTAATATATTGCGACTCTTTCTGTCGCTACATGGGCGATGGAAGTTTTCGTCACTATAACATCGCTTAAAAAGTGTGTGTGACAAACATTATTTTTCGTTATACCCTTATCGAAAGTGCAACAATTATTAAATATAATGACGTAATCATCCGTCTCAAAAATATAGAGGCGAAGTAATTGTAACTAAGACTCACCAAACTTGTGAGGGACTCATTTTTTCTCATTAAGATCTTACTGACGAGCATACTAGCAACACCAATATCCGTATCTACCTGTCCGCTAATCGTGATGAGTGACGGATTTCTTCATATATTTGACCAATTTGTTGTCGTTTCTAAACATTTTTGTTTTTTATTGGAGAATCTTTACAACTTGAGTGATGGCTTGCAAAGGAGGGTCACCTCTATTTATACTACTTAATAGGGACTAAGTCACTTAGTTTTTTTACTTTCCAAGCCCTAACATTTTTACTCTTTTGTCCCCCTTTCTAGAGAATTCCAATACTCTTGAAATCTCAAACAATTTTTGATTTGTCTAGGGAGTTCTAGAAATTCCCGCCATACCTCTCAATAAGTTTCCGGGAGTCCTTATATGAGATCCAGAGGCAAAATTTTTTGGTCTATTGGCGTACATGACACTACGCTCTTATTACTAGGCACTGACCCACGCCTAAGCCTTAAACGGTGCTCTTTGTTCCAACAAGAATATTAATCCTTTAGTTCCCTACACAGCATTATTCCCCATCTTCCAAATAATATTCCTACTAAATTTTAAGAAAACTAGAGTGTCCATTGCAACTCCCACTACTAGCAATATGGTTTTGCCAGAGGTAGAGTTCATTCAATACAAACCTATCCTCCAACAATGTTAGGTTCACCCCAACCCCACTAACCAACAAAATTGAGAATTAATTCCATTTAAATAGTCCATTTTTTCAATGTACAATACTATTGATTTTGTGCTTAAACAACACAACTAGCCATTATTTTTCAATTTTGTTCACAAAGTCGGATTAAACACCAATTGTTAGGATACATTCCTCATTCAGTCGTGCTAAAACATTTCAAACTTGGAATCATCAATTCATGAGTCAACTTGGACCTCAATGTAATCATAAATAAACACATTTAGGTAGAAGATATTTTGATATAGAGTTTGAGTTAGAACAAATTAATGAATACAACGTGAATATGATGCAAGAAATACAAACAAAAAGTTTAGTAAAACAATGATGTCCCATATTAATTCTGAAAGCTACTAGTAACTAACTTGAACAATAAATGAAAATTTACAACAACAAATGGTGAACAAAATATGTGTTTATCCAGCAATATCGTGACACATATCAAGTGATATCGAAGAAATAGATTCAAATGGAAGAAGGAAAATTGTTATGCATATTGTATTTCTAATAATAATGTTTTTTTTAAAAAAAAAAATCATGGAACCTTCAGTGCTAACCTACCCAATCCATATGACAATGAGTGTGTTACATTTATTTAAGTATCAGGTACGTCTTCACCTGTAGATTTGATATTATATATCATTTTTTCTTTAATTTTTTTGTATTAGCTAAACCAATATAAAGTTTCACAACAATATAGGTTTATTTTAAACAACTTATAGCACAGCTTGGTATTCAAACTTTGTTGTAAACATAATATTGATTTTAGCTATACCAATACACACACCACACACACACACACAGCCACACACACCACACAACACCGATATATCTATATTATCTATACCCATATATCTATATATATTTTATATCTACTATATATAATATATTATATATATTATCATTGTAATTCCAAACCTCTAATCATCGAAATAAACTTGATCAGACCCTTGTTATTGATTGGTCAAGTTACATATGAAGGTCTATGATTTTTGAATAAATAAACCTACATATTAAAGTAAATATATTATCACAATGTTCCTTCTTAATTGAATCCTTCCTTCTATTTACCTTATTTGTCGCGATTATTCTCTCGATAAGGCAATTTTTGGTTTTCAGCAAATGTTTGCGAAATTAGCAATTTTTGTTCAAAGTACTCATAATTTGCACTCTTTAGAAGCAATATAAGACAATCGTTTTTACTTCCTAAATGTGTGTGTATTACTTTCCTCCGTTCCTCATTTACATTCAAATTGTAGTCTCAATCGTCCTATTTCCAATACACTACCTCAAACATTATTTTTTGCTATCTAATGTCCCTTGTTTTATGATCTTAATGAGTTCGAACTTTAAACTCACTTCGCTTTATGGAATTCCAAGTGTTTAAATTTTGGTCATCAGCCTATTAATAATGTTTCCTTTCTTCATAGGTGTTTGTAGTCATTGGGCGAACCACACATTTCCATAATGGTCTTATATGATGTTGTTAAAGCATCACCAAAACCAAACATCTCCAATAAGGGTCTATACTTATATTGTTGAAGCACACACCACACACCGGTTTTTTCATAGAATCAATGGCTATTTACTGTACTCTCCATGTTGGGGTAGTGGGATGAACCTGAAATTGTTGGGAGGCATAAGAGTTTTACTTTAATTTACTAGACCCTCTAGCAAAAATTTTGGTAGTATTAGGAAGTTAAAATGGAAGACTGTAGTGCTCTATATAATTTTAGTAATATTTTGTTTAAGACGGTGCTTCTCCACATATTTCCTATTGCTACTCTTAATTGAGATTCACTAATATTTTTTTGGCCTGATGTACGATGACTACTTTTCTCTCTTTGGAGATCTCAAATTGTTGAAGTGATATTTTTGAGCAAGTGGTCTCGAGAACTATGCACTTCCTAGACATCTACATGAAATTCGATCTAGACAAATACAAAGGAAAATTACGTAACTAACTCCCCCCCCCTCCCACGTGCCTTTGAAAAAACATAATTTTGTAGAGAAGTCTATCTATTGTAAACATGCTATACAAGGAACACAGACTAAAACATCTCGTTTTTTATCTTCATTAAACACATAAAAATATTTTTGAATAATTAAAGAACAAAGACTAAACACTCTATTTCTCGCCCAAAAAACATTGTGATATCGTTTTTATGTAATTATTGGGTTAAAAAAATTAAATTAGTTGAGTTTTGAAAAATTTAGTATACGCTTAGGGTTTGGAGAAAAGGAGAAAAGACGAAAAAATGGACAAAAGTCCAGCGATTTTCCAAAACGTCAATAGCTTTGGCATGAACATTCGTTTTGGGGTGATCCCAGAAAGGTATTTATATCATGTTGAGTTAGGTTCATTCATCAACACACCAAAACATGTCTCAATTCATGATTGGTTAGTTGTTTCCTATGAGATGTTGTGAAGTCTTGAATGAAGCAGTTGTCGAATTTGTTTGGTAGTATTGAAATATCTCGATGTTGATTGCAAATCGTAATTTGGGTTTGTTTTTTTTGACTTAAATATATTGGGTATTGAAATATACATGTGGTCCCTAATTGTTTTGAAAATACTATTGAATTTCAAAGGGTTTAGAGGATAAAAATAAAGGAGAATAGGTCCGATATGTTAGGACTATAGCACCCTATCCTCGCCTACCAAGTTCCCACCAAATTCTTCCTTAGCTTTGGCCTCTGGCGTGTCCGCGCCTCCCAGAGTCCCAAAAATTTTTCTCGGGTAAACTTTGAGGGCTGGCACCGACCCCACGTCCCCTCTCACATAGCGACCAGGGACGTCCAGTTCTCCCCATTTTCTTGTCTTCGTCCCCCCCCTTTGTACACTATTCCTAAGTGATGTACCTATGTTTCTTAGTTTATTCAAAAACTCTTAGGTACATCTAAAAATCATAAAATTATCAATAAACATGAGATCATCAAACTTGAATGAATAATCTAATTGAAGGAAAATTAAGATCAAAGTCAAAGAAGTTAGGAGTCAAGACTAAAAGTTAAGAACCATGTTAAAGTAAGTTTTCAATGTTTACAAGTCTTTAACAAACTTTTTAAATTTTTTAAGGGTCAAGTTGAAAAATTAAGCAAAGAATAAAGATTTGAGTTCATTTCTCAAAAGTTATAAGGGAACTAAGTATTATCTAAGATTTACAAACTTTTTCATATTTTGAGCAAGAAAGAAAGATGAGACTTCAAGTAGAGCCTTCGGCTAGTTTTAGTAAAGAGGAAACTATGATTTCCAAGAGAGTTTTTAAAGTTACGTTTAAGTAATTATCTCAAACCAGAAAAAAAGTTGTTTTAAAACAACATGAGCTAAGTATTTTTTTGAGTAGTATTGAGTTAAGTTATTCTTGAGTTGAGCAGAGCCAAGATAAGTGTTCATTATAACACTTTTTCAAGCTTAAGTTGTTTTAACATTTCAACTAGCATACTCGTACATTCAATGTATTGATGTGCGTTGGTCTGCATCTTATTATGATACAAATGCAGGTAACAAGGATCATCACACACCGAGCTCCTCTTTGATCGAAACGAACACTAAGAGTATGGTCTTAGATTTACTTGTAAATTAGAGTAAGGGTTAGGGTGGATTTTAATATGACGGGCTAATGTGTATTAAATTGCGTGATTTTCCCAGGTAGATATTGATGTTTATTGGTCACAAGAAAAAAAATATTACATGGCATGCCTGGTGGCGTTAGGTAAAGTTAGGGATAATTGTGAGGCAGGAAAAAAAAGTGGGGTACTTTGTTGAGAAATGAATGAATCATCATGGTAACTAATATTCGTACATCTTCAGAAGCAATAGAAATGCTCTCCAACGGAGAGAAAAAATTGACGTGATTATAATCAGTGGTTATTCACCAAATTTTGATTATTTTTAACTCTCTGCTCAAGTTGGGATCTTGCATAAAATTTCACTATGTAATTACTTATTCTATTATTCCACTAATGACATCTATTGTGAGGAAAGTCAGTTACATTTATTAATACACTATGAAAATCGACTAACTAATTTGCTATTAATATATAATTATATTTTTTAGAGCTAAAGAAGTTGGTACAATTCACTTTAATTATGAGTAGCAATGAATATTTTATTTTTTAGTGACATTAGTTATTTGTTTTTAATGTCTATTTTATTTAGTAATTGATAAGTTATTACTTTGTAACACACCTTTTATAGTGAATATGCTTGAAATTAACTATTCATATAGTATTTAATACAATTAAATTCTAATTGTGAAGCTCTTGAAATAATTATGCAGTTGCATGCGATAAATTCAGTGAACTCGTAGCCAAAAGGGCTTTGAGAGAATAAGCATGTTTTTTTAGACAAAGGTCACTAAACGAGAAAATTGTGAAACACTTGTGGCAATTTGTATTGAGGAAAAAACTAGTTAGAGAGAGCGGACAAAGAATCAGAAGATGGAGAAAAGATGATTGTTAATGATGTTGATACAAATAATATGGTTGGAGATGATGAAAATTAATTTAAACAAATAAATGGTGTGACTAATATTGAGGAACATCGAAATAATCCTCATGAAGTTTAGGAAAATATCCTATCAAATAGAAAATACAAGCGGAGGACGATATTTTCTTCAACTTCACGAATATTATTTTTATACTCCTCAATATTAGGTACAACATTTATTTTTTTAAAATAATTATTCATTATCTCCACCCATATTGTTTGTATCAATATCATTATCAATCATGTTATCTGCATCTTCTGATCCTTTTTTCGCTCTCTCTCTTTGTTTTTTTTTCTTCTCAATACAAATTTTCATAAGTATTTCACAATTTTCTAATTTATGCGATTTGAGGAAAACCAATTCTCCTCTTCAAATATTTGTGCTAAGAGTTCATTTTATTCATCGGATATAATTGCATAATTATTTCAAGATGTTTACCATTATAATTTATTTCTATAAAACACTATTTAAATAGGTAATTTCAAGCATATACGCTATAAATTATATGTTACAAAATAATAAGTAAATATTTACTAAATAAAGTATATATTAACAAAAAATAACTACGTTCGCTAAACAACAAATATTCAATACTACTCATGATACTTAAAAGTGAATTGTACCAAATTCTTTAGCTTCAAAAAATTTAATTATATATTAATCGTAAATTTTTTAGCTGATTTTTGTAGTGTATATATTACGTAACTAATTGTTCTCATACTAGATGTCATAATTGGAAGAATAGAATATATACTTACATAGTGAAATTATATCCAAGATCAGAGTATGGGCCAAGAGTTCAAATGAAACTAAATTCGGTGAATGTTATATTTATTATTAACACATTGTTTTTATTCTCTCCTTTGGAGAGCATTTCGGTTGCTTCTGAAGATGTACGGACTGTTATAACTGCATCAATACATCTTAAAAGTCAGAAAAGAAATATATATATATGTTAATCAACTTATATTTTAATAGATGTCAATCATAGATAGGGTTACCTAATAAAACTATAGACAATATTATTTTTGATAAATAATTAAAAACATATATGTAGAGTAGATGAAGAAATAAAATGGTAGAGTAGACAAAGTTAGGGGTATTTGTGAGCCAACAAAAATGGGAGTATTTTTTAGCCAAAACACAAACGAATAATACACCCCACACAAAAACACAACAGATTATATATTATAGATATATACCTATTATGTAACACGAAGAAAAAATGTTTTTAACATTGAATTCAAACAACCCTATTTTTCCTACATATAATAAATAAAAAAATAAAGTTGTTTCAAGGTAAATATATATTCAGATCCCTTCTTATATTTATACTTCTCTCCCTCTTGTTACTCCAATTTTGATTTTTAAAGTGGACAAGTAGTAGATTTATATAATTTTAAAATATTACATAATCAAAAAAATTATTTTCGGTAAATTTATTAATCTGATCCTATGGTTTTATGCCCACGATTTAATTATAAAGAGAAAAAATTACCCATTTTCTACAAAAAACTCAAGTGTTTAAACAAATATATATATGTTCATTTAATTGATTGCCCTTTAACATAAAAAATTCTGGAATTTCTAGAATATCGGAATGGAAATTAAACAATTTGGAGCTAGACCAAACTAAACAAAGATTATATAATCCCCCCCCACCCCTCCCCCTACCCTGAACAATAATATAACATTTTTATGGGAGGAAGACTACGAGTGGAAAACATTCCCCCTATAACAAGAACCAAAAACAAAACATCTAATTTGATCTTCTAAGAACAGAAAACACATGAATAATAAAAGATAACAAAAAAACTATACAAATGTTGTTTTAATTAAAGAAAAGATGAATTCAAAATTGACTAGAGAAAAACTAGAATCATAAAGTATTCTATGGTACAATCAATAACAAGAATAATCAATATTTAAATCTATTTTGAAAAGGTTAATCAAATCGAATTTAATCATATAAAAAAATCAAGGATTTAGTGAATATATATTTGCGAGATGTCACCTTTTTAGTATAAGACGTCAACAAATCAACATTATTACTAATTTTCTATGTTTCGTGATCAACCAGAACCACCCTAGACTTATCTATTAATACCATAATAACATAGTTTTTATTGAATTCTATTCCTCACCCCTTAAATATTAGAAAGAAGATAAAAATACTGATTTTCTACTAGAAGCTTGAATTATTGGAGTCACATTAACCATTTGGGGGTATATATAGTAATAAATGGTATATGAGTATATTTAAATAATTTATTTAGAGTTTTATATTAAAGGGTAGGTAACATTTGTTTATATTATAAGTTTTCATAATTTATGTTTAATAAATATATTTATTAGGTTTTTGGTCTTTCATACGAAGAAGTTGAATATTTAAAAAAGACATATTTTTACACCTTGTATTCTTGTTTCTACAAAAAACAAATAAGTTCTGAGCCCCATCTATCCCAAATCATATATGCTTAACCCTAATAATGGAAGGCTCGAAGGCCCTGCATTTTCTAAAAATCGTAAACCTCTAAACCTAAAAAAAACAAAAAACCCTAACTCCTAAGACCGTAAACACTAAAAAATCTAAGAAGAAAAACACTAATACATAAAAACCCAAATCACTGAAGCTAAAAAAAAAAACTCTAAGATCTAAACCTATAAAACCATAATAGTATATGCCTAACACCCTTAAAAACACGAAAACAAAAAACCCCTAAAAGATGTAAAAAGATTTATGTAGTCAGAAAAAATTTAATAAGTTAATGATTTTTCAAATGCATCTCGATAGTATATTTGAGTAGTCAATGTGGAGTAGACGAATGTAAGCATTATTTATTATCCTTAACAGTCTGGTCGAAGGGATTATATATAGACAAAGAAAAACCTATTAAATAAAGTTAAATTTTCCTCCCATTACGTAGATATGAACTTAGAAGAATGGCAATAGTGGGCTAAGAAAGAGAAGTCAGACTATTAACAATTACATTAAGCGATGTTATAGGTCATTGCGTGTAACAATTATAGAAAGACTTCTATAGAAGCAAGAAAAGGTTAAGATAAGCATCTGACAAAGAAAACTAAGAAGGGATATAAGATACTACACATGGAGAGTTTAGTAGCCATGTGATTAGCCATTTCCGAGTCCACCCATAGACGACTTCCTTGAATCATAAAGTTGCAATAATAACCAAAGTGATTTCATCAAAAAATAAAAGTGACCAAATAAAAATGATAAACCTTGATAGTAAATATCTTTATTATTCTCTTGTAAACATTCTTATTTTTTTTTTTTGAAAACAAATATATGACATTGTGATAAACAAATAGCATACTCATCCAGTCAAGATTAGTAGAGTAGAGTGGTGGATAAATTTTTAAATAGATTAGACTTATATTACATCATGGTCAGTAACGGTATAAATAACTTGTACCTCAAATATACCAGAACAAGTATTGATCGTTGTCTTTATCATATTGGTAACCAAGAAATCCCTGAGGGTCATGGCACACACTTTTAAAACATGAAAAAGATGGCCCGCCCCCTTATAATTTTCCACTAAATACCCAGCTGTTGTCTTGTTTATGGATAGTGCCTACCACATAACATGATATGCTCTTACACTAGACCAAAAGCCTATGCTAAAAGGTAGTTCTTTTGTGCTACAGAAGATGTTTTCCTTTATTCCCTACACAAGCATTAATATCACGTCTTCAAAATAATATTTCTAATTAAATTTAAATTGGACCAGAGTTTCCATTTTGAACTACCAATACTAGCAACAGTTTTGCTAGAGGAGAGAGTTCAATTCAACAGAAACTCTATCCTCCACAATTTCAGGTTCAACCCTACAACCCCAAAATTAAGTATTCAATAAATAGCCCACTTATTCTATGTAAAATAATGTTGACTGTGTGCTTTAACAACATCAACATAGACCATTATTTGAAACATTAGTTTCACAAAGACGACTACATCAAATTATAGGAAAAATTAGTCATTTGTCTTGCTAAGTATTTAAAAATTGGAACCATCATATTCAAAGTGAGTACAATTTTGATTTCAATGTAGCTCATAGAACAACACATCGAGGTAAAGAATAATATTTGATATAGGTGTTGTAAATACGACAATTAATGAATATAACTTGAATGTGAGTGCAGGAAATACAAGCATAGATTAAAGTAGAACAATGATGTTTGATATTAATTCTGAAAATGCTACTAGTAACGAACTTGGAATAATAAATGCAAATTTACAACAACAAATTGCTTAACCAAATAAGTCATATGCAAGGAATATCGTAACAACATATAAGACTGATATGGAAGAAATAGATTCAAATGAGAAGGACAGATGTGATGCATATTCTAATATCAATAATATATGTTATTTCATCAAAAATCTTAGACCTTGACTTTCTAACCTACCAAATCACAGGAATTGACTATGAAAAGTTTTCTGATGATCAGTAAGTTTCTTTCAATCAGTTAATCGATATTATATTTTTTTATTTATGATTGGATAAAGCTAAATCAATATAATTCCAACAATTAGGTTAGTGTTAAACCAACGGCTATGACAAGGCTAATAGCAAAATGAAACAATAAATCTATATAATATAATTAGATTAAAGCAAAAACTAATTCATT
The DNA here is from genome assembly GCA_027704765.1 of Solanum habrochaites. Taxonomy (NCBI): domain Eukaryota; kingdom Viridiplantae; phylum Streptophyta; class Magnoliopsida; order Solanales; family Solanaceae; genus Solanum; species Solanum habrochaites. Next base: position 53,461,404 of record JAKWJA010002498.1, read on the forward strand.
AGAATAAACTGCTGAAAATCACTGTCAATGAATTGGGTTGGAAAAGTCAGTATTTAAGGTCAAAGATTTTGTAGAACAAATAACGATATGATTGAAAATTATATATGCATTACACTTTTCCTTCACAATTAATCACTTATTCTATTCCTCTATTTTGTATCGATTTACATATTGTCGGAAAAAAAAACATATTTCGTTCAGGCAATTTGTTGCTGAAATAGCATGTACTATTCCTAGTGCATCCCTAGTCGCATATTTTCATCATCATATAAGAATCATTTTGCTACCTAAATATGGTTTGTCATTTCCTGCATCCAACATTCAAATGGTAGTCCATTAATTGTCATATTCCCATTACCTATTATCAAACTTATTTTCTATCGGAATGTGTTGTTTTATGAGGCTACATTCAATTCGTGTTGTACTCACATTGAGTATAACTATTCCAAACTGTTAAATTTCGAGTAAGCCCATGAGTAATGTTTCCTATAATTGAATGTGTATAGTCTGGGTGAATCAAAACATTTACAATAATGGTCTATATTGATGTTGTTGAAGCACACCACCAAACCATACATTTCTCATAATGGTCTATATTGATGTTGTTGAAGCACATCAACAACATCACTTTTCATAGAAAAAATAGGTTTTTAATTAATTCTCAATATTGGGGTAGTGGAGTTGAACATTAAATTTTGGAGGATATCATCTCTTGAATTGAACTCTCCCCTCTAGCAAAAATATTTTCTAGTATTGAGAGTTCAAAATGGAAAATCTAGTGCTTTTTTTATTTGATTAGGAATTTTATTTTTAAGATGGTCCAGTGTCCAATATTTTATAGTGCAACTCTTTTGTTGAGATTCACTTGTAGATTTTCGGCGTTCTGTACGATCTACATCAGCTCTCTTCTAGAGATCTCGAATTGTTGAAGCGATATTTCTGAGATTTTGTTTCAAGAATTCTGGCACTTGTAGAACATCTTATGAAATTGGAGCTAGACAAATGTTACATAAATATCAAACCCTCGCCCCCCCCCCCTGAAAAAAACATATACATTTTTATTGAGGAAGGCTATCCAATGTATAACATGCCTATAACAAAAACAAAGACCAAACAATCTAATTTACTTCTTCTATAAACACATAAAAAATTTTATTTACAATTAAAAGAATATAAAAACTACAAAAATGTTGTTAACAGATAAAGAAAAGATATAATTGAAGATTTACTAGAGAAAAACTAAAATCTAAAAAGGAATCTATGTTACAATCACAACAAGTACAACATCAATTAAATCCCTCTTGAATAAGTAACTAAACCAAATTTATTTATATAAAAAAATCAACGGTTTTGAGTTGAATATATATTTTTAGATATGTCACCTTTGTAGTCACAAGACATCATTAAATCCACTATTTTACGAACATTCTGTATTTCGTGATGAACTAGCACCACCCGAACTGCATAGTATTATTACCATAATAACAGTTTCCATTGTGATTTCTAGTTCTTCAGAAATTTCAGAAAAGGAGATACAAACTAAGAATTTTCTATATAGAAGTTGAATTTATTGGAGTCACAATTACCCTTTTAGGTTGTATTATATAGTAATTTCAATAGCATGGGAGTATGTTCAATAATGTTTAGTTCATTATAATAGAAGGTTTTGTCCACTTTTAGTTTCATATTTATTAGTTTTATAAATTATTTTAATTAATATGGACATTAGGTTGGTTTAATATTAATGAAAGTTAATTATTAACAAAGAAATATATTTTTACACCTTGTCTTCTTCCTCTAAAAAACACTATGTTCTAAACCTAATAAAGCCTTAAATAATATACAAGAAACCCTAAATAACAGAAGGCTCTAACTCTTAATTCTAAAAATTCCTAAACTCTAAACGTAAAAACACAAAAAAAAAACATAACTCCTAAACTCTAAATACTAAAAAATCTATGCAACACTATCGTTTAAAATCCTAAAAAACCCTGAAGGTAAAAAATCTCTAAGATCTAAACCCTATAAAAACCAAAATAGTATATTATAAACCCTTAAGAAAAACAAAACCAAAAAAACCTAAGCCTTTAACAAGGTAAGGAATTAAGGTGTTACTTTACAATAAATGTGAGTGGTAAGAGTGTGGTGTAATGACCCTGATGTGAGAGTAATTAAGTTTGTCTTAGTTATTAGACAAACCAGTGCATCAAAAGATGTACCCGAGAATTTATGTAGTACGAAAAAAAGTTTATAAGTTAATGAGTTTTATGGCATCTCAATTAGATATAGTTGATTGTCACTGTGAAAGAGCTAATGTACGCATTATTTATTACCGTTAAGTGCTGTCTAACAGATCACCCATATAGCCAACGATAACCTTAGATAAATTTCCAAGTTTCCTCCCATTAGGTTAGATAGAATTTAGGGAAGGATTGTGTAGTGGGCTAATAAAGAGCGGTCATACTACTACGAATTAGATTAAGAACTTATAGTTTCAATGCGGTTTGTTGTAACACTTATAAAATACTTTTATACAAGCGGAAGATGTAAGATGTTAAGATAAGAATCTCACAAAGGAAACTAAGAAGGGATATATTTAATACACATTGATGAGTTTCAGTAGCCAGGAATAGCGAATTCCATGTCCACCCATAGCGACTTCCTTGCAATCCAAAAGTAGCATTAACGACCAAGGGATGTCATCAAAAATAAGAAGACCAAAGAAAAATGACAAACTGACTAGTGAATTTCTTTTGTGTTCTTTTGTAAAAAACTAATGTTTATGTAGACCAAGATATCACAATCTGATAACAAAATAGCCATTGTCATCCTAACAATAGTGTTAGTGTCTAGCTAGTGGTGGATTTAAAACATTGAATAGATTAGGAGGTATATTGACAATTCATGGTCATTAAACTGTATCAATACGTTTGATGCCAAAAGGTACAGACAAGTGAGAATGATCTCTATGTTAGTTTTTTTCGTTATAATATTGTAGGTTTATTACACTATTTTTATGGTTTAGCTAAATATTATGTAGTTCGATTGAGAAATTTGGGGCACGCATTCATAAATATTTTTAATGACTTCTTTATATTTGAAAACTCTTGAAGAAATTTCTGGATATGCAACTGTATTCATCCCCAACTTGCATCGAATTGAGACATTGTTGTTATTGTATTAAGACACGATAAGCTAACATCATGATAGTGCATCTTGTTTTATTGACATGAAATTAATATTTAGGTACTTTTCAAAATTTATACTACATAAAAATATAAAGCTTACTACATACTACCGTATACAAAGAAGCCTTGAATGAGTGAATATGCATTCCATGCTTTTCAATGTAAAGAAGAAAGGAGAAGGCAAATAAGATCAGAAAAATATATGCCCACACGAAAAATAGGAAAAAGGTGACTTGTACGATTCCAAGGCAAGGTATGCATTTACAGAGGTTCTCCTCCTCATATCTTGTTAGTAACTTACAGAATCCGTTCCCTGCAACTCCGACATTTACCAGTACACTCATAGACAAACTTCCTTGCAATCCTTAAACTGAGCAGTAAATGACAAAAGGGCTGTCCTAAAAAAATATGAATGGCCAAAGAAAAATGATAATGCTACACAAGGTGATATGTTAGCATTCTCTTGAGAACATCTTTCTTGCGTAAACAAAGATATTAAACTCCCGTTAGGTGCTATTGAGAATAGAGATTCAAGGACATCCAATCAATTAACGATGTGGTACTGTTTTTATAAATATATGATTATGATTCTATAAAATACAAATAAATGTTAGTTCAACCATATTCACTATAAATGTTGTGTTACAAAATATAATTAGCATTTATAAAACAAAATATATTATCTTAATAAATAACTAATGATACAAACTAACAAATATTCAATTGCTACTCATGCTAATTAACTGTGAATTGACCCAAATTCTTAGCTTCAAAAAATTTAATCAAATATTAATGAAAAATTTTAGCTAATTTTTGTATTGTATTCTATATGTAAATATTGGTTCACGATAGATGTCACAATTGAATGAATATAATAACACTTACATAGGAAATTATATACAAGATAATAGTCGAGCAAAGAGTTTAAAGAATCTAAAATGAGGATTTTAAATAAGTAATTAATTATAGGTTTGGACCCATAATAAATATATATTTGACTAGAATTCATTAAAGCTAATTAAAAAGATTTTAGTTTGTGTCCCTTTTTTTGTTTGCTCACCAATACCCCTAACATTAACTTAATGCCACCAATCGTTCCATTAAAGATGAATTTGTCCGTGACCAATATCAATAACAAGCAACTATTAGAAAAGGCATATTACTAGTCCTTCCAGTCCTAAGATAATCAATAGACCCACCTTTTAAATTGAATTGTCTCCATAAATCAAACAATTTCAGGAACACTACTCACAACACAATTTTCTCGACTAAAACTACACAAAACTCAATTGCCACTCCACAAAACGAAAGATTATTTGTGATCCATTTTGAATAATTCTGAGGTATTTTTGAAATCTTATCAATTTAAAAATAAAAAACAAGACACAAGAAGAATTTTTTTTAACAAGAATCAAAAAACCCTATTTTTGTATTATATAATAAATAGAAATAAAAAGTTGTCGTCAAGTATATGATAGTGATAATCAGATCCCTCCTTATCTGCACTTTTCTTCCCTCTTGTTACTCCAATAATTATTTTGGCTAATTTTTACTTTATCATCTGCTATGACTTTATGCCAATGAACCAATTATAAAAGAACAAATTACCCCTATTCTACAAAAACTCAAAGTGTGAAAGAAAACGTTATATAAAGTGATTAATTAATAATAGACTTTAACATAAAAGTGTTGCACTTCAAGAACATCACTCAAGTTGGAGCATATAAAAGGAATTAACATAAGATTATCAATTGCACTATCCCCCCCCCTCCCCCCTCCCGAACAATCAATTACATTTTATGGAGGAAGGCTAACGATGTGTAAATGCCTATAACAAAAAACAAATCTAAATAATAATCTAATTGCTCTTCTATAAACACATAAAAATATTATTAATAATTACAAAACAGTAAACAACTATACAAATTGTGTTATGGACAAAAGAAAAGATGAATCAAGATTACTAGAGGACAACTAAAATCTAAAAAGGTATCGATGTTACATCTCAAACAAAGCAATAATATCAATTATATCTCTTTTGAAAAGTAATTAAAGTAATTTATTTATATTTAAAAAGGGAAAGGGTTTTGAGTGTATATATTATTTGTAGAGAGTTCCTTTGTACCCCATGACTTCAACAAATCACCAATTACCGATTTTCTTATCCCTGATAAAAATAGCACATCAGAACATAAAATACCATAATAACCAGTTTTCCATTGTTTTCTATTCATAAAAAATCAGTTAAGGATATACAAAAAACACTGTTTTATATAGAATCTGAAATATTGGAGTCACAATTAACACTTTTGAGGTATTATATAGTAATTACAATGGTAAGTCAGTATGGTAATAATCGTTTAGTCCTTATAATAGAGGTTTGGTCCCATTTAGCTCTCATATAAATATTTTTCATAATTTATATTTAATTAATATAAGCATGTAGGTTTGCTTATCCATACTAATGAAAGTTGAATATTTAACAAAGGACATATATTTTTACACTTATATGCTTGCTTTAATAAACTCTAAGGTTCAAAAAAAAAATAATTCCCTAAATCATATATGCTAATTACTTAATTAAAAAAGTTCTTAAAAACTGAACGAATTTAAAAAATATTGTAAACTGCAAATGTAAAAAACACAAAAGACACCTAATTCCTTATAACCGTAAAACCCAAAAAACCTAAGAGATACTAATTCTTAAAATCCCTTAACCCACTAATCAAAAAAAAAAAAAAAATTCAAAGCTATAAACTAAAAAACCCTAAAAATTGAATATGCTAATCCCTTAAAAAAAATAAAAAACGAAAAACCTAGACCTTAAAACTAGGTAAGGAAATTAAGGTTTTACTTGGAATAAGTTTAGTTGTAAGAGTGTGGGATTGTGACCCTTATATAAGACTATGTCTCTGCCAGAGACTACACTCTGGACGTGAGCCACTCGAAAGCATTGTTGGACCAAACCCTTAGTTAGCCTTATTTAACACAACAGAAGATAACCTCAACATAATCAAGAGAAATAAGACAGCTTAAAGGAAACTACTTGTTATGATATCTGGTTCATGAAGCACTCATGTTTCAACAAGCAACAATAAAAGCTCAACTAAAAACTCGGTCTACGAAACTCTAAACTGACTAAAGGAGGATGTTGGGACAGACCCCAAAAACATCCTAAAACTGAATACTAAACCCAAAATATAAATAGATGTCCTCCGGATGCCAAGGAGGCTCATGAGTGACTCTTGGCTCAATTTGGATCAACGACAATGCCGCGTGATGATACTTTTTGGTTACTTGCGTCTTGCATCATAAAACTATGCAGGCAAACTAAAATCCCGTACAATGATGTACAGGTGATGACGAGTTAGGTAAGGGAAACAAAAGTTGTTAGGGTTCGGTAGAAAGGGATAGAATAAAACTTATCTTGCTCTATTCTATCCTGATCTACTAACTCTTATTAAATATAAGCAGTTAAAATAAATGCAATATAAACAAATTCTGACTTAAAATATGCTTAGGCCTCTGAGAATATATATACAAGTACACAATAATATCAAATACAATATTGATGTCTTTTACAAATACAATACTGTTGTTTATAAAATTACAATTTACCTTAGGGAGATTCTCTAAACGAAAACCATCACATAAGAGCTATAGTGATGATACAGAGGTCTACGCACGCTGAAAGCGTATCCTATACCCGATCCAAGGTATAACACTTGTACTGCCTAATGAATCCACTAGTAAATTGTGAATAGGAATTATCTAAAAAGTATGACCCTTTTCTTCCCATAGTGGCTACAATAACTTATGGGGACTATGAGTTATCTTAATTCTCCCCCATATCGGTTCTCAACACAACTCCCACAAATATACTGGCTCCTATGTTAAAAAACATACAGATTCGGTGGTTTGATATTAGTTCTCAAAACATAGCTTTTTAGAAATCTCTTAGAAACCATAGTTTCCTCTTTGTTCTATTAAAGATAGCCATAGATACTGTGGAAGTCTAGCAACCCTTCATTCTCAAAAGTTTGAAAATGTTTCCTTTAAATCATTAGGGACTACTTAGTTCCCTTATAACTCTTGAGAAGTGAGCTCAACTTGATACTCTTTGCTTACTTGAAACTTTAAGTCGTACGGAATACTTAGTTCCTTTATAACTTCTGAGAAATGAACTCAAATCTTTTCTCTTTCTTGACTCAAAATTTTTTTCTTTAAAACAAAGTGAAAATGATTGTGAAAGACTTCAGAAAACTAAATATTTTTACTTTGACTAGCTTCTTAACTCGTAGACTCCGCTCTTAAGTTTCTTAACTTTGATCTAAACTTTCCTGTATAGGATTATGGATTCAAGGATTAGGATCTCCTTTTTATGGATGATTTCGTGATATTTAGATGTAATCAAGAGTGTTGGAATCAATTAGGAATGAAGGGTACATAACTTAGGAACTAGTACAAAATGATAGGGAAATAATGGGAACTCCAGGGGCTCCTGGCACTCTGAGAGGCGCGGAGCGCCTATCCTGACAGACAGAGGTTTTCCTCAGGCGCGGCATGCCACAGCTTGATGGAAGAGAGAGGTTTTGGACCCGCTGCAACCCAGCATCTATCAATCGGGTTTTCCGACTTTATTCTTCATTTTTCACAAGTAAACCATCCCAAACTCCCATGGATCCCACCCTAAACACTTAGGATCACTAAATAGCTTATTAGTTAATCGTTTAGACTCAAAAATAGTCCAAAAATGTGGATTACAATTAACAGAGATCAACAACAATTCAACCAACAAGAACATCAAACATTTCATCAAGAACATCAAGATTTCCGTTCTATTAACTACACATTTCAATAATGAATCAAATTTGAGGGTGAGTTAAAGGACCCAATACCAAATGATATCACATACCTTGTTAGGGATTACAGTCAATGATTTCCACAAACGAATTCTTGGCGTTCTTGTGTATTATTCTTCTCTCTCCACTTTTCTCCTTTCTCTCAAAACCCTAGTTTATTTTCTATGTGTGTAACCTGAATGGGATCAGTTTAGACCCCAACATATTACCCTAAAAACGAATTTAATAATTAACTTAGGAAAATACCAAAATACCCTTAACAAATCTTGATTTGGAACTTTCCCTGCTCGACCACCCAACTTCAGAAAGTCATATCTCCCTTATACGACCTCGAAACATCTCACACATAGCACTGTTGGAATGCTCTTTTGAAGTGGTTTCCATCCATATAAAGAACTTACTAAAATTCTCCTAAGATAAGAATTGTGGCCATATAAACATGACCAAAACTCACTTTTGAAATCTTGAAATTTTTAAGATTTCTGTACTTATTTCCAAATTTGATTCTTCTTGTTTCTCATCTTAACCTTTGTTTATCTAGAATAGAGATCGTACCCCCGTTTTAATAAAATTTTGACTTAGTTATTTCCTAACAAGTGATTAAATATTGTACCCAAGACTTTATGTAGTTATACGAATATCTAATAAAGTTAATGATTTTTTTTTTTGTGCATCTCGATAATATATTTGAGTTATCAATGTGGAGAGAATAATGTAAGCTTTATTTATACCTTAAGAGTCTGGTCGAAAGGGATCATACATAGGCAATGATAAGCATTCTAAATAGGTTCAATTTCCCTCTAGTTGATAGATATGAATTAGAAGGAAAAAGTTAATATTGGGCCTAAGAAAGAGAAGTCCGACTAATTAACAATATATTAAGACGATTTTATAGGTCAAATGGGTAAAATTTATAGAAAGAATTCCATTGAAGCGGACAAGGGCTATTATAAAGATCTCATAAAGAAAACTAAGAAGGGATAATTTAATACACATAGAGAGTTCCGTAGACTATGAGATTAAGCCATTTTCCCAGTCCAACCATAGAACTCCTGAAAATCCCCTAAAGTAGCAATAATGGACAAAAGGGCTGTCATAAAATAAAGTAAGATGACCAAAGAAAAATGCAAACCTGACCACGTGAATATCTTAGTTTTACTCTTGTAACATCTTCTTTATGTGGACAAAGATATTACACCGTGATAACAAATAGTGTCCTCATACTGAACAATTATTAGTAGTCTAGTGGTGGCTAAAATATGAAATATATTAGACTGTTTATTGACCAATCATGGACAATACCTATGTAAATAACTTTGTGCCACAAGCTACCAGACAAAGTGCTGACATCTCATATTACTTTTTCGTTATAAAATTGTAGGTTTATTACCCTTTTTTATGGTTTAGCTACATATTATGTAGTTTGATTAATAATTTTTTGGCACCCATTCATCAATATTTTTGTTGATTTCTTTAAAATTTCAAGACTTTTGATGATATTTCTTGATATGCAACTGTAGTCACCCCCTGCATGTTTCGAATTGAGACATGGTTGTTATTGTATTCAGAAACGATAAGGTAAAATCATTATAATGCATCTTCTGTTATAAACATTGAATTAATATCAGTTTACTTTCACAATTTGTATACATAAGAATATAAGCTACGCATTACTACTGGGATACAAAAAAGCCTCTTAAACGAGTGAGTAGGGCATTCCCATGACTTTACAAAGTAAACAAGCACAGAGAAGGGAAAAATAATCGGTAATGAAATATTAATCACGCATTGAAAATAGGAATAAGGTGCTTGTACCGATTCCCAGGGAAGGTATGCATTTACACATTGTCTTATTTCCTTGTTTGTTTTAGTAACTAATAAATCCCGTTCTTTGGCAACTCCGACATTTACAAGTCCACTCATAGACAACTTTCTTGAAATCCTAGAAAAATGACAACGCTAGACCAGTGAATATCTTTGGCATTCTCTTGTTAACATCTTCTTTCCATAGATAAAGTTATTACAATGTGATAACAAATAGCATACTCATTCCTGTCAATGTTATTAATAGTCTAGTGGTTAATTATATTTGAAACAGATTAGACTGTACATTGACCAATCACGATTAATAACTCTATAAATAACCTTGGGTCCAACAAGATTCAGAACAAGTGCTGATCTTTTTCTTTTTCCTTATTTGAAAATCAAGAAATCCGGGGTTATGGCACACAGTTGAACATGACGGATCAAAGTAGCCCGCCCTTACCCAATTTCCACATAAATACAAAACTTTTATCTATGGATTATGAAGTGTACCTAACCCAGATATCATGCTATGCTCTTACCAAACGACCAAAAGACTACTAAACCTCAAAGATCGTCTTTGTTCAAGTGGAGAGATTTATTGGACCCTACACAAGATTTAATTGCCGGTCCACAAAACCAATATATTAATCAAATTTTAAAGAGTATTCAGAGATTCCATATTCAACTCCCCAACACTAGCAACTATTTTGCATGAGGAGAGGCGTTCACCCTGAAATCTTCCACAATTTTAGGGTTCAACCCACTACCAAACATTGATAATTACATGAATAACCATTCTTTGTAGTGAAAAATATACTGATTGTTTGCTTAACAACATAAAAATAGACCATATTAGAAATGTTTGACTCACTTCATTCTATCCTCTCTTACTTTTCGCGATTATATTACTTGGAAAGACATTTGGTTTGTGCAATATTTTAGCTAAAATTAGCATTATTGTTCCAAGTGACATCACATAGTCCCGTTTTCAGCCTAAATATAAACATCGTGTAACCTAAATATGTTTTTGTGATTTCCTGGCATTCATTCAAAGGTAGTCATTAATCGTCAAATTTTCCAATTTTATCCTATATCCAAAAAAAAAATTATTTTCATCAGAATGTGTTGTTTTATGGATCTACATGGAAGTTACAAGTTGTACTAACTTTTAGTATGGGATTCAAAGTGAAGTGTTTAAATGTCGAGTCAGGCGTATGAGTAAGTTTCCAAGACACTTGTCGATACTGATGTTGTTGAAGGACACCACTAAACAAAAACATTACAAATAATGTAAGATAATGATGCTGTTGGAAGAACACCACCAACATTGTTTTCCATTAACGAAATGGTTATTTAATGACTTCCCAATGTTGGGGTAGTGGGGTTGAACCTCGGACAATTGTCGAGGATAGAGTTTCTTTGAATGAACTAGCCCGTGTGGCAAAATGTGGATGGTATTGGAACGTTCAAAAATTGAAACACTAGTTCTCTTTGGATTTTATTAGGAATATTATTTTTAAGACGGGGTGCATGTCCATATATTCTATGCTATTTTTTGTTGAGATTCCATTTAATGATTTTTGCGCCTGAGGTACGATGACTAACTTTTGCGTTTTCTTGAGATGTAAATTGTTTAAAGAGGAATTTCTCAGATGTTGGTGTTTCAAGGACTGAGGCTTTTCAAGAACTTAATTTTAAATTGCAAGCTAGACACATATTAACATAAGATGAATCAACCCCCTCCACCCTCCTATGAAAAAAAAACATAACATTTTTATGGAGGAAGGGATATCGAGTGTCTGGCCTATAACAAGAACAGAGACTAAACAATCTATGCTTCTTCCTTTAAACACATAAAAACATTAATGATAATTAAAGAAAAAAGAATTAAAAAAAGTCTTTTTTCTCTAAATAATTTCGTGATTTGTTTTTAGGGAATTAGTTGGGTAAATAAATCTAAATTAATTGAGTTTAAGACTTGGAGAAGATTTAAAAGAAGAAAGAAAAGGACAAAAGTTAAGAATTATCCAAAAACGTCTACTCTTTGATAGTGAAATACGTAGGGGGTGATCCCTATAAAGGTATCTTAGATCATTAGTGTTAGGTTCATTCATCCACACACCAAATTAGATTAAGTGGAGTGATTGGTGAGTTGTTTACATGTTAGTATGTGAAGTTCTTGAAGAACATTGTTGAATTCTTGTTGGATGAGTTGTTGAATGCCTAATGTTGATTTGATTCATAATTTCAGGTTGTTTTTTGAGTTAAATATATTGGGTATTGAGAATACTAATGTCCTAAGTGTTTGGGAAAATAACCATGGAGGTTTAGAGGGTTTAGAGATGGAAAATAAAGGTGCAAGGTCGGAATTTTCTAGTTGGGGCATCGCCTGCAAGTGTGCCACAAAAGTTATTCTCATCTTTGACCAGTGACGCATCGTGCCAATCTGAGCGCCATAGAAAGTTCTCTAAACTTTAAGGGTTGTAGCCCCGCGCCTTTGAGAGACCTAGGGACGTTAGTTCTCCATATTCATCCTCAATTGCTACTCTTAGTTTATTCCAACACTCTAAGGTACATTTAAATATTAAAAAATTATCAATAAACATGAGATCTTGAACCTTGAATCCATAATCTAATTAAAGGAAATTTCAGATCAAAGTCAAAGAAGTTAGAAGTCAAGTCTAAAAGTTAAGAAGCTAGTCAAAGCTATTTATAAAAGTTTTCAAGATTCTTTAACAAACTTTTTAATTTTTTTTAAAGCTCAAGTTTCAAATTAAGCCAAGAGTTAAGAGTTTGGTTTAGTTCTCAAAAAGTAATAAGTGAACTAAATATTTCCTAAAAGTACAAACCTGTCACATTTCGAGAAGAACGGAAGAGACTGAGATTCCAACAGAGCCATTTGGTTGTTTAGTAAAGAGGACACTAGATTTTCCAGCGGAGATTTTAAAGTTATGTTTAAGTAAGTAATTACCTCAAATAAGAGAAGAACTTGTTTTAAAACATACGAGCTCAGTATTTTTTGGAGGAGTTTGAGTGAATTTATCTCGAGTTGAGCAAAAAGCCAAGATAAAGGTTTCTTCTAAAACTTTTCAGCTTAGTTGTTTTAACATCTCAACTTTACTCCTACATTCAATGTTACTGAGGCCATTAGAGTACTCATATTTTGTGATACAGAAACAAGTACATAGTTCATCTCATCAACGCCTCTTTGATCCAACCGAAACTACAGAGTAGTCTTTATTACTTTGAATTAGAGTACAGTAGGTTGATTAAATGAGATTTCCTGGTCGTTATTAATGTTTATTGGTTCACATGACAAAAGTATTTTAATTTTCATAAAATCTTTTAACTTTTTGATGATCAAATTATTGTAATTTATAGTACTTTTTATGTAGTGATCAAAATATATTTCACTTTTAAAATATATGAAGATTTAACGACAAATTCTTGGTCAAACTGAAATTGGGGATTCTCGTAAAGCGAAAGTCAATCACATAAATTTAAATAAAGGGCGTTATAATAAGATTAAATTAAATAAAATAAAATATAAATAAATTAAATAAATAAACAGAGTCATCAGGTAGTTTTAGTTACATCATGTATTAAACAACACTGATAGTCCCTCACGAGATTGGAGAGGTTGTAGTTACTCCATGTATTTTACACCTAATTACATGGTGACCAAGATAATACATGATCAAATGTAATGACTCAACTGTAGTTATATTGTCTGTTTGGCCATAACCGATATGACTAAACTGCATCAGTAGTTGGTGTTGTTTATTTACATATATACACAACATCTCTTCGATGTTTTGTTGATGTGAGAATTTGAATATTAACCTAGGTTGTCACTTACACCCTCTCTATAGACTCAACTTCCTCGTTGATGTTTTTCCCCCACCATATGGGATTTTCCTTGACTCAACACTGAGATTAAACCTATCTTATCGAGATTTTCCTAAACTTATTGAACTTTCGCGGACATTGACAACACTAATAGAGGAGTAGTTTTGGTACCATTTTGTAACATCCCAACATTTTGTCTACTTTATAAGGCTTCCGCATGCATTTATAGTTTTCCTCCATGTAATCATCATGCAAAGAGTTTGCTTTGGACAAGCAATGATTAAGTGTCGGCAATGTCCTAGGTATAGGCTCGGAGCATGACAAACTTGTTATTAGATTAAAGAGTTCAAATTTTCTTAGGGTGTCTATGAAGTTGTGTACTCTATTATAGTTTAGCTTATGGATATATGTTATGAATTACATTTATTATATGGAGTCTACAACACATTTAGGAGATGTTTCTCATTGTTTCGTACTCCAGATTGTGCAATTGAATTCTCTGATAAGAATGTTATTCAAAATCATGCATTTGTAAAATCAATTAGAATACCCTTCATACTCTACTTGTCTGGAATATTCAAAAATCCAAAATCATTATCAATGAGTTATTCTCAGTGAAGTCCTTTTAGAAAGTCAAAGAGACTGAAAACTAGGTTTATAGAAAAGCCATGAGTATGATACGGTATTGTTTGAAAAAATACGTTCTTATTCATATAAATCATTTTGTTCGAGCTAAAAAACAAAGATATGCACTCAAATTCTCTCTTTAATCTTTGTTTTATCCAGGTGAATCCCTTTTAAGAGGGCAGTGTTTTTAAGAGTGCTGGTTAGTGTTGCCCGAAAGATAATCTGATTTTTGCGATTATTATGACCCAGTAGTAATAGTGGAAGTGTCCAAAGTTAGAAGTATATATTTAGAAGTATAGTAACCTAAGGAAATTTGAGATATGTATTGAGTAAAGTGTCTAGTTGTTGTTCACATTAACTAGTAATTCATTACTGTGGAGTTTCCCTTTATGTTTAGGACTTGGATAAATAATATATGATTTTATGGTAGAAGTTAAACGATGTTACTATTCAGGATGAGTTAGAGTTACTTTACACTCGGAAAGGAATTTAAGTTGATGTTCCTTGCGTAGTGAAAATAAAGTATAAAGTGAAATGGACAGGACAAAGTAGTTCATGAGGGTGATATATCTAAACGAAAGAATTATGACTTCGAAGGGAGAGACTTATGAATAGAACTAATTAGGTAATGATGTATAGTGAATGTGTAAATGGTACTAAGGTTGTGAAAAGTAATGTGATGAAAATATATAACATGGTACACTAAGAGATAAATATTGTCTACTTATCATGAGTTCTTCCCTTAATTTCACAGCAATTGTTAGTTATTATAATATGTGAGTCATCATAATGAGAGTCGTGTTTATTACTAGACACTAAGCTTTAATTGAGATGACTCCCATGAAAAAAAAATGGTAATATCAGGGTGAAGATTTTAGTTTTCAGATATTGTCAAGTAGGTTGGACATAAATTAAGGAATAAAGGTTTTACTTTGCAATAAATGTGAGTGGTACAAGTGTGGTATTTTGAATCTTATATGATAATAATGAAGTGTGGCTTAGTTATTGACTTTAGTATAACCAAGATTTTATGTAGCCAAACAAGATTCTAATTAAGTTAATGACTTTTCATGTGCATGTCGATACTATATTTGAGTTGTCAATGTTGAGTAGACTGATGTAAACATTATTCATTTCCCTTGTGAGTTTGAAAAAGGGATCATATATAGACAATGATAAGCCACTTAAATAAAAAAGTTCATGTTTCGTCTAGTTAGGTAGGTATGAAATTAGAAGGATGGTATTAGAGGACCAAGAAAGAGGTTAAGCTAAGATAAACAACAAGAATCAAATTTGAAAATAAGTATGAAATCTAGAAAATTTCCAGATTACAAAAGTGAGTTTAGGTCATATTCAGACGGCCATAATTCCAAACTAAGGAGGAATTTGGGTTAATTTTTTATATGGATGGGAATATCGTCGAAAGACATTTCCAAAGATTCCAAGTTTGCCAATTCCGGAGGTCGTATGAGGGATATATGACTTTTCGAAGTTGGGTTGTTGAGCAGGAAAAGTTCAACTTATCAAGTTTTCTAATGTCTTTCACAACAATTTTCACTTTGTTTTAAAGACTTAAAGTTCATGTCAAGAAATATTAAATAGTTGAGCTCATTTATCAAAAGGTATAAGGGAACTAAGTGTTTCCTAAGAGTTAAAGTTTCAAGTAAGAAAAGAGTATCAAATTGAGTTCACATCTCAAGAGTTATAAGGGAAGTTAATAGTCGCTAAGGATTAAAACATGTTTTCAAACTTCGAGAAGGAAAATAAGCTAGACTTCCACAGAGCCTATGGCTAGCTTTAATATAAAAAGAGGAAACTATGATTTCCTAGAGAGATTTTTAAAAAGCTAATTTTTGAGCACTAATCTGTATGTTTTTAAACATAAGAGCCAGTTTATTTTTGGGAGTAGTATTGAACACCAATATGGGGGAGAATTCTGATTAACTTTCCATCAACTTAAAAAACCATGTTGCCCACCATGGGTAGAAAAAAAGCATATTTTCTAGTGATTCCTTTTACAGTTAGTAGTGGATCCATTAGGAAGTTTCAGGTCTTATATATTTGACCGGCTATAGGATTGCGCTGGCAGAGTGCACTAGGAACATGTATCATGACCGTAGCTCTTAAGTGAGGTTGTCGGTGTCATGGGACCAGGGTCTAGCCCCAGGCGGACGGCGTCGTTGACTTAGAGGTCACAGACGAGCATACATAGTCATCGCTACTTCCTTGGGAATTTTTAGCGGAAAAATTTGAACTTTTTTTACTTAAGCTTCATATAAGGAAATTCTACTTAACTCCAATAAAAGTCACAATCACAACAGTATATTAAGCTCATCACATGAAAGACAATCGTTCAATAACTGAATTAAGTGTATACTTGTCAAAATGGCACCAATACAATGTCTTAAATAAAATGAGAAAGAAACTCTAGTGGAAAATACTTCTCTAACTCAAACCTATATCTGATCTAGAATATAATGGGCAATTATCCTCGAAATCATGAGGGCCTACCAATTCTTGAAGAGTGCTCCACGTCCGAATAGCTGCACTGTCATATCGTAAGCTCTTACATCCGCTTGTGCCTGCACCTAAAAGTATATAGTTGTATGGGATTAGTACACACTTGTTCTAAGTAAGGGTATATGCAACCACACGCCATGGACATGCATGATTAAGAAGAGCTCCTTCTTATCGATTTGAATTATGGAAAGTCAAGTCAGTAGACTTGTCAATATCAGATTCGAAAAGTCATGCCATGAGAGTAACTTGCATCATCATACTTATCATTTTTCCAAATAGCACATAACATATTACACATATCATATCACATAGTTCATATCATTATTTCATATGTCATGAAACCTTGGAATCATGGACTTGAAATTAGGACTTCCCAAAATGAGGGCTCAACATATGGGACCTCAACTAGGGACCCTCCAATAACAAACACATATTCTGCTTCATTCATTCATACGTACTTCATTTTACTCTTTTGTATAGTAGTGCAGCTACAAATCATACCTAAGATGTAGTTTAAGACTCTCATCGGGTTCGTTGTGCAATGAACAAGAATAACCTAGTTTATTACTTAAGTCTAGTTCTTCTCTTAATTATCCTATCCTAACACCTTTGGTATTGTTCATTTCATTATGTACATTTGTTGAGGCTGGCCTCATTCTTTCTATGGGAACTTTAACCTTAACTGACATAGATCATGTGAGCATCATAAAATAAATTGTGTAACCCCCCCCCCCCTGAAAAGAGGTGGAATCACTGGCCAAAGTGAACCAAAACATGATACCATATATAGGGAATAGAAGCTTGCTAGATCCTTATATTGGCAGTAGAGGTTCAATGACTAGGAGATATAAGGAGACCCATATTCGTAATGCTGGAGTATCTCATATCATGAGGGTTACATGAACTTCCGCCCTTCCCGGAAGAAAGGCCATTCACAGCTATAGATAGCCTAGTTTTTTTTTTTAAGTGTAGCGGGGCCGGGGGGTGAGCTGCTCGCGGGGGTGGAGCGTGCGTGAGAACAGTTAGTTGTGGGCTCGGTATAGTCGGCGGGTGGTGCGGGGGTGCGCGGGAGTGCCATGAGGTTGGGTGTGGTTCTTGTGTGCCTGTTTTTTGATTTCGGGCTCAGATATAAAGGTTCCATTACATAAGGCTAATCATGGAAGATGACTTCTAGCATGAGGACATCAAGTTATTATATGATTCTCATCTCATATTAGTATAAGGATGCATTCCTTCAATACTTTCATTAGAGTGTTCATAGAGACTTGTCTCTCAGTAGCTTTACACTCTCATAAGTGCAGTACGTTTTAGTAACATTTACTTAGGCTCATTTGAGATTGCTATATCTTTCAAATTAGCCCCTTCACGTGAAGTTCATCTTAATCATATGTAATTGCACTTGTAAATAGTGTGTTTCACACTCTAATTACTCTTTCTAAGGTTACATCATTTTATCCATACATCTTAGTCGGACTTACTTTTAAAAGTATGCTAGAGTATGAGTCCACACATCAAGCCATTGAGACTGCATCATAGTTTATCTAAGTGTTCTTGTGTACATAATATTATGTGCGTACAGACTTATGCATCTTATAGATGACAAGGTTTGATTTCGATCTTAAAGGCAAGCAGTTATTAAAATTTTTTTACGTATAACTTAGGCAATACGGAAATTTGTCAATGGAACCCGATTTTGAATCCCTTGAATAACACTTAATCTGTATTTAAACTTGATAATTGTTTTTTAGATTTGGGAGACCTAGTGCGATCCCATCACCCCCATAATATTTCTTTAGTGTTTTCCTATCTTTTTCCATTTTAAGGCATAGAGTTGTGGGTTACTCCCACAGATTATACTTTTTTAAAATTATCTGCTGCACTTCTCACCCTATTCATGACATTGTGGTTTCAATCCCACTGCCCACATACGTTCTCTTATTTTGCTCAAACTCTTCTCATCCAATTCAAGAGTTGCTGGGTTCAATCCCTATTCTCAAATTTTATTTTCTCTTTTATTTTTCTTCTAACTCTCTCATCCATTCAAGAGGTTGTGGGTTTAATCCCCACACTCCACATTTTATTTTTCTCCTTTATTTTTCTCCTAAATCTCTAATCCATTCAAGAGGTTGTGGGTTCAATCACCACTCTCCACATCTTATTTTCTCCTTTATTTTTTTCCTAACTCTCTCATCCATTCAAGTTGTTTTGGGATCAATCCCCACTCTCTACATTTCTTCTAACTCTCACATATATTCAAGAGGTTGTGGGTTTAATCCCCACTCCTCCTCGAGATTCTCAGCAATCTTAGATCCATTGTAAACGGGAGGATTCATCCTCATGAAATCTCTTAACCGTTTAGCTATGGTACTTGCATGTGAGTTCTTCTTGGTAACACCTTGTTGCTCTGCCTAGGCTTTCATAGTATTAGCATGTAAGGTGATGGCTTAGTCCATCTGTACAGAGAGTGTCCTCACTTCTCCATCAGTCAACCCAGTTGGGTTACAGACATCTCCCTTCCAGCAGCTGGAGCCTGGGAAGGAACTTGATTTACCCCTGCAGCTGCTTCTCCAATCTCTCCGTCTGCATTTCTCCTCGTATTCATCTTTCTTAATCTCAAGATTTGATGTTAGATTCTCTCTTAACACCAAGAATAGACAGTAGCGGAAAGGCAAGCTAAAAGCTAAAGATCTGAAGAAGAGGAATCTTCTGACGCATCATAAGTCTCTATTCCTAATCGTTTGTGCCACCTTAACCATGGATTAGGCAAAATCCTCGATGTGGTTCATGAGAACTTATTATCTTCGGAATTTAAGCTAATGATCTAATACAAACTTTGTCACGACCGGTGTCTAGACCCCAGAGGATACAAGCTTCGTTGACCTCTCAGAAGTCGAAGACAAGCCTACATACGTCATCGCTACTTCATCTAGGTTAATTTTAGGAAAAAAATTGAAATTTTTGTTACTTAACATTGATATAAGACATTCAACTTAAACACATAAATGTTCACAATCAACCATCTAATATTTAGATAATCAAATAAAAGAAAAATTGCATTAAGTGTGTACTTTTAAAAATGGTACCAATATAATGTCTTAAAAAAAATGAGAAAAAAATTCTAGTGGAACATACTCCACTAACTCAAACATAAATCTAAGCTAGAATATAAAAGGTGAGCGTCGTGGAAAGAATGAGGGCCTTCCAAGTCTGGAGGATATTCCATGTCTTAATAGCTGTAGTGTTATCTTGTAAGCTCTAGCGTCCGCCTGCACCTGCACCTAAAAGTCTAGAGTTCTATGGGATTAGTACACACTTGTACTAAGTATGGTATATTCAAGGACACACCAAGGATATTCATGATTAAGAAGATATCTTTCCTATCGTTATGAAATATGGAAAATCAAGTTAGTGGAGTTGCCAATTTCGAATTAGGAAATTCATGCCATGAGAAAATAACATGCAGGCATAGATCACTGTATTTGGCAAAATTCACCAGAACATAATGCACATATCATAGTAATTTAGGCAATCATTTATTAAAATTGCTCAAGGACCCCCCCCCCCCCTTGGAAGCATGGACTTGACATTAGGAATCAAAAAATGAGGGCTAAAATATGGGACTTAACTAGGCCGGCCTTCGTTAACAAACACAGAGTCGTATATCATTTATATGTAGTCATTTTCATTCTTCATTACTGTAAGACACCAGTAACCTAGGATGTAGTTTATAACTCTCATCGCGATCGTTGTGCAATGATTAAGAATAACCAAGTGTTATTACCTAAGTCTAGCTCACCTCTTGATTATCCTATCCTAAAACATTTGGTATAGTTCATTTAATTATGTGAATTCTTTGAGGCTGACCTAATTCATTCTTTTGGAACTTTAACCTTAACCGACATAGATCATGTTAGTATCATGAAATACAGTGTGTAATCCCCACACCATAAAGAGGTGGAATCACCAGCCGAAGTGAACCAAAACATGCTAGCATATATAGGGAGTTGAACCCTGCTAGATCTCTATGTTGGCAGTATAGGTTCGAAGACTAGGAGATATAATGGAGAACTATACCATCATGTTGGACAGTATCATCTCATGATGGTTACATGAACCTCGGCCCTTCCCAAAGGAAGGAATCATCACTGATAGCTAGCCTATCGGTGCTCAGTATAAAACTTCATTACATTCAACTCATACATCATGGAAGCGGGCTTCTAGCATGAGGACATCAAAGCTCATTTGATTATTTATCATCTCATCATTAGTATTAACTATGCTTTATCTTCAATACTTTCATTAGAGTGTTCATAGAGACTGGTCTCTTCATTATCTTACACTATCATAGGTGGTATGTTTTGGTAACATTTACTTAGGATCATTGGTTTCCTCTCATCTTCACAGTAGCCTCTTTCATATTCACCTCATTCTTTTAACTTTAAAACATTTGATTTTATTAATTACTCACCCTCATGTGATGTTTATTTCATATATGCCAATGTACTTGTCCAGGTTAGGGTTCGTTTCTACTCTAATAAACCCTTCTACGGTTAATAATTTTACACATACATCTAGTATCACTTGATTTAAAATGTATACTAGATTATGAGTCCACACATACAGAAATGAGGCTTCATTAGTAGTTTGTATAAGGGAGTCATTGTTAAGCCAAGAGTATATGGGTACCAAGACTAGACTTAGCATCTTGTAAAATATGCCCAAAGTATTTAATTTCAACATTAGTGAGCATTTATTAAATAGTTGATAGTATGAGTTCATGTATCAACACTGAAGTGTGGAAGGGGAACCCGATTTCAAATCCCTTGAACAACACTTAATCTATTTTTTTTTAAACTGATGATTGCATTTTTAAGATTTGGGAGGACCCTTAGTTCGCTCCCACAAACCCATAGTATTTTCTTTCTTTGTTCGCTTACTTTTTCAATTTTAGGGCAAAGAGGGTGGATTAGTCCAAATTCCCCACAAGTTCATTATTATTCGTTAATTTATCTCTTTAACTTTCTCACCTATCGAAGAGATTGTGGGTTCAACCCACACTCTCAACATGTATTTCTCCTTTATCTGTTGAGTTCAATCACCACTTCAACATTATTTATCATTTATTTTTTCTCTAACACTCTCTCATACATTAGAGGATGTGGGTTCAATTCCCAGTCTCATATTTGTTTTCCCTTATTTTTCTCCCTAACTCTCTCATCACGTTAAAGAATTTGGTCTTCAATCACCACTCTCCCACATTTTATTTTCCTGTTTATTTTGTCTTAACACTTCTCATCCAATACAAGACGCTTGTAGGTTCAATCCCACTCTTCAATTTTTTGTTATCTTTATTTTTTTTCTACGAACTCTTAAGCCATTAAGAGGTTTGGGTTCAATCCCACTAACCCACCTTTTTTGTCTTTCATTTTTCTCATGAAATTTTTACGTAATTTTAATTTGGTGTGGTCATGCTTTCAATCCCCAATAACCTCACATTTAAATTTTTTAAAAAGCATAGCTAATTTTCCTCATCCTTGACCAACCAAATTTTTTAGTAAGCTTGAAATTTTGTCTCTTCCAATCCATTTTCCTCTTAATCTTTTGTTGATTTTTTTGTAGCTTTCATATAATGATGTCTTGGTCTCAATCCTTAATGATCTCAGTTATTTTAAATTAATTTTTCATTGTATTTTTTACCACATTGTTTTGCCAAACCCAACCAATCAAATGCTGGAAATTTGTTCACTATTTTTTGTTTCTTTTTATGATCATTCATATGTTAATTCTTAAGGCATTTCATGGATAATTTGGTGCATATTTAAGTGTAATATTTTTATTATTATGTTCAGCCAAGAATTACCATTAAATCCAGCAACATTACACCACCTTTACACCTCATGATTTACACAAACATTTGTACATTAAATTCAACCATAAAAACATATCATTTTTAAGGCATAAAACATAAAATCATGTCACGGCATACACATACTTTTTTCACAAAATTTCGGCAGCCATACTTCATCATTCATACAATTCCTAACACATAATCATGAATATGTTATCACGAAAATCACACTTCATACCTAGTGATAGGGAACATATAATTGGGAACAATCCTAGTTTCTGAATAGAATATCGAAGTCTTAAGGGTCTCTTGGGAAAGGGACATAGAGTAACAAAACCCATACATTATTTTAACATTGTTCAACACTTGAAATTGTTTCCTAAAACATCACAAAATTAACGTCCAATCCCGAAACTCAAACCTTACCCAACTAGCCTATTATGTTTGGCTTAATGTTTTCACATTGCTTTCTCGTTTGTGTTTTGTGTGCAATTTCTTCAAGTGTGAAGAACTTTTGTTTTCTGATTTTTTTCTCATGTTTGGAAGCCATAAAGAAAATGTGCAATGAGAGATAGATAGATGTGAAAGAGAGAGAGATAAACGTGAAAGAGGTGAGTGACTTAGGATTATGTGAAGTAGTTCAGACTTAGTCAACTAGGACTCTTTCAAACTTTGAAAAAATGATTTAATTAGTTTTAGTGAGGAAAAAATGACCATAATTACCGACAAAGTCAGATTATAAACTTCAATTTAATCACTTAAATGTGCTTTCGTTCGAACGTTCGGTTTACCCGTGAATTCCCCTTGCGAAAATGGGTCCATCCTGGTCGACCCGACCCAAATCGCCCCCATTTATTAATTAATTAATACAGAATAATAATATGATTTCCTTTTTATTAAATCATTATTTAAAATATTAATTAATAATTAATTTACCAATATAAATAATTCAAGGTTAAATATTTGCTCCTACTGTGGTTTGAACCCTGGTGGACCCAAGATTTTCTCATGGGAAATTCGGACTTTTACCAAAATGCCCCTCCCATTATTAAATAAAAATTATTATATATTGAGGGTAATAAAGTACTACCTTTGACTGTGGGAAAAAAACCATTTTACCCCTGGCCTCCCAACATAAGATTTCTCATGATTAGTTCCAGTTAAAGAATATCCGAGTAATCTTTGTAATTCGGGAGCCCTACATGGATGACCCAATCTTCCTAGCTCAAGTAAATCCCAACTTAGTTGTCTTTTGCTGGTCGCAAGGGTTCACAGGGTGGTTCTAGAGCATCAATTGTGGGAACCCGGTGGTCTACTCTAGGCCTTCTGGATATGTTAGGACATTAATTAGATAGTCATTTTTAGGATTGTTACAGTGTGGGTTGAGAATCTCCCTCATGTGAAATGTAATTTTTCATTACATAGTAGTTTGTATTTTCAAAATACATCAGTATAGTATTTATTATACACTCGGATTTCCTTGTGACTTGTATATAATATAATGAGAGGTTTAGCATGTTTTTCAGTCAAGCAATTTATATATTGCATATAGTTAAACGGTTATATTAAATAAGTGTTGGTTGATCATGAGTTTAATAAAGACAAGATAAGTATTCATTCTTAATTCCTTGCACACCAATATTTTTTTTTGCTTACCAATCGCATACTCGTACATTCAATGTACTGATGTAAGTTGGCCTACATTATTTTATGATTCCAACGAAAGAAACTACGATCATGACGCGGCGTTTTGTTGATCCTGATTGAGATCCGGAGTCAATGGTGAGCCTCCTTATATTCCGGAAGACATCCATTTCAATTCTGTTTAGTGGTTTTGTTTTAGGATGTTGCGGGGTCTGTCCCAACATCCCTCTTCATTCATTGTAAAGGATTCGTAGACAATAATATTTCAGTTTAGGTTTTATCGTTAAATGTTAAGGTTTGAATGTCGTCATGGCCAGATATTTTAAAAAGTATTTTCCTTTAATCTTGTCTTATTTTTTCTGTAAGTTGAGATTAGTCTTCCGCTGAGTTAAGTAAGCCTGGCCAAAGGTTCGCTTGAGGTCAATCAATGGTCTTCGAGTGTCATTTCCGCTTAGGATGTAGGCTCAAGGAATGACAATTAACAATTAGATTAAGCGACTTTATAGGTCTATACGTGTAACATTTATTGAAAGACTTCTATTTAGAAGCGGGAAGAGGTTAAGATAAGCATCTGAGAAAGGAAACTATTAAGGGATATTAGTTACTACACATAGAGAATTCAATAGCCATGTTATTAGTGTTTCCCCTGTATAATAGTAAAATGAATACACACTCGTTTAGAGATGACAAAATAGCTGCATAACCTTAAAGTATCAGTTTCAGACCTAAAGGGGAGGTGATAATATGAGGAACCAAGTCAAGTGTTCTGAATCAAAAAGTGATATGTTCCATTTAGATGAATGTGATATATTCAATCCATTCTACACTAGGTATTCCTCAATTTTGTCATTATACACATGTTAATGTCTTTCATATCAAAATTATGCCATGACATGAAATGTAATCATACCCAATTTGCAAAGATTCAACATCTCTGTAAACATTATCATATAAGAGATTGAGACTGTACTCAATTTGATCAAACTTACTACTTAAAGTATAATATCGTCTCATGATATAAATCTATTTATATAAGCCACTCATACTCATTATATGCTAGTCTCACAAATAATGATTTTACCCTTGAACATGATAACGCAACAAGTTCATGTCATGCATATTCTTATATAAAATTTTCCTAAATTAATTGTGCTTATGATATTTCACCCTAAGCTCTTTTAGTGATCATTTCAATTTGTGATAGTGAAAAGAGATGAGAGGTGTATTCCTAAAGAGCATTGGTTGGCAAGTGTTGCGGACGCTAGAAAATCCATCACTTGTATCAAACCATGCATTTCTAGTCCTATAGTATTCATGGACAAAAGTTTATATATGTTTCATGTAAATAGCCTCCATATAGAGTATGACTCATGTTCCAAATCTGTATCATTTATAACTTTTTCAAATAAATCAAATTCTTAAATTATGAGGTGTTATGTTCAGATGTATTACAAGAAATCATGCCTGTAATTTTTAGAAATGGACCTTTGGGTAATTTTCGTTTTATGCCTCCTATAATTGAGTAAACGTTTGAGGGCACTTTTTATTTTGAGGCTACTATTCCCACGCCAGCTAGAGTGGTAATGGGAGGTACTTTAATATTAGTGTAGAGATGGTACCATGCTAGGACTTAGGGTTGCTTGAGGTAGTGGTCATGGGGGCTTAATACTAGTGGAGTACGGACAGTTATATGTTATACCGGGTTATATACGAGATAAAAGGCCTCATAGGTAGTGATCGCAGGGTGGGGAACATCCTAGTCTTGTCAAATTTTGTTATAGTTATTATTTGATCGCATGGTGACAGATTCATTATGTTCTACTTTTTCTCTATAAGTATTGATATGATGTGTGTAGTCCATTATTATGCCTATGATATTCATTAACTGTGGATTACTTAATGTGGATCCGAGTTACTGGGGTATGTAGTGATATTTTGAAGAGTGTAAACTGGGCAGAATGTTTTACTTGATACACATAATTTTGATGTGTATTGGGTATGGATGGTATATCCTTAACATGGGATATTAGATTAGTACACGATCTTACCTCAATAGTGTTGAAGGGTACTCTGAGTCATATTCTAAGGGAGGGGTATGAAGTGCAGTGATGATATAATCTTCTCTTGATACTTGTCATATGATGAAGCAGGGAATGATTATGTGATTTTGGCCCCATATTACTGAATCAAACGAAAGTATCTATCCCTTTTAAAGAACACGCGAGTAGTGAGAGACTTCAAGATGTCTTTTCGATCGACTTGATAGGTGCTTCATCCACACATCGATAATTGATTTTCTTTGACTTAGTTGCTGGTAGTAAATAAGGCCGCTTCTTCATTTCTTATTGGATGGAGTCGAAATAGTTGAACGGATTGAAAGAAAAGATAAGAAGGACTTGTTTGTAGAAAAGTATTTATATACTAGGTTTTACAAAGAGGTGGAATGGATGGTTATTATTTGTGAAGAAGAAAAATGGTTAATATATATGATCAGTATATACTACAGTAGTTGAACAACACTACAACTAAAATAAGTATCCTCTTTCTCAGAATATGATGATTTTGTGTGGATTGATTAAGGGTTGTTCAGTGTCTCAAAGATTGACTAGGTAGGGTTACCTCATCTGAGTGTAAGATTTTTGAAAGCCCAGAACCCCAGCTACGACAAGCGTTGGTGTCCTCTCGAAGGACCTAAGACCAAGACCTTAGCATTCGTCATGAATACATCACTTAAAATTGCAGAAATTAAATACTTTAAATAAAGATGTGGAAGACACTTAGACTATAAATAACAATCATGAAAGCATACATACGATATTCTAAAAACATTCTATACTAAAAACCATCTTAAGAGTAAGAATATAGACATAGCCAATAAGGTCAATATGCCTATAGGCCTTAATAAAGAATCCAAAAAAAACATAATAGAAATATGAGTACTATTAAAATATACTGAATACATGCAAGTAAAATATGAAAAATAGCATCACCGAACATGAGGATCCTACCAAAAACTTGGAGAAGAGTTCCAGATCTTCAATCGACTTCTTAATTCTTCAATGGTCCGTAACTAGATTTGAGTAACGTAATATAAAGTAATGGGGTTAGTATGCCACATGTACTAACTATAGGTATATGCACATAACATTTAAGGACATGCATAAAACAGATCAGTTCTTATAAAGCATGCTAAGTCATTTCAAAATCTTCAATACACATACCATAGAACATATAAAAGTTAAGGATTCCATCAACATAAAACATGATTATACTTAAAGACATGTTATCATAGAGTCATGTTTGCATTTCATTTTCAATAGATCATATAAACATAACATACAAAAACACTTACCAATGATCCAATCCCCAATCTATAAGTGAAATGGTCATGTGAAGCCCCCATTACCCCACACAACCAGTTAGATATGATAGGATCCCATGAGTAGAGTTTTGCTTTATATAATTTGAAAAAAAAAGTAGTTATCACCTCATAAAGCAATATAGATCAATAAAATGTTCGTTAACGTAACAAACTTCATATGAGAGTAATAACATTTGTGATATGCATCATAACTTTCATGTTACCATACTACATAAGAACAATCTACTAGGACTTCCGTTATAGTCAACTTGTGCAATGTCAAGGTAGAGTCCCATAACACTACCTATACTAAGTAGACCCTTCAAGTCACCCTATTCAGCATCCATTTGCTTGTCTTTCACTTTACTTAAGGGAATATTCGCCTTAAATGACATTAGACAATGTGATTTAAATATGGAATCTGGTCTCGTAGAACCCACACAGAAAGAATGTGGTCTACCGGCCAAAGTAGAAGCAAACATGACATAGCTTTGTAGGTGTATCCACAAATTAGTATCCTATGTTCGCCACTTATTTCAAGAAAGAGGAGATGTATTAGAAACATATAGTTCTAAATTACATGGAAGCCTCTATCCCTTGAGAGTCATTGTGAACCTACCTTCCAAGTAGGGAAAGGATGCCTCTCATATTGTCCATCAGTGCTAAGCTTAAGTCCCTTTTTGATTACTCATTAAGTCATTCATTTATTCATAAATCTTATAATAAATTAAATAGGAGATTTAAAATCCTTGTTAAATAAAAATGATTATGAGCTTCTTAAGATAGATGTGATTTTCTTTCTTCGTAACCTTCGTGTGTGATATTATATATAATAAACATATTGTGTGAAAGTATTACATGTCATCAGAAATGTTCATGTATCGTATAATTATCAATCTCACGATGAGCATAGTTCACCGCCAAAAATTAGTGAGACATTTCATCATATACATAACATCATTATCATGTAACATCATGTTGGGGCAACATAAACATTGTGAGTAATCACTACTTAAAGGACTTACCTCTGACTTCCGAGGATCCTTAATCAAGAACTAGTTCAAATTACAATTAATCATATCATAACACATATGTGAAATACCCGATAGCATAGCCAATACTACTCTTCAACTCATAAACAAGACTAGTCGTAAAGTTGACATAAGGAAAAAGGTTTCATTATTAAAGAGTTCATTCTAGGCACAGTCCCAATCCCAACAATTACGTGTATCAAGCAGTCGAGAACCATTCGAAATCATATCTTGGAAGAGAGAAAGAAATCAGCTCACACAAGAAGATTCAACATTATTAATCAAATGCTCTACATTTTGTGTATTAAAATTCAAACCATAGAAAACAATTATTTTTTATAGATAGTCATAAATGTAGAGTTTGGAAGAAAATCTATTTGTAGAGTAAAAACCCTAGAATTTGACTTCTTGGGGGGGGGGAAACTTACCTTGAGAGGAATTTTGGGAATGGAATAAAAAGAGTGAAAAACTATTACCTTATTGACGAAAAAATCCAGAATTAGGAAGAGACCTCTTGACGTCTTTATCTTCTTCCTCAGCTCTTCTTGTCTTCAATGAGTTTTTAAAAAAGAGAGGTTTATTGAGAGCTGACAGAATTTTCGTTTGAATCTGATTTTTTTAGGGGTGTTGTTGTACTAAGTTGTACAAAAAGATCTAAATAAATATATTAGTCGTCCTATAAATTCAAAAGACACTCTAATTAAATGGGTATATTATGAAGTTTTTAAATTGCAATAAATACGACCGTTAAAGAATCTGGGAAGTTGGCGGCGAGTCGCGGCAGCAATATCTGTGATTTTTTTGATAATTTTGGGTATAGCAGTTGAGGTGCTTGCTATCCTCGTCGTAGGATGCCTCTCAATTCTTGAGGCAATAGCTCTGCTGGTAGCTGCTGTGTGACGAGACTCATGCTCCAAATTGTCACGCAGCTGGATTTGGCAAGCCCTACCTACCATTTTGGGTTTTCTTGAGGAACCTTCATGTGGTCTTTGGGGTATCGTTACCATACGTTTGGACACTTTGTACCACATTCTACCTATATAAAGTCCTTTAACGGGCTTTTGACTTTATCTGACACTTTGAAACCCTCACCAAACATAGGGACGTCAACTAGTTCAAATTAGTTAGTTTCCGGACGTTAAGGTCTTGGATCTAACCTTTAATAAATGAGTTTATTACATTAACTAGATAACTTTTTCATGTTTCTAAACACTTATAGATTAAGAGTGGAGTTTCAAGCGTTCTTTGAAGAACTGGGTTACTTTTGATGCTTATGATTTGCTAGACCCAGGGGCAAGTTTCTCTATTGTATCTTTTTATGTTGCAAATAAGAGTGAATTTCTTGATCAGAAACTTTTTGAACCCATTTGTGTTTTCTATACATGTTGGGATGTCTATTGTAGAAAAATCAGTCTATCGTGATTGTCTTATTTCCAGCACATCGGACTTCAGGGTGAGCTATTAATCCTGATCGGCTGGATTCTCTCCTCACGTCTTGATGTCTTGAAGTTTGGACTCATGGACCATCTTTAATTATTTTAGCTTCTAACTTACTCTTAGATTTAGAAATTTGAGGATAGATGTTCTTGGTGTGTGTGTGATGACTTCCAGATTTTGGGAATTATAGTGATAAACTTTAAGAAGCTTGTTTAATGGTTAATTAATAAGGATTGGAGTTTCCGCATTTTTTCTGT
This sequence comes from Solanum habrochaites, assembly GCA_027704765.1. Classification (NCBI taxonomy): domain Eukaryota; kingdom Viridiplantae; phylum Streptophyta; class Magnoliopsida; order Solanales; family Solanaceae; genus Solanum; species Solanum habrochaites. The sequence continues at coordinate 53,491,834 of JAKWJA010002498.1, forward strand.
TTTGTTTATTATTATGGTTAAAAGTTGGTAAATGTGAGGTTTAGATTTGTGGTTCGCCTCACCTAGTCTAAAGGGGATAAGTGGGGTGCACCTCGCGGCTCGTTGGGTTGTGCAGAAGGTCTAGTCTAATTCAAATAACTTGAAACACTTACGTTACCTCTTATTTAAGCTCTTCACCAAACTCATCAATTCTTAGTCTACCACAGGGAAAAAATTCATAATAGTTTATTAAGGCATAGGGAATATACCAACCTTAGTTTGCTAAAACACCATTCTCCATTTCTAGATCTCTATACATCTGCCATAACTACTGCTTACTATGGCTCTGCTAGACTACTCATGATATCATAACTGCTGCTTACTCTTTTAAGGTGAAAATAATAACCCGAGCTCTAAACATACTATCTCTCATCAAGATCTCAGCTAAAAAAAGATATATGAAAAATATTACTACTCGTTTTTAGTTCAAAAGCATTATTCATGTGAATATGGGTGAATTCCTATAAAACTGAATATTTAACTTACTCTTGGTCTTCTCTCAAGTACTTTAGGAGTCTCATAACTTCCTCAAAACTCTTACTGATAACAATTCATCCATAAGGATCTTTGAACTTTACTTTTCAACCACCTCTAGTATGATGGGTAGTTGAATGAATAAGCGAACGCACGAGTGAAAATAGATCTTTATGACTTAGCTCTTTGGAACCATTAAGAGTATAAAAGAAGGGAAACTTTTCTTAAATGTCTATAGTCCCTAATTTATATAAGTCAGTCCCTCATAATAATAAACAAGATCTTACTTGACACAGCTTCATAGACTACCTAGGATACTTAAACCTTTGCTCTGATACCATGTTTTTACTTGAGCCTACACCCTGGATGTGGCCAGCACTTAAAGACCATTGCTCATCCCAAAGCGAACCCTCATCCTGGCTGACTACAATATGAAGACTCACTTAATAATACAAAGCTAGAAAAGTGAAACAAGATTCGGTAAATTCAAAGAAACAACTTGAAAAAAATTATATATTCAACTATCCATTAAATAGGTAACATTAGTCTTTAGAACATTTAATAAAATAATGCGAAATACAAACTCCTTTACTAAACTGACTATCTATGAATCCTCTAACTCACAAAGGTGGGAGCTAGGATAAGACCCACGACCTCCTAAATAAACTGAAAAGTAAATGAAATTCTCTGGAAGCAAGGAGTCTCACCATAGCTAACTCAATATTTGGGATATATCAACAAAGCTCCTGTTGATGGTCTTGAATACCTTTGTCTATATTATATTAAGATGCAAGCTAATTGACTTAGTAAGTGGAATGTACGAGCATGTAAGGGGAATTCTAAAGTATAACATAATCTTGATACTTGGATAAAAGATTCAAACATACTTACCTCTTCTCAAACATTAAACCTAATGAATACTCCATAAAAATATACTCAACTAAGACATTAAATACAGAACTCAATGATATGATACTCGACTAAGGATACTCAAGTCAAAATAATCAACTCATGATACTTCGCTGGTGAACTCGTTCATATAAAAATGTTTTTATTAAAAAAACGTGAATGAAATACAAAGAAAAGTTTTTTCAAAACATGATTTAACAAAGAGATTATAATCAACATACATATCATGTCCCTCTAAAAGTCTACTTGGCCAATGAATGAATGGAATTCTCAATCCGCATTCATATACAGAACCCCTGGAGGAGGAACCTGTAACTAAATACTGTCGGGAGTTTCGCAAAATAACAAGGCATAACTATGAGCATACGTAATGACAGGTATTACCTCACCTTGAAAAAGGACCATCGTACACCCTTGCTATCGTTATAGGGACCTTATTCAAATTAGGGATCCACTACCTCACATACCTGATCAATCTAAAAAGTAATGACCAACAAAGTCCATGGCGGCTAATATTTTACACGGAGAGTTTAATGAATACGAACTCTCATCCACGCATCGATGCTCAATACTACTTCCCAAAACGTACTTAGGTAGATTCTTAATGGATACATTCTTTCTTGTCTTGAGATAATTTGTGAACCCTTTACTTTAAAAAAGCTCCTTTCTGGAATTCAATGTTTCCTCTTTATTCAAAACTTTCAGACATCTTAGTTCCCTTTAAAACATAAATTGAAAAACATACATAACCTTTATGGAATATCTTAGTACATTATTAGATTTAAAAAAGAATTTCCTCTTGCTCTTACTTAAAGTAAAATTTAAACTCGTAGGGAGTAGTACTTAGTTCCATTATAGAGTTTTGTGAATTTAATTAAAAAACTCTTTTAATCTTCTTGCTTGAACTTAAGTATTTTAAAACAAGGTGAAAACTTTTGAAAGACTTCAGAAAACGTTATAAAACATTACTTCGGCTTGCTTCTTTACTATAGACTTGACTCTTAACCTTCCTGAATTAAAGTATGATTCAAGGTTAAGGATCTCAGTGGATATTTCATTGGATTTTAAACATGGATAGTTCATTTCATGCTGGATTATGAGCATGAATTACTCAACTCGAGTGATACGAAGAGGCTACTTCTTAAATCAAGATAGGAATAAGAACTCAATATTTAATACTTAGAAGTTGGAGTACTACTCCTCTCAATGATACTTTATTTGTGGAATTCATGCGGAAGTTATAGGCATAACAACTCGACTCAAAGGTCGAAGTAAAACTAGATGAAAATCCAAGTATATTAATCCGTCATCCTATTCTTGCAATTCCTGTCAAAACTTACTTCAAATAAATGTAGGACTTAAAGAATTCACAATTTAACTTAGAGACTTTTTGTTAACTCTACTTTAGCCTTCTCTATCTCTTGAATGTGGATATGAATTCACGGAGTTTGGATCATGCATGGAGGATTTAGATGATTATTGTAACACTTTGTATACATACATTTCTCCTCAATTTATTCTCACTTACTTGAGTCTTAAAATACTTACTGTAAATTAAAGAATACTTCTCAAAACGACTAGAAGGGACTCTCTCAAAAGGAGTGAAGATATACTTTAAATGAGCTAAAACGGGACTACCGACGCAAAAGGAGTGGGGCAGGCAACCTGGCGTTATCCGGGAGAGTGGATCCAGCCCCTAAAATCAGATAGTACATTTGGGCACATTGGAGGCGTGCCACACTATTTTTCTGGGCGTATCTTGGAAGCGCCATGCCAGGCCCTCTTCAGGAAACGTTTCGTCAAATTTTTCCTCTCGTTTTCTAACTCTAAATCACTTTTAATCGATTTCTTTTCTCAAGTCTTCCTTATATTAAATTACCCATCTTATGTAAAAACTAATACACTTAAAAAAACACTCAAAACAATCACTTTCATCTCATGAAATCATCAAATTAGACACAAAACAAGATCTACAATGAACCTAAAGAACACCTAACAAGAAATTGAATCCATCAAGTTTTTGATAATGAAATTACACTAAAAGTAACATGATTGGCGTGTGGGTGTACAAACCCAACATTATGGAAGCTTACATACCTCTAAGGGATGAGAACCATGGAAAAATTCCACAATAAGACACAAGAATCTCAACGAACTCTACTCTTTTATCTTCTTTTAGGGGGTGGGGGAGGGGGGGGGGGTTGGGAAATCCTATAGAATCCTATCCCAATTTCTCTTTTCTAGGCCCATAGCAGAAAATACAACTTTCTTATGATTACGAGGTTTATTCGAATATGAAATCCATTCTTTGAAATACAGCATCTCTTCTTGCTTCTTCTTGAAGTTTCAAATAAAACTCAAAGAGTATTTTTGGATTATGAAACTGAAACTAATAGGATTCTGACCCTAAAATATAACAAAAACGAGTTATATCTGATTGGGTACGGAAACGACAAAAATATCCCTCACTATTTTCGGATAACTTTTCTTAACTAGACAGTCAAGAAAAGGGTCGATCTCACTATCCAAACTCGAATTTTGCACCACTTGTTTTGCGTTGGAAATAGTAATGCAAAAAGATTATGTCCAATGGTATCTAGTAGACCCCAATCATCTGTATTGGGAGTTTGGTCATTTGAGTTGACCCAAAACTCATACTTACCTTCACTTGCAAATTGTCAGATTTGCCTATTCAATTTTCTTGGTAGTCACTTCAAGGTTTAAATCTAGTGATTTGACCGTATATATGAATTTTAATTCCTTGGTATTTCCACTACGATAAATATTCTTGCTTAGTTCGAAAAATCTTCTCGGGTTTTTTAAGCTTTGGGCATATAAAAAAAGTTTTTATCGAGGATATAGCAACGGATAATCAATCTGTCGGTATATACCTAGGATATTGCAACGCGAAGTAGTCATTTCATTGCAAAAATTTAAAACTAATTTTGTGAATTAAATATAGCACAAAGGATGGCGACGCGATATGTTTTTTTCGCAAATCATAGTGGGAAACTTGGCACCTGAAATTCGCTTAAATTTTAACAACACATAGTAAGGTTTACAAATAATAATAATTTGACGAAAGTAGTGGATGGACACAGTGTTCTAGTCGTATAAAATTTATTTTAGGAAATCTCAATTACAGTATGCGGAAATTTCTGTCTCTAAAATATTAATGCAAAGTAATTATATTTATTAATAGGGACGGATATTCAGACATCCGGTCGCTAAGTTCGTTGCATAATTTTACAAAGTAATATTCATTGAAAAGCACAAAAGAAAAAAAATTACAGATCCCTAAAAAATAGAGTTTTATCTTAGTTGAAACGTTCCCAGAGCAACACAGCAGATGAGTGAGAGGTAAGAATTTTATTTCTTCCGTCTCCTTCTCTTTTTCATTTCTCCGGTCTCCTTCTCCGTTCGATTACTCCTGTCTTAGGTTCCACGTAAAATTCGCATGTCTCTTCATCCTCAAGAGAAAGGTGAGCTTCTACCTTTGATAATTTTTCTTTTTTCATATGTTCGGTGAGCTTCTAGTGCGGTGAAGAGGAGGGTTTTGACTTCTATTTGGTGAAAAATAACCAGGGAAACGGGATGGGGTTATCAGCGAAGAACATTAGCCTTTTTGAAATTTTCTTGGATACGTGAACTCAATCTAACACAACAAAAATTTGCCGGTAAAATCGTTTCTTATGGAAGTTCTTATTTTGCTTCACCACCTAAAACTTGTAAGCAATATTTCAAAAATGAAATGACACTTGCTATTGATGTATACACTATAAGATTCTTGTATTTATTTATTGTATGTTCTCTTTAAGCATTGTAGGTAGATTAGCAAATATTATAGATATAACATGCTAAAAGTTGATAGAAAAAGAGAATCAAAAAATTATAAATAAGTATTGACATGATTTAGCAATAAGATTTTAATGATGAGTACATTTCTCAATGATGTTTTAAGATAAGAGTGTGTTCTCTATCTACTTTAGCATTCACACTGAGATATGAGATGATATGAAAGAGGCGTTCGATGGCTTAACTTAGTTTCTATGATCAGTTGCAAAATAACAGATTTTTTATTTTTATTAGTCTCTTCGTATGTATGAAATTATCAGTAGAAGTTTCAACACTAGTTGTTTGCTACATTTTTTTCTAAAGGTTTTATGTGTTAGCTATAAAATTTTATCACGATCTCGATGAAATGTATGTATTTTCCTTGTGACATTTCTTTTAGTGTTGAAAGGAATAAGTTAACTTGTTTTTAATATTTTACTTTCTTTCCTTAGTGTTGTTTGCTTGTACTTTGCTCTAATTTCTGATTTTGAATATTTTTCAGATTTATTTTTAGACTCTAACCTTGCTTGCTTCTACCTTGCTTGATGAAATTCTCGATATCTCAAAATAACAACGACAAGAAGTCTCCAAGTTTTTCACTATCTAGTCCCTGCCTGTAGAAAGGTAATGCTTCCTCCGTTATCTTCTCCTAGTCTTCTTCTATTTATGATATGCCTCTCTAGTCTGTTATTGTATCGCTGTTGTTTGTAAATGAGAATTTATCACTTTAATTTTCTATACATGGGTTCTAATTGGATTTTCTTGATTTATATTAATGTGAAAGTTGGCGTTTATCGTTTAGAATTTAGTATTGATGCTTATTTGTTCCTTTTTGTTTGAAACTAGTTTTGGTGACTACTCTTCACTATGTGGTAGAATCCCAGTTCTTTTTTTTCATTTTCTGTAAGCCTATGTTACATTATGTTTTGCTACTATTAATGATGTTTCCTTTTCAACTGTAATGCTTCAATAACTTTTGTTTGTCATTAATTTTGTGGGATTAAGTCTGCCTTGTGAATAGAAATTGTTTTTGTTTTGCCTAAATGCATGTTTTGTTCTAATTTGATGAATATGAATAAGAGTACCTTCTGGTCCACATTTGCTTATTAGGAACATGGACAATCTAGAGCGTGGTTGGATGTATGATTGGTTGGATGGTCTAGGGTCTATAAATTCTAGTTTTGTAATTGGAGAGGATAAATTTATCCAATTTGCATGTTTGCAACAGAATCACATGAGCGGCAATAGAGTTAGATGTCCATATTAGAAATGTCACAACTTTAGGTTCACGGTTGTTGAAATGATTAAGCATCACCTTTATAAATTTGGATTTGTTGATAACTATTTTATCTGGAAACATCAAGGAGAAAAAAATATTATTGGTGAGATTTCTGTGATCAAGATTTGATTGGTGGTGCTACACTTAAAGTAGGATATCATAATCCATACTGTCAAATGATTTTAGATGCAGATGGACCTAACTTTCCCAAGGTTCATGTTTGAAATCTTTTGAAAATACTAAACATAATTCATCTCATCCTTGTTAACCTTCAATGGAGGAAGTTCCTAATCTCGAGTCTCAAAAATTATATGATTTCCCACAAAGAGCTGATTCAAAATTGTATCCCGATTCTTCCCTCTCTCATTTTGTTGTTGTCTCTCGAATATTAAATATTAAAATGGAGAACAATGTCAAATAGAGGTTATAACCAACTGATGCAATTGTTGAAAGAGGCTTTACCTGAAGATAACATAGTGCTTGATAGCTACTATCAGACCAAGAAGCTAGTGCGTAGCTTGGGTTTTCTTATTGAAATGATTGATTGCTGTGAATCAGGATGTATGTTGTATTGAGGTGATGTTGAACACCTTAGATGTTGTACATTTGTGTACATGATAGATACAACTGTCGTTTTGGCTCTAGTAAAAGGAAATTGATCCATTAGAAGAAAATGTATTATTTTCCTTTGATTCCTAGATTGCAAAGATTGTATGCATCTCATGCTACAGCTGCCGACATGAGATGGAATCATGAGCATATAAAAGAGGATGGTGTAATGTGTCATCCATCAGACTCTGTGTCTTGGAAGAACTTCAATGAAACTCATCTTTTTTTGATCATGAACAAAGAAATGTAAGGTCAGGATTACGTACTGATCGTTTCCAACCATTTAGTCAGTCTGGGAGAAGATACTCTTCGCGGCCAGTGAATGTCTTACGTTATAATTTACCTCCAGGAATGTGTATCAAAGAGGCTTATATGTTCCTAACAATCATTGTTTCGGGGCCAAACCATCCCAAACATAAAATTGATGTTTTTTTCCAAACTATTATAAAGAAATTGACAATGTTGTGGGAGACAGGTGTGCAAGCATTTGACATCTCAAAAAAGAAAAACTTTAAAGTAACGGCAACTTTGATTTGGACAATCAGTTACTTTCCATCATATTCTATGTTATCAGGATGGAATACTACAGGTAAGTTTGCATGTCGCTATTGTATGGATGAAACAAAATGTTTTAGATTGACCCATGGTAGGAAAACATCTTTTTTGGACTGTCCTCAGATGTTTCTTGGATAATATGACCCATTTATATGAGATCGTATGAACTTTCTTCAAGACAATATTGTCCAAAGATAACCTCCACCCTATAGGAAAAGAGAGGAAATATTGAATTAAATTTGTGATTTTGACATAAGAAAATAACAAATTTAGATAGAGAACAAGTCAATTGAAGATTATGTAAGTCTTGCGAATGGAAAAAGAGAAGCATCTTCGGGATTTTCCTTCTTGAAGTTCTAAAATCATTCGAGATAATCTTGATGTCATGCATATTGAAAAAAATGTCTCTTATAATGTGTTTAACACCGTTTTTAGGTTTGATGAAAAAACCAAAGACAATCCACAATCACGTCAAGATACAATAAATTTTTATAATCGACTTCAATTGGCAACGGATAGTAATGGAAAATATCCCAAGGCTATATATACGATATACAAGGAATGAAGAGCTATCTTTTTCAGTTTGATGGAATGCTTAAAGTTTCTAGATGGGTATGTTTCGAATTTGGTAATTCACACAAACAATGAGAAAAAGGATATGTGGTCATGAAAGTCTTGATTTGTCAGGAAGTTTCATGCAACAACTATTGCCTACTTGCCGTTTCGGACGACTTCCTAGTAAGTGCGTGGCAAACAACTCAGAATTGAGGCTTATTTTTCAACTATGTTACTTCTACAACTATACTAGGCTATGAAATGAGAGAGTAAAAGACACATCCCAGAATCTTGGCAACTAGAAGTATAGGTCCTCCCGAATTCTTGTGTTGACTCAATGGAAAATTCTTCCTGTACACCTTCCATAGGAAACAAAAGATCTAGTGGAAAAAAAAAAAAAAAAAAAATCATAACACTATAGATATTTATTTACCCGTTGAAAGATAAATGTAAAGCTTTATGATATAATTTAGTGACTAGTATGGCCATATATTTTATCTTCTAACATGTACTGGTCCATACATGTTATATAGTTAGGTATCCTCATCAAACTCGTAAAAGAATGATTGGGGAAATAAATCATAGTGTTGAGGGGTGCTATTTGTGACACCTACTTCATGACAGAGTCAACATAAACTGTTTCTCATTATTTTTGGAACTCTACTCATGACCGTAATTATCGCGTGACCATATGATGATATTGGGGAAAGAGGTATTGTGAAGGAATTTATCATACATTCCCACATCCCAAGGTCGACTATGGGGAAGACAAAGGGAATTTATCCCTCGATTAAATAAAGGCTGCCCAAATTATATCTTACCTAAATTGTGAGGAATTCAGGCCGTTTGTAAGAGTAACTAAAGTTAATTATATTTTCGTAATACTATAAAAATCTCCTTCAATAAGAACTTTTCATTGAAGTTAGGTTGGTTACTATAAATTATGTTCGAGACAACCATTTTACAAGAAGACTTTTCGAATCTAGCTCAGGGAGTGAAATCGACAGAGTATTGAAAAGATTTCTCTATATGGTTCACGAATTTCTGAGTTTGTGAAAATTATTTTTCTATAGTACATGCTTAAATAGTGGGATGGCTACTTTGAAAATTTACTAGTGCTACATTTTTACAAAATAGGTCCAACCATCCAATTGAGAATGACTTCCTTGTGTATCTTTCTCATGGACCATTAATAACCTGTCTGTGTTATTATTTATTTGTGATGGATTCACATTTCACACAATAATTCATGGTAGCACAATAAGCAACACTGAATAGTGGATTTGTAACCGATTCAAAGTTTGTGATTACTATGCGACAAATCATGATATTCAATTCAATACTGTGAATCACATTTAAAAGCAAATTGTATTACTTCAAATTGATGGTTTTTGACCCCCACTAGGGATGTGGTGTTAGCAAGGACAATCAACAAAAATTGGTTAATATTAGTCATCGTCGGCAATATAACAAAATGAACTTTTTAGTACTGGACAATGCAGCAACACAAGTGTGTTATGTACCTATATCCTAGCAGAAAAGACAATCTGATAAGTAGCAGTCCTGAAGGGTCAAACCTCAAATTTTCGTGATTGGCCTGATGAGGAAAGGCAATAGTTGCAAAAGTAAATGTTCCATTTCAAGTTGAACAGTTGAAGTCCATGAATATATGATAGTTCCTTATGATGAGATTATAGTCTTAAATGTTCCAATTGTAGATTTATTTGAAATGGATGAACCATTGATATTAGACTTTGCCAGAGAATCATGAAATCCACATAGTATCCACAGAAGAAGAAGTAAATAAACTGATGAGATTAGATGAATAGAGAGAAAGCAGGAGTGGAAATACAGTTTGAAGAATACAGTGGCCTAGTCTTGATCAAGTTTTTTATGTATTTTCACTATTTTTGTTTGTTTCGGAATTTCCAATCGCGCGAATCTGTGGTGAGTTTTTGCTTTTATCTTTCAGGATTTATAACGGAAATAGCTCTTTGTCTTTAACTACAGTGCTTATTTGTTATTTCATTTCCTAATTTTTCTTTGGGAGACTTATTGGGAATGTGAATTTTTATCATTTTCTTTGAATTAGACTGACATACTTACAATTATTGTGTCCATACATTATTTGACAGTGAACATTTCTTATAGAGACTTTTCATATTTCATCTTGTTTCCAAATTATCGAACCCACAATGTATATTTGGACGATAGATAGGGTGGAGGAACAGTTCGTAGGAAAATCCTCCGGTAAGTAAATCCTTCTATTTGTGTAACCTTGTCAAACTTCTTCCCAAGCCCACTAATTTTTCTCTCGAAAAGGTGGTAACCCACCACCCCGACAATATTGTAACGTCAACTCATAGTAGTTCCCTATAGTCTCAAAGACACCTCCAGTTTTACATCAAATGATAGTAACCAAAACTGGGTTATGTCTTCTACCTCACAAAATGTTCAGGAGCCTTATCAAAAGCACTATTACTGTAAAGCTCTGATATAAGTTCATGCTCCCTTCACTTTTGTTACATTTCTTGTTAGATATTTACTCTGTTAATCTTGGTATCTCCAAGTACTATATTGTGTTCTTCATCAGACAAGCTCTTCACACTTAACAAAGAAAATTTCATATTTAGCATTACTGTTCCATGTAATCTCATATCCCTAACAAACTGTTTTTTTTTTGTGTATAGGGTGTTGGAGGCGAGGGCAGAGAAAACCTCAGGAAAATACTTTCTTCTATTCGTGTAAACCATGCAAACTATCCACGCCTCACTATAATTTCTTCATCAACAGGTGTACCCCGACCCCAATTGAAACGTTACTCAAAAGTATCCCTCCAGCTCCGAGACACCTACCAGCTATCATCAATTACAGTAACCTAATAGGTCAATCCTTTCTACGTACAAGTTCCAACGGTCATACATACAGTTGCTGAGGCTTAATCCCCCAGTAGCCATCCAAGACCCTTGTCTTCACTTCTCAAAGTATCATAGCTTTAATTTTTTCTTCCTACTTATTGTGTTGATGACACTTGTTGTCCTTTGAATTTCTGATTTATGATAGCCGTCCTAATAACCTCTTTCTAATTTTACAACTAGAACCTTCTTAAAATAGCTCAGCTTCATACCCACATCTTTCAAAGAAAGAGGTTGATCTCAATTGAATCATTTTGAAAGGGTGTTCAAATGATGCAAGAAATTGTTATTTTTTGAGAATTTAAATATAATTTTTATCGTAAGTGATTTTAGCAAGTGTATTCACATATATAGATAGGAAAGTTCATGTACTTACTTTCAAACTTATTCAAACAAAGGTCTGCTAGATATGTTCCATTTGGTGAACACAGTCAAAACACCCTGGAAATGGTGCAAAACAATTAAATTAATGAGGAATGTTTGATCTCTAAAATTAGAAAAGGAGGAGCTGCCAGTTTACGTATCAGAAGATGTTGTGGAAAAATGGATGTGACTCTCGGTAATGCAGAGTCGTTAGGAAATCATAAATTAATTTCGCAAAATACTCGGGTGTGGCGGGAGTTTGTCTATTGGAACTACACTAGGCTCTATTGCTATCATAGAACATCGCAGAAACTTGTGAGTATTATATATATGTATATATATTCACCAAACTCTATAACTAACATCCTTCGCGTATAGGATAGATATACGTGATTTCTATGTTAGCTATTAAAAAGGACGAGATCCCACGCCAATGAGTTTATATCTTCATGTTCATCACATGGACAGGATGGGAAACACATTGTTGTTGATCATTCTAAGATATCCATGTAAGCTAAAACTTTGAGGTGTTTCTTCTTTCCCTACTATATTTTAGTGTCATTATATTTAAATGTTTTAAACTGTGTTTGTTCTTACTGTTTGGTATAGTTTTAATGATGTTTTGAGACTTTTAAATGCGATTCTAGTTTTGTTTTAGAGAAAAACTACTGCCACTATTTTGAGGCTTTTCTAGTGCAATTTTTACTCTTTTTTTATTGTGGTTCTACTGTTGTTTTACTGTTTTTACTTTCAATTTCACTCACTGATATCATCAGCGCCTGTTGGGTGTGTGAGGGAATGGGATTGCCTCAATAGTAGGTGTCATTTTCTTTGTGTTACAATCCAATGAACATATAATTATTTACCATATAAGTGTAGCAAAGGAGTCTGAATCCCAGATGTTTTCATCCGACTAATTGTCACTCCCCCTCCGTACCCCTAGACGCAGAAACTGAACCTAGGCCAACAATTGTCCCAAGCTAACTGTTGGAAGGATCTGAGCATATAAAAGAACTAAACTTGCTGTCGGACGCGAAATCAATAATTAATTTGAAAAGATAGGGAATACCAATTTACAGCTAAGATATATTAAAACTGAGGATTCAATCCAAGATATATTTACTCACTATTAAAGTTGAAACTAAGTAAGCAACAAATAGTCTCTAAACTTGGACTAGAAATACTGGGAATTAGACCCACATAATCTAGCCAAAACTGAAACTAATGAATAAAGGACATAAGCATTCTGACTGTTGTCCTAGGATACCTGAGGGTCACAAATGATCTACTGACTAGAGACCGGGAAATAAATCTAAATGTGTGATCGGGATGCTGAGAACCTAACGCCAACATCACAGAAGTTCTAATCACCTGTATGCGTCAGTACTTGAAAGGTACTGAATATGGATACGAGGTAACGCTAAATAAAATATCAAACTGAACAAGAAAAATGAAAGTATAAATATCTACATATAACTTAATTCTGGGGTAACTGGAGCAAAGTACCAAAATATTCTATCACATTCTAATTCTAAACTGACTACTAAATTAAGGAAAAATGGTCAATGCAGAGAGTGTGACTGATCTTTGGAGATATTATTAACTGATAATAAAACCAAATGATCTAAATGTGTAGTCCGATGTATACGCCTAATTAAGAGGACCCAATATACCCTGCCAGAGGTATAAAGGCATGTTGGCATGATCAGTAAACTTTTTTCCCATAAAGGGAACTTAACCCCTACTTGTCTAGTAGTTCTTGGACTATTGGGTAGGCTAAACCCTAGTCCAACTCTGTATTATTCTACTCATGATGAATTCTATAATTTTATTTTTTATGTCAGAATTTCTGTAAATACTGGATAGCTCTAAAGTGAACATCCAAACTGAGACTGCAACAATTAATCTGCTAATTATGCATTTATAACTTATGCATGTATATCTGAATTGTCTGAAATATCTTACCTAGCATGTGTAATTAAAGAACTAAAGAAACACAAAGGTAGGGTTTTTAAATTCATGTAATAATCTGAGTAATGAATTGATAATCTTCTTTGGCACATACATTTAACTAAATCATGAAGTTCTATCAAATTCTATAAATCTTAGGTTTAATTATATTAAGAGAATCAAATAAATTTCTGAAAACTAGGGACCCAATGGGTGAAAAGAACCCACTAGTGAAATCCCATATACCTGGTGATGAAATCCACGGAAAAATACTTAAGTTTCGGGGATGGAATGGCTAGATGTTTTGGTGTTCTTAAACTAGTGTTTTTGATCTTTTTCTCCTCTCATGCTTCTAATTTTCTGGGTTTTTTATCTAATTATTTGACTTGGATTGTTTTCATAATGTTCCTAGCTCTACACAGCCCTAACCAGCCTTAGGATTTAGGTCACAAGAACTATTTAGTGTTTGAAGCAGAGTGGAAAATATCAAAAATACCCTGGGAAAAGGTTGTCGGGCCAAACACGTCAAGACCTTATGTCTGTCTTCTGTCTCGACGGCCACCCGTTGGATTCCGTTGTCAGGCATGTTGGACAGTCCTTTATTACTAAATGGCATAATGTTTGGCTCCGCAGGTTCTGCTTTTAGCAAGGTCGGTGGATATGGAAATATAATTCAATTATCTATCTGCGGGTAGGTAATTGGACACCTAATTATATTTGTGCTAGTAGTTATTACCAATTGAAGTTGACCCAACTACATTCCCCCTTAACTGTCTTCAAATTTTCCACCTAGGGTTAGACCTAAAACCAAAGGTTAACCTACGGACCGCGATGCTCATCCGTAGCTCTTGTAAGAGAGTGGGTGAATGGGGGTCTCAATCGACGGTCACGTCTACGGACTGTCGTCTGACATATGGACCGTCGGTCCGTCTGTCGATCAAGAATTAGACAATTTTTCCCAGCTGAATTTTTTGTGTTCTGCTCCCATTGATGGTTGTGCAGGATGGACCATCATCTGTCCTATTGAACATTGATGCCACCATTCGTTGCACCTGCAATTTTTTCAGAAAAAAATTGATTTTTGTCTATTTGAGCGACCAGGTGTTGCTTATCGTCCCCGCTTGTGACATGCCTCCTCGAATGAAGACTACACTAGCTTAATAGAGGGAGAAGATACAAACCCCACTACGAAACACTGATACTGAGTTTCTGACTGGAATTGAGTTCCCGGGGTACCATGCAAATACTTAAGAAGATGCAGTACAACTTGAGGGAATTCATGATTGCTGATGGGTTGCGACTGAATTTATGCATAACGACAAGAAACTTAAGAGGCACTATTACCTTAAGATGAGTGGATCGGAACAAAGAGGTAGGATACTTGTCTTTCATGGCAACGTGGAGTACCAACGAACTCTCTCTACTCTAACGGACACTGCTCTCCACAAAACCTTGAACGAAAGGCGGCTTCTTTTTTGCTCACCTTCTTCTGAACGCGCAAAAGTCAAAAGATTGGCCTGAGCTTTGCCCCGGAGTTCCAAGGCGCAGCACCGGCGTTCAGAGGTGACACTTCCCTCCGCAAAAGCCCAATTATCAACTTGGAACTTTAGTTCCCTCTCCTTATATATGCATAAGATTTTTGACGATTTTGGGATGTCTTAAGTCTATTTCGAATGAGTTGCACTTTCTCAATAACATAAAGGACTGAATATTGCTGTATCAAAGCTCCTTCACCTACTTCAAACCAACCAACAAGAGATCTACAACAATGCCCATACAAGGGCTCATAAGGGGCCATCTGAATGTAGTAATGGTAGTTATTATTGTAGGAAAACTCAATAATAGGAAGCTGATCATACCTAATACCTTTGAAATTGATCACACAAGATCTCAACGTATCCTCTAGGGTCATAAAAGTACGCTCCTGCCGCCCTCCCGTCGGTGTGAATTTTTTATACGACGGTTAACATGAGTAGCAAAACCTTTCTGGCCCATGACTTCCAGAAATGAGAAATAAGACAAGGACCTCTATATGAGATATACACAAAGAACCCATTCACACTCACAATTTCAATTAATTAAAGTTGGAAATACGCCTCCTCTCAATCAGTATCTATACGCTAAAAAGTGAGAACATTTAGGCATCCATCAATATCACTCAAATGGATTCCATGCTGTCTGTGAAGTAAGAGGTACACCCTGTGATAAATCCATATTGATCAAAAACAAATCCCACTTCTACTGGAATATCGATCTTTGAGTCATACTTCCTGGATTCTACTTTCTACCTGACTCCTCTGGATGGTGTACACTTACTCACAAAAACATCTATACCCTCTTCATCCCAGTCTACCAATAGACTTCTTCGCAAATCGCAGTAACACTTAGGGACATTTAATTAAGAATACTAGTGTTCAGGGCTTCTGTCACGAATAATGTTTCTTAACTCGCCCACATCAGGAACACATACACACTCTATGCTGTAGCGAAGTACCCAATCACACCCCCTTGGAGAAACCTACACTACCAAAGACAATTTCCTCCCCTTCTGAAAGCTGTTACAAAAAACTAACGGTGACTACACCGCATTCTAATAGTCTCATTAGGATGAACCCCAAGCGGTAAGCCTCTGAACCTCCGTCACGAACTCCTTCCTTTCCTGCTCAACATGGCTACACTAACCGATACATAATCAACTAAGATCATCTGCGACGGACATGTCGCCATACCCAATTGGAATGCACACGCATATACTAATCCTTAAGGAACCAGACTCTCCTCTTTGCGACTATTCAACTCCTTATTAGGTAAAACATATGAAGACTTTATGTCATGAAGACATCTACTGAAACACCATACAGTAGTGTCCTCCAAGCTGAATGCAAACACCACGTTGCAAGCTTCGAGTGATGATTTATTGCCTTATCATGAACCTTAAGTTATCTAGAGACATAACGTTATCACCTTACCTCGCTTCATCCACACACAACCTAGGGCACACTCTGGATCACTCACAATAGATCATCATGAACTTCTGAAGAACCCTCTTGTAGCGAGTTCAAGACCAATAGTGGATCAAATATAGTTTGCAATTCCGCAACATTTTCTCACAATATCTAACTATTTAAATTTGACCACTTTTGAGTCAACCTATCAATGGTGACGTCTATGTAACAAATTATGCCACAACACCGCTTTTATAACCCTAGGACCTAAGAAACTTCTGATATCTGTAGCAGCGGGTAGGGCTTGGCACGTTTTCACAACTGCTTTAAATGTTTTTGCGAATCAATTCGAATCCCCCCTTCGCTGCATACCAGTGTCCAAGAAAAACAGACAGATTGCAACCAGCAACTCACATTTACTAAACTTAACGAATTAACTGCGTCTTGAGTTCTACATAACGACACTTAAATGCTTGCAGTTCATCCCTCGACTCCTATGGTAAAGAGATCTCATCCATAAGACGATAACGAAGAGAAAACAAGTCCCAACTACTAATTGTAACACTTTGTTCAATCACATCTATAAAAGCTGGCAAGAGCATTAGTTAGTCAAATGGAATAAATACACATTCATAGTGACCGCATACCCGAGTTCTAAGCTGTTTTGGGAGGTCCCTATCTTAGACTCTAAAGCTGATGATAACTTAATTTGAGGTCTATCTTTTAGAAATGAATAGCACACTGAAGTTGGTCAAACAAATCATCAATCATGGGTATGACTGTGGTGGTAATCCGTTGCTCTTGTAAGAGAGTGGGTGAATGGTGGTCTCGATCGACGGTCACGAACAACGGACCGTTGTCTGACCTACAGACCGTCGGTCTGTCCGTCGATCACGTCTTCGCGAATTATTCCTGACTGAATTTTTGGGAGTTTCTGATTACATTGACGGTTGTACATGATGGACTGTCGTCCGTCCTACGGACCATCGATGCCATCATTGGTTGCAGTTGCAGATTCTTCTTAAAAACCTGATTTTTGGTCTATTTTGGATACGGGGTGTTACACTAATACTTTAGGGAACTACTTTTCCTTGTGTGGGTATAACTTTATGTTGCTTAAAAAAACAAACTCATGCTTAAAACTATTGCACTTCTACTTGACACCTACTACAATATGAGATAGCTCATCTTGATATGATCTTCTCTTGGGGTGAATGTTGTTAGCAATAACTTGGCTAAATACTATTTATTACCAACGACACAACAACTACTACACTAGACAAATGGTGTACACATCTATGAATTCCATTCTAGTCAACTTGTGAAGTAGTTTCTTCTATCAGTTTGCTCATTTCAAAGGGATGCCACACCTGCACTCACATGCTACATTATCTGTGTAAAGAGTACTGATATTTTAGAATCATATGGAATAGTACAAAAAACATAAACTGCAGGGGACATCGTTATTTTTAGTGTCTCTGCCACTCTCACACTGTCTGAGCATGAGTTTGTGTAGTTTCTGCCTGTTCCTTCCAATTTGTTTAGTTCTGTTAGCATTAAGGCTATTCTCTGTTTCAATCATTTCTAATATGAAAAATATAAACAAATTACAGGAAAAAACATTTCTGAAAACTATGATGTTTAATCCAAAAATAAATGAAATTTTTAAATTATGTTGCAAATTATACGGGAGAGAAGAGAAAAGAAGAATCTAAGTTTGTTGGAGCTGAACGCAAAAATTGACTATGGGCAGAAAACTTTGTGTCATTATCATTACCACCACCCCAAACCACCACACAAAATTATCCAGTTTATCATCAACGCGACAAGAAAATAGGAAGATTTGTAAAAAAAAGGATTCTCACTTCTACGTACTATCATCTTGTTCCTATTACTGTTGACAGGTGATAGGCCTCGTTGCTCCAGTCGAAAATCCACCCTCTGCGGCGCCCATGGCCTCCATGCTAGTAATGTGGATGAGTTTTCTAATGTAAATATTATAATCGTCCACTGGGATTATATTATATGAATGTTTTGTTAATTTTGGGGGGGGTATCTGTAGTAATTTAATTAGTCTATTTAAACTGAGTGCATAGAAAAATTTTAGCAACAAATTTAGCGACTATTTGGTCGTTGCTGTAAAAATAATGTTGGCGACAGATCAAAGACGAATTATTAATCACGTAATATGTTATTACAATATATCTTGCGACGGAAATTTTTCCGCAAATTTATCAAAAATAACAAAATGAATTATTAAATTACCAACAAAACTATATAAATATATTGACGAATCTTTCCGTCTCTAACATGTTGCGATAGAAACGTTTCGTCACTATGACGTCACTAAAATTGATATAACACATCATTTTTCGTCATAGAATTATGAAATAAGCAACAAAATTGTATAAATATAATGACGAATCATTCCGTCTGTAAAATATAGAGACGGAAGTAGTTCATTTCTAAGACGTCATAAAACTTGTGACCGAACTCATTTTTCGTTATTAAGAGCTTACTGACAAGCATAATAGAAAAAATCAATATTCTGTAGCTAATCTGTTGCAAATCGTGAATAGTGACGTATTTTCTTCATACAGTGACAGATTGTTGCCGTTGCCAAACACTGTTTGTTTTTGTACTAAAGAATGCTTTACAACTTTAATGATGTCTTGAAAAATGATGGGCACCTCTATTTATAAAACTTAGTAGGGACTAAAGTTCAATTAATATTTACTTTACAAGTCCCTAAACTATTTACACTTTGGTCCCCTTTCTACAGAATTCAACATACTCTTGGAAATTCTAAAACATTTTTAATTGGTCTAGTGAGTTCTAGAATTCTCTGCAAGCCTCTCAATAATTTTGGAGACTTCTACGCCACTGCAGATGCAAAATTTTATTTGTCTAGCGGAGGAACAAGACACTACGCTCTTATTACTAGACCCAAAGCCTAAGCCATAAAGGTAGATCTTTTGTTAAACAGAAAATATTTTTCTTTAGTCCCTCCACAACCGTTAATACCCCATCATCAAAATAATATTCCTACTCTAGTTTAAAGAATACTAGAGTTTCCCTGTCACAACTCCTAATACAAGCGATAGTTTGCCAAGGGAGAGTGCAAGTCACACAATTCTATTCCTCCACAATTTTAGATTCAAACCCACTACCCCCACATTGAGAATTCATTAAATAATCCATTTTTCTAGGAAAAATTATGTTGATGGTGTGCTTTAACAACACACATAGGCCTATAATTGCATGCAAGTACATATGACGTCCAAGCAATTGTTGATAAATAACCCTATGATCAAAATTGGAATATGACTCACCAATGTTCCGGCTTATATGAATCACTTCCTTTGATATCACTCTTATTGTCGCCGATTAACTTCTCAATAAGACATATCTTGTTTAGAAATATGTTGCTGAAGATTAGCATTTATGTTCAGGCTTGCATCATTATGGGAAATTTTTAGCACAATATAGACATCGTTTTTACGGCCACAATATGTCGTGTTTGTATTTCCTGCCTTCAATATCACATTGAGTCAGATGATCGGCATCAATTCCAATACCAGAACCAAGCCTTATTTTGCTATCTAATTCTTGTTGGATGGGAGGCTACAATTGATTCCAAGTTACTCACTAAAGATGGACAAGTCCAAAGTGGTAAAGTCTAGGCAGGCCTAGGAGGAAGGGGGTCCGTAATTAAGGGGGTAGTTGTCTTGGGGAACCAAACAGTTCAATAATGGGGGCGGTCTGATGTTTGTTAAAGCATCCCCACCAAAACAAAACATCTCCCAGATGGTCAGGAGATGGAGTGGGGGAGCACACCACCAACATTATTTTTGATAAAAAAAATGGCTTATTTTAGTGAACGATCCATGGGGTGAGTGGGATGACTGAAATTGGGGAGGATGGAGTTTCACTTAGAATTTAGACTCTCCCTCTGGCAAAATGTTGTGGGGTGGGAGTTCCAAATGGAACTCGAGTGCTCTGGGGGGGGGGAGTTAACGAAGGAATAGTAGGTTTTAAGACGGGCATTCTCCCTAGTTTTCCGAGTGCTACTCTCTTAAGTTGAGATGCACCTAAAATTTTTGGCCTATGTACGATGGACTACTTTGGGCGCGTCTTTAGGAAATCGCATATTGTGGAAGTGATATTTTCCGAGATTTGTCTCGAGAACTGTGGCATTTGTAGAAACATCTACTGTTGAGCTAGACCAATACGATATAAGCTTATTAACTTCCCCCCCCCCCTTATGAAAAAAACATTATAGTTTGTGAAGGAAGTCCTATTGAGTGTAGTACATACTATACAGGAACACACACAACATTTAAGAATTTTCTCTATAAACAACTAAACACATTTATGAAGAATTTAAAGAACAAATACTAATATTCTATTTCTTCTAACTAATTTCGATATTCTTTGTTATGTATTATTATGGACTAAAAAAATCTAAATTAGTTCAGTTTGTAAAATAGATTACCTTAGTTTGGATCAAGAGAAAGAAAGAAAAAAGACAAAGTCCAGCAGTTTCACAAAAAACCGTCAAAAGCTTTGCAAGTGAAATTCGTTGGGGTGATCCTATAACGGAGTTAGAGATCATTTAGTCTAAGTTCATTAACCCATTCGCACACCAAACTTATTTCAATTTAGTGATTTGTATGTTTTCACATGTTTGTGTGAGTTTTTGGAAAGAACATATTCCCTTCTTGTGGTTGGTGTTGAATGCTAGTGTTTGATTCATTATGTACTCGTGTTGTTTTTTTAACTTAAAATATATGGGGTATTGATTGACTAATGTCGTAAGTGTTTGGGAAGAATCTACTGGAAGTTTAGAGGGTTTATGATGAAAAATAAATGAGAAAGGGTCGGATCTTTCCAGCTAAACGCGTACCTTCCAGAGTCCACACAAGCTTGTTTGCGGATCTTTGGCCTCTGGCGCATCGCGCCAGATTGAGCGCCAAAGAATTCTTCTTTACATTGTGGGCTGACCCTGCCGCCTCTCATAGTGCTAGTCGTCAGTTCTCCGCATTCTTCCCCAACGTTTTTTAGCATTCTAGTGATTAATCCTATTGTTTCTTACTTTATTCTAACAACTCTAAGGTACATCTAAAATCCTGAAATAATAATAACCATAAATCTGAAACTTCGAAGACAACCTTAATTCGAAAATTAAGATCAAGTCAAAGAAGTAGGAGTCAAGACTAAAAAGTTAAGCATCAAATCAAAGTATTTCTCAAAGTTTTCACTCATTAAAAACTTTTAAATTTAAGGCTAAGTTGGAAAAATAAGTATAGAATATAAGAGTTAGTTCATTTCTCAAGTTATAAGTGAACGAAGTATTCTCTAAGAGTTACAACGTTTTCACATTTAAGCAGAAAGGAGCTTAGACTTCCACTAAAGTCTTTGGATAGTTTGTATAGAGGAAACTATATTTGCAAGACGACTTTTTAAAGGTTAAGTTAAGTTATTACCCTCAACCATAAAAGAAGTTGTTTTAAACCATATGAGCTAATTATTTTTAGGAGCTAGTATTGAGTTCAGTTATTCTTGAGTTGGAGCGACCCTGATAAGTTTTCCTTCTAACACTTGTCAAGCTTAAGTTTGTTTTTAACATTTCAACTTGCATACTCTTACATTCAATGTATTGGATATGCGTTGTATGCATCCTTATATGATACAAAACACAGTAACCACATCAGCACACAATCCCCATCCAGCGCCTCTTTGATCAAAACGACCACTCAGAGTATTGTCATACTATTATACATGAAATTAGTAGTAAGGTTTAGGGTGGATTTTAATGAGACGGAAGAATGGGTATTAAATTGCATGGATTTTCAATGGTAGATATGATGTTTATTGGTCAGTGGAAAACGAATACATGGCATGCTTTGAGGGGTATTTTGTTTGAAATTGAAGAACATCATGGACTAATGTTTATCCTCTTCAGAGCAATGAAATGCCTCCCAACAGAGAGAAAAAATTGACGTGTTATAAGCCGCGCTTATTCACAAAATTTTGATTCTTTTAAACTCTTGGCTCAAGTTGGGAATCTTGCATAAAATTTCACTATTTCATTATTTATTCATTTATTCTCACTAATAAATCTATTGTGAAGGAATTCAATTACATTTATAAAAGTACACGAAAAATTGACTAACTTATTTTACTATAAATATCAATTATATTCTTTAAAGCTACATGAAGTTGTCCAAGTCACTTGATTATGATAACATAATATTTTTTTCTTTGGTGACATTTTATTTGTTTTAAATGTCTTATCTATTTAGAAATTGAAAGTTAGTATTTGTAACACACTTTTTATAGTGACTATGTTGGAAATTAAAATTCACATATAGTTCTACAATTAAATTCTAATTGTGAATACTGAATTAATTAATGCCGTTGAATGCCGATGAATTCAATGACCTCGTATCAAAAAGGCTTGAAAGAAGTAAAGGTATGTTTTGTAGACAAGCGCACTAACAAGACAATTGTGAACCTTGTGCAATTTGTATTGGGGAAAAAACAGATAGAGAGAGCGGAAAAAATCAGGAAGAGGATAATAGATGATGTTAATGGATGGTTGATAGCAAATAATATGGGTGAGATGATGACCAATTACTTTAAACCATAAATAGTGGACTAATCTGAGGAACATAGAAATAAACTCATGAAACTTGAGACAATAATCGTATCGAAATGGAAATTACAAGCAGGACGGTATTGTCGTACCTTCGTGAATATATTTCCTACATCTCCTCAATATAGTCACAGTTGTTTTAAATAAGTCTTATTATCTCCACCGCATATTGTTTGTATCAATATCTTAACAATCACTTATCTGCCTCTTCTGATCCTTTTTTCTTCTCTCTCTTTCGTTTTTAATTCTTCTCAATACAAATTGGCATAAGTGTTTCACAATTTCTCTTTAGTGGTCTTTAAAGGAAAAAGGCTGCCTCCTTCTTGAAAAAGTTGTTAGCTAAGAGTTCCATTGTATTCTCGTATATAATAAAAAATAATTAACAAGATGTGTTACGAAAAATAATATTATTCTATAAACACTATTTAATAGTTAAATTTGAAGCCTATATACTATAAATGTTATGTACAATCATAACTTACTCATTTACTAAATAAAATCTCTACACAACAAATCACTATTTGTTAACTAAACAACAAATAGTCAAATGCTACTTATGATAATAAACAGTGAATTTTACTACCCAATTCTTTAGCTGCAAAATTTTAAAATTATATATTATTCGCATTGTTTGCTATTTAGCTTATTTTTGTATGTATTTCTAAGTAACTATGTTGCAATAATAGATGTCTAAATTGGAAAGAATATGAATAGATACTTACATAGTGAAATTATATCCAAGATCATACATGAGCCAACGATTTAAATGAATCAAATTCGTGATACACTGATTATTAAGACATTGAATTTGTGTACTCCTTTGGAGAGTATTCCTGTTTTGATAAAGTAATTAAATCATTAATGTACAGTAGAAGAAGAAATAAATGGTTGGTACCTCATTTCTTTCAAGTTTAATATATATGTATATATAATATTACATAGATATAAATATATAGATTAGAGATATGATATAGATATACATCTAAAAAATTAGGGGTATTTGTGACCCCCCAAAAAAGGATTATTTTTAGGCGAAAACACAAACAGAATAATATATATATATTATATAGATATATATAGTATATATATATAATATATATATTATAATATATAGATACGAAGAAATGTATTTTTCTTAACAAAATCAAACACCCTATTTTTTTTCTACATATATTAATCAAAACAAAAAGTTATTTCAAGGTAATATTAAGAAGGCACATCCCTTATTAATCTTACACTTTCTTCATCGCGCTTTTTGTTACTCACTCCAATTTGTTTTTTAAAGTGACCGTTGTGCGAACTCTTTAATAAATTCATAAATAAGATGGATTCTATGCTTGCTTCGTGGGGAGGTAAAGAGAGGAGCCATCGTAGGGAGTAAAAGATGGTCAATAAGTAGATGGGAGAGCTATGGGGGGTCGTCTGGTACTAATCGTGTGGGGTAGGGATTGATCTGGAGGTAAGTGGGGTGTTGGTTTTTAAAACACGTGATCGAGAGGGGGCGGACAGGTTAGGAAGAGAGTATTGTGCATCAGCGCGATCCTAAACCACCGAACTTTATCCCTTCCCCCCCCCCATCTTCCTCACTCCACCCCCCGCCGGCCAACTGCACCATCCGCCCTCGTTTCCCTTCAGCGTAATCCGATGTTCCCCCACAGTGCAACGTTATGTAATCTACGTATGCTGAACCACCGCCCTCTTAGCTCAATGACGACGCTCCCTGAAGGTGTGGCACCGCTTTGATTTATCTAATACAAATATCAACACTTCAAAAAATGATTTTTGGTGAATTTTATTATCTTATCCTAGTGATTTTATTCCACACGACCAACATAAAAAGAACAAATTACTCAGTATTCTAGGCAACAACTCGTTATAAAAAGGATAATATGTTTATATTTATTAATAATTACCTTTAACATAAAACATTGTGGCACTCCTAGACTCTACTGGAGAAGTTGGGGTTGACAATATCAAACTAAGATACAACCTCCCCTTCTCGCCCCCACTTCCAACCCCGAACAATCATATACTTTGTATGGAGGAAGATTGTCGATGTATACATGCTATCACACACAAAAACCAAACAATCTAACTGTTTCTTCTCCTAAAGACAATACTCATTTATGAATAATTAAAAGCAACATAACTAACTATAAACATGGTGTTATTTTCCATAAAGAAAAGATGAATCAATATTACTAGGGAAACCTATGAATCCATAAGGCATGATTACAATCAATAATCCATCAATCTCTTTTAAAAAGTTCTCAAACCGATTTAATCATAGTTACACAAATCAAGGATTTAGTTGAATATTATATTTGTAGATATGTCACCGTTGTAAGGCTAAGACTTCATACAAATCAATGATTATTAGCAATGTTCTCTTTCGTGACATCCAACTAGAACCACCTGAACTTGATCTAAAATACCATAAGTCGAGTTTTTTCCATGAATTTATATTCCTCCGAATATTAGAAAAGCGAATCAGAAATACTGATCTGTCGATGTTAGAATCATTGAATTTAATTGATCATAATACCCGTTGGGGTTAGGGGTATTTAATTACAACTATATATGAGTATGTTTAAATAATTGATTAGTTCATATATTATAGGTTTGGTCAACTTTTAGTTCTCACAAATGAAAGTTAATTATTTAACAAAGACATATTTTTACACCTTGTCTTCTTGTTCTGAAAAACCTCTAAGTTCTAAGACCAATATATCCCTAAATCATATATGTTTAACCCTAAATAATTGAACGCTCTAAACCCTGATTTCTAAGAATACGTAAACTCTAAACCTAAAAATAAAGAAAACCCTGAGTCCTACGACGTAAACCCTAACAAACCTAAGAAACACTAATCCATAAAAAACAAAAAAAAAACCCCTGAAGATAAAAAAACTCTGAGATCTAAATCCTATAAAACCCTAAATAGTATATGATACACCCTTAAAAAAACAAAAAAAAAACTCAAAGATGTACGCTAGATTTAATATAGTCAAACAAAATTATAATTAAGTTATTGATTTTTCATGTGCATCTCGATGTAATCTTGCGATCAATGTGGAGTAGTACTAGGGCCTTCGAGTTACCGGAGTTTCTTATGGAATAAAGTGCATCTCTCATACTCAAGATTCATATCTGATGAAAGTTTTCAGACGAATGTAAGCATTATTTATAATCCGTCAGTTGGTCGAGTATTTATATAAGCCAAGATAGCGCCTCTTAAATCAGTTATTTTTTCCTCCTTTACTGAATGAATCTTAGTAGGATGTAATAGTGGTCTAAGAAAGAGAGTCACTATTAGAAATTAGATTAAACGACTTTATCGTCATGCGGGTACAATTATAGAAAGCCTTTTATAGAAGCAGAAAGCAGTTTGCAGATAAGCATCTCACAAGAAAACTAAGAAAGGATTAATACTAGATGCATGGAGAGTTTAGTAACCCATGAGGAACAATTTCCGAGTCGACCGCATAATGAATTCCTTAATCCTGTAGCAATACGCCCAAAGGGCTTTCACAAAAAAATAGAAGACCAAAAAAATGATAACCTTGACCATTGCCTATCTTTTATTAGTCGCTGTAACTCTTCTTACAAAACAAATTATTGACAACTGTATAAAATCTTAGCCTCTCCTTCTAGTCAATACTATAGAGTCTCTAGTGTTGGAATACAATTATGAAATAGATTAGATTTAGAGTGACCAATCATGGTCCATGTACCTATATAAATAACTTTTGCGCCACAAGATACAGGCAAAGTGGGACTCTCATGTTAGTTTTTTATTATAAATAGTAGGTTTATTCCACAATTTTATGGTTTTAGCTCATATTGTGTGTTGATTAAAATTTTTGGCCCCTTCATCTATTTTTTGTTGACTCTTTAAAATTTTATTACTCTTTAAGAAATTCTGATATCACTGTATCACCCCCCCAACTTGCTTGGAATTGAGACATGGTTGTTATTGTATTCAGACACGGTAAGGTAACATCATTTTAATTCATCTTCTTTTATTAACATGGAATTAATATTTAGCTACTTTTTATTATGTATACTACATAAGAATAAAAATCTTAGTGCATACTACTTTATACAAAGAAGCCATGAATGAATGAGTATGCATTATATGCTTTTCAAAGTAAAGAAGAACAGAGAAGGCAAATAATGATCATGAAAATATAATTCACACAAGAAATAGGAATAAGGTTATTGTACAGATCTCAAGGCAATGTATGCATTTAAATATGGTCTCATTCCCTCGTTTGTTGTAGTAACTTAGAAGTCCCGTTCCTTGGAAACTCCGACATTTCCCAGTTCACTCATAGTAATTCCATGGCAAAATCCTAAAGAGTAGTAACGCCTAAATTTCTTCCTAAAACAATACATGACCAAAGAAAAAATGGAATGCTAAAACTATCTGATATTCTTTAGCATTCGCTCTTAAATTATTCTTTACATAGCAAAGATATTACACAAGTGAAACCAAATAGCGTAACTCACCCTGCCTATATTATTTGTCAGTGGGTGTATAAGATTTTAAACATATTACACTATATATTAAACCATCATATTGTAACTCCTATAAATAGTTTTTTTTGTGCCTCGATATCTACCAGAACAGTTTTTGAAATTCGTTTTCTTTTATCGATTTGGTGAACAAGTGAAATCCCGGGTCATTGGCACACAAGTTTAATGATGACGTATAATCGCCCCGCCCCTTTAATCATTTTTAAATCTTAAATCCGAAGCTTTTGTCCTTTTTTATGACGTCCTAACCCACATACCACATACTATTTGTGACCCCACCAGACCAAAGCCTACGACTCCAAAGGTACTTCTTTTATTCTAATCTACAAAAAATTATTTCCTTTAGTCTTACACAAGATTAATATCACATCTTCAAATAATATTTCCTAATTACATTAAAGAGGGAACAGAGTGTTCCATTTTCAACCCCAAACTATCAAACAATTTTGGCTAAGGAGAGGAGTTCAATTCAAGAGAACCTCCTATCCGCCACAATTTTTTAAGGTTCAACTTCCATTACCCACCATACAATTCATTGAATCACCCGTTTTTTTCAATGTAAAATAATTTTTTAATTTGTCAAGCTTTAACAACATCAACATAACACCATTATTGGAAAACTTTGTTTCACAAAGACGACTAGACCAAATTAGAGAAACCCTTCTCAATTATTCTAGCAAATATTTTAACACTTTTGGATCATCATATTCAAAGTGAGTAGACCTTTGATTTCATGTAACTCATAGAACA
This sequence comes from Solanum habrochaites, assembly GCA_027704765.1. Lineage (NCBI taxonomy): Eukaryota > Viridiplantae > Streptophyta > Magnoliopsida > Solanales > Solanaceae > Solanum > Solanum habrochaites. The sequence goes on from JAKWJA010002498.1 coordinate 53,520,208, forward strand.
ATCCTTCAGGTATAAATAATTTTTGATATAGGCCGTTGAATACGACAATTAATTAATACCACATGAAGTGAATGCAGGAAATCAATCATCGATTGAAGTAGAATAAATGTTTGATAATTTTTTGTTTAATGCTGGCTGAAATACTACTAGTAACTAACCTTGGACATAAATGCTCAGTTTTTACAACCAACATCAAAATTTTGCTGAACCAAATAAGTCATATCCAATCAATAACGCAAACAACATCTAAGACTGATATGGAAAAGAAGTAGATTCCCAAAAATGAGGAAGATAGATTGTGAATTGCATTTCTATTTAATAATCTAGGTTATTTTCATTCAAACTCTTAGACCTCACGTGCTAACTTACAAAATTAGTATGACAATGAGTTTGATTAAGTTTATTCTGAGGAACACATAAGTGCTTTCACTCAGTTCTTCGAATATTATATTTTTTTTGTTTATTATTAATGGGTATTTAGCTAAATAAATATAAATTCACCAAATATAGGATAATTTAGTGTTAAACAAACTGATATGCCATCAAGCCCTGGTGCAGTCAACTTGTTGTTGTATTTTATATTGATTTTGCTAATAGGAAGATAAAACAATAAATACATACTAATATCAATTGGGAACTAAGCACATTAATCATTAAATACTACTTGATAAAACTCACTGTCATATGATGAGGTAAGTTATATCTGAAGGTCAAAACCTTTTTTGAATAATAACCGATAGATTAAAATTAGAATATCATCACAATTGTTTCCTTCCTTGTCATGAACTCACTCATCTAATCGCTCTACCTCAATTTGTCCTCAATTATCTGGCTCGGATAAAACATATTTTTTTTCAGCAATATTTTTGCTGAAAGTAGCATGTACTGTTCAAGCCATCACTAGTCCTCATTTTCACTCATCATATAAGAACTTTTTGTTTTTTGCTACCTAAATATGTGTTTTTGTATTCCTACATTCCACAGTCAAATTGTAGTCATTACATTTTCATATATTTTTCAATTTAAACCTATATCGAATTTAATTGGGCTATCCGAATGTGTTTGGGTTTAAATGATCTACATTGAATTCCCAAGTTGTACTCACATTGAGTTCATGACGATTCCAAGTGGTATTTTGAATTATCTCTATGAAGTAATGTTTTCTTAATTGAGTGTTTTTTGTATTCCTTGGTGAACAAAAGTTTTTTCCAACATGGTCTTTATTGAAGTTTTGGTTTCACGCACACACACAAAACCCAACATTTCTAATTAAATGGTCTATATGATATTTATTATAGCACTTCCAACATTATTTTTCATAGAAAAAAGGTTTTTAATGAGTTCTCAATGTTGGGGTAGTGGGTTGAACCTGAATTTTTGAGAATAGAAATCTCTGAATGAACTCTCCCTTAGCAAAATATTGCTATTATTGGGATTGCAAAATGGGAAACTCTAGTGTTTTTTGTAATTGATTAGGAATGATGTTAATGTTAAGATGGGGGCCATTGTTCTCATATTTCTGTTGCTACTATCTTTTGTTGAATATTCACCTTGAAGATTTTTGTCCTTATGTACGATCTACTCTTGCGCTCTTCTAGAGAACTTCGAATTTGTTTTGAGCGATATTTCAAAGATTTTTGTTATGAAAGAATGTGGACCTTCTAGAACATCTTATTAAATTTGGAGCTAGACAATGTAAAAGAAGATTTATCAACTTACCTCCCTCCCCCCCCCCCCCCCCCCGAAAAGCCACAATAACATTTTTTATGGAGGAATCTATCGAGGTGTATAAAACATGCCTATAACAAGCAACAAAGACTAAAACAATCTAATTTGCTTCTTTTTTTAAACACAATAAATCATTTTTTGATAAAATTAAAACACATACAAACTAATGAAAATGGGTGTTTATGACATAAAGAAAATGATGATTCAAAGATTTCCTAGAGAAAACTAAAATGTAAAAGATAATTTGATGTTAGAATCACACAAGTATAAATACATTAAATCTCTCTTGAATAGGTCAACGCAAAAAATTTATTTATATAAAAATCAGGGTTTTGAGTTGAATACCTATTTTAGAGAGTCCCCTTTGTTCAATAAGACTTCATTAATCCACAATTTTTTATGAACATTCTCTTTTCATGATCAACTTAGCACCACCTGACTTTAAGTTATAATACCATAACAACTAAACTTTCCAATGAATTTCTATTCCTACAATTCGCTAACAGAAATTCTTAAGGAATCCAAAATAAGAATTTTATAAAACAAATTATATCTTTAATTTTGTCAGTCCCCAATTAACCCTTTGGGGGGTATTATTATAGTTGAATTTCAATGGTAGTGAGTAATGTTTTTAAATAATGTTTATTCCTTATATTATGGGATTGGTCCACTTTTAGTTCTCATATATATTATTTTTTAATTACTTATTTTATTATCCTAATCACTATGGGTTTGGTCTTAATACTAATGAATGTTTATAGTTAATAAAGAAATATAATTTTACACCTAGTCCTTCTGCCTCTAGATAAACCGTACGTTCTAAACCTAATAATCCCCAAATATATCGTTAAACCCTAAATAACAGAAGGTTGAAACCCCGTAAATTCTTAAAAAATTCCTAAACCTCTAAAAACCTAAAAACAACATTCCGTTTTGTGTTTTTGGGCTAAAAATACTCCTTTTTTTTTTTTTTTGTCTCACAACCCAACTGTACTAATGCCACCAATCGTTCTATTTGAAATTGATTTGTCACGTGACAATGACACATCATATCCAATATGGAAAATAACGTAATTTGATACCCATTATCCCTTTTAATGGTTTTACATCCACACCACCGTTATTTCAACTTAAGAGCAACTATAACGACATATTATTTTGTCCTTCCGCCTAAGAATACACAATACACCCACCTTTTCAATATCCACTTTTCCTCTCCATCACATCCAACAAAATTCATGCCACACACTGACAATAAAACTACACAAAACCTCAATGCACTCCACAAATGAAGATATTTTTTTTGAATCCCATTTAACTAAAGTCTCAGTTTAGTTTGGACTCTTAGCAAATTAAAATATAAGAATAAAAAAAAATACGGAAACGTCCTCCTCTTCTTCTTTTCTTTCCTTTTCTTCTTCTTCCTCCGGTCGCTCTCTTCCCCCCTCTTAACCTTAATTCTCTCTCTTCCTTTCTTCCTCTTCGAACAATGTTTTTTTCCGCCCACGCACTCCAACTACCCTATTTTTTTATTCCATATCCCTACATACAATCACACCCCCACTTTTTTCCACGTAAATTAATTGATATCACCTACCCCCCTTCTTTCTTGCACTTTCCCTTCCCTCTTGTTCTCCAATTTTGTTTTTTAAAAGTGATGATATATTTTCTATTCAAATCTTCAATCTTCAAAAAATATTTTGTGGTGATTGATTACTCTTCTGCTCTCTATGATGTTTTTATGCCACTGAACACTGATACAGACTAAATTAACCCCTTATTCTTAACAAAAACCCAAGGTGACAAACGTATATATAATTTTGCTTAATTAATATTTTTTACTTTAAAACATAAAATTGTGGAAACTAACTAGACTCTAATCACATTGAAGCTAGACAGTAATTACATAGCTTTATCAATTCCCCCCTCCCCCCTCCCTCACCCTAACATTAATTCATTTTATGGAGGAAGGCCTATCGAGTGATCCACATGCCATGAACAGACACAACGAAAAAGTACAATATAAATTTTGGCCCTTCTTCTATCATGCATAAAATATTTATAATAATTAAAACAGCATAAACCCCTATAAATGGTTTAGACAAAATAAAAGATAAATTAACGAGTTTTACCTATAGAAAAACTAAAACCCAAAAGGTATTGCTGATTTACAAATCACAACACAACAAGCATATTATAAACATAAATCTCTTTGAAAAGATTTAATTAAAAACCGAAATTTAACTTTTAAATCAAGGGTTTTTTCATTGAATAAAGATATTCGTAGAGATGTCACATTGTAGTCCTGGTACTGTCACAATCCACAAATTTTAACCATTTTCTCAATTTTCCTGATCACTAGCCCTACACCGACCTCATCCATAGTACTACCATAATACAAGTTTTCCATGGATTTCTATTCCTATTTTTTTCTATGTCCTTCAAAAATTTTCAGAAAAGGATATACACACACTCGATTTTCTATATAGAAGCTTGAAATTATAGGAGTCCACAATTACCCTTTTTGAGGTATTATATGCAATTACAATAGTAAGAGGTAATGTTTAAAATAATTGTTTAGTCCTTATATTATAGTTTTGTCCCCCAGATTTATTTCTCTTATTATTAATTTTTTCATAATTTATATTTAATTAATATAATAATTATGTTTTGGTCTTCATACTAATGAAAGTTGAATATTTAACAAAGACATATTTTTACACCTTATCTTCTTGATTTAAAAAACTCTATGTTCTAAACTCAATAAAGCCCAAAATCATATATGCTAAACCCTAAATACCAGAAGGTTCTAAACCCTGAACTTTAAAAATCTTTAAACTCTAAACCTAGAAACACAAAAAACCCTAATTCCTAAACCGTAAACCCTAAATACGTAAGAAATACTATTCCTTAAAATCCCTTAAAACCCCCTAAAGCTAAAGCTCTAAACCCTATAAAACCTTAAATGTTCATATTGTAAAACCCTAAAAAAAAAACAAAAAAAATCGTACGGCGCCTAAACTAGGGTTAAGGCATTTAAGTTGTGACTTGCCATAATGTGAGTGAAGAATTTAGTACTGTGGACCGTTTATATGAGACAAAATTGGTTCCCACGTGCCCGTCCTCAGCCTGGACGTGGCGGCGCCACTCGAAGATCATTGTTGGCCCAACCCTTAAGTTAGCTTTGACTTAACTAAGTAAAAGACTAAACTCACTAAAAAATCAAACAAGGAAACATGCTTAAGGAACTAATTCTTATGATATAGGCCAAGAGGCACTCAATTTCACAAGCAACAAAAATTCTAAACTAAAATACTAGGTTGTCTAACGAAGCCTTTAAACTGACTTGAAGAGGGATGTTTGGGACAGAACCCCAAAGTATTGTAGAACTAAACTACTGAACACACACGAAAATGGGATGTCCCCGGAATACAATGAGGCTCCCCATTATAGTGACTCTTGAGTCTCAATCTCATCAATGAAAACCTCCCGCGTGATTAATCCTGGTTACTTGTGTCCAACTATCATAAAAACGATGCAGACCACTAATATCCTTAATTGAATGATGAGTATACGAGTTTTGGTATTAAACACAAGTAGCTAGAAATGTAGTAAGAATGAAGACTTATCTTGGCTCTAATTCAACTCATGATCTACTAAAACTCTTTTCAAATTACCAGTTTGAAAAAAATGAAATATCCAGAAATGTTGGCTGTAATATATTCTTAGCCTTTAGTAAAATCAATCTGATTCTTTTAAAATTACAATATGGTTTGTGGTATAAAATTGAAATTTTACTGATTAGAAGATTCTCTAAATGAACACAATCAACATAGAGCTATAATGAGGATCATAATTCCTACCACAACTCCTGCTATGTATCCTAATACCCTCTCTAAGTATAGACAGAATTGCCTAACGAATCCACTAGGTTAATTGTGAAAGGGGGGGGGGGAAAATTTCTAAAGAAGTATTACCCTTTTCCAGAGGGGAGAGTTAAACATGAATCCTCCCACAATTTAGGGTCAACCCCACTACCCTACCCCAAACAAACGAGAATTCCCATTAAATACCATCTTTCTATGAAAAATATTGTTGATTGGTGCTTTAGAAGCAACATCAACTAATAAGTATTGAATTTTTTGAATCAACTTCCTTCTATACCACTCTTATTTGTCCACGATTTTTATTGCTCGTATAGACATATTTGTTCAGCAATATGTTGCTTAAAATTTAGCATTATTGTTTTCAAGTGCATCACTAGTCGTATTTTCAGCGTAAATATAAGAACATCGTTGTACACCTAAATAGTGGTTTTTTTTTATTTCCCTGCATTCACATTCAAATTGTAGTCATTTAATCGTCAAATTTTCCAATGGGGCCATTATTCGACATTATTTTTCTATATGAATAGTGGTTTTAATGATCTGCCATGAAGTCCAAGTTGTACTAACTTTGAGTACGATGATTCCAATGTTTAATATCCGAGTCAGGCGATGAGTTATTTTTCAATAATTTGGTCCTCATAATTTAAAATTTTGTTTGAAGCACAACCACTAAACCATTCATTTCCAATAAGGACTATACTACTGATGTTTGTTTAAAGGACACCACCAAATTATTTTTTTCCCATTAACAAAAATTGGTTTTATTTAAAAAAATTCTCATGTTGAGGGTAGGTGGTGGTTTGAACCTGAAATTGTCGAGGATAGTGGTTCTTTTAAATTGACTCGCCCATGTGGAAAAAAATATTGCTGAGTATTAGGGGTTTGCAAAATTGTAAACACTATTGCTCTTTGATTTTTAAATTAGAATATTATTTTTAAGACGGGTCCAACTTGTCCCATTTTTCTTTCTATTTCTTACTCTGTTTGGTAGAGATTCCATTTTTAATGAATTTTTTGCATATGTATCATGAATTACGTTTGCGCTCTTTTTGAGATTTCGAATTGTTGAAGCGATATTTCTAAAATGTTGTTCAAGAACTATGGATTTTCAAGATCATCTAATCAAATTGGAGCTATTAACATAAGATTCTCAATTCCCCTCCCCCCTCCATAGGAAAAACATATCAATTTTTATGGAGGAGGGGCTATCAAGTGTATAACATGCCCATAAAAAGAATAAAGACTAAACAATCTTATTTGCTTCTTCTATAAACACATATAAACATTTATGAATAATTAAAAGAACAAAGAATAAACAATCTTATTTTCTCTAAATAATTTAGTGATTTGTTTTTAGGGATTTATTGGGGTAAATAGAACTAAATTAGTTGAGTTTAAGACTTGGAGAAGAATTAAAAGAAGAAATAAAGAAACAAAAGTTAAGAATTTGCCAAAAACGTCAAATCTTTGCTAGTGAAATTCTTAGGGGGTGATCCCTATAATGGTATCTGAGATAATGTAGTGTTAGGTTCATTCACCCACACAACAAATTTTTTCCAATTCAGTGGTTAGTGAGTTGTTTACATGTTAGTATGTGAAGTTCTTGAAAGAACATTGTTGAATTCTTGTTGGTTGAGTTGTTGAATGCCTAGTGTTGATTTGATTCATAATTTTGGGTTGTTTTTTGAGTTAAATCTATTGGGTATTGAGGGTACTAATGTCCTATGTTTTTGGTAAAAGAACCATGGATGTTTAGAGGGTTTAGAGATGAGAAATGAAGGTGCAAGGTCGGAATTTTCTAGATGGGGCATCGCCTGCCAGAGCGCCACAAAAGTTCTTCTCATCATTGGCTTATGACGCATCGTGCCAATCTGAGCTCCATAGAAAGTTCTCTAAACTTTGAGGGCTGTAGTCCCGCGCCTCTGAGAGCGCTAGGGACGTTAGTTCTCCCTATTCATCCTCCACCTTTTAGTACTAATTCTTATGTGAAGTACCTATGTTTCTTAGTTTATTCTAACACTCTAAGGTATATCTAATTAACATAAATTATCAATAAACATGAGATCTTGAACTTATAAACCATAATCTAATTCAAGGAAATTTAACGTCAAAGTCAACGTTGTTAGAAGTCAAGCCTAAAAGTTAAGAAACTAGTCAAAGTTATTTCTCACAGTTTAAGAGTCTTTAAGAAAGTTTTTATCTTTTTTTAAAGCTCAAGTTGTAAATTAATCCAAGAGTAAAGACTTCAGTTCATTTCTCAAAAATTACAAGGGAACTAAATGTTCTCTAAAAGTTACAAACCTTTTCACATTTCGAGAAAGAAAGGAAGCTGAGACTTCCAACAGAGCATTTGGCTAGTTTTAGTAAAGAGTAAACTATGATTTCAATGAGACCTTTTAAAGTTAAGTTTAAGTAATTACCTCAAACAAGAGAAGAATTTGTTTTAAAATTGTATCAGCTAAGTATTTTTCGGATTAGTATTGAGTGAAGTTATTCTTCAGTTGAGTAGATCCAAGATAAGTGTTCCTTCTAAAACTTTTTCAAGCTTAAGTTGTTTTAACATCTCAACTCGCATACTCGTACATTGAATGTAATGATGCCAGTTGGTCTGCATCTTATTATGATACAGACACAAGTAACTAGGATTATCATCATCCAGCGCCTCTTTAATCCAACAGAACACTCAGAGTAGGTCTTCTGTTTACTTGTTAATTAGAGTAAGGGTTAGGGTGGATTTAAAATGCGCATTTTCCATGGTGGATATTTATGTTGATTGGTCACATGAAAAAAGTAAAATTGACATGCCATGCTTAGTGGCATTAGTTGATGTCAGGGGCATTTGTGAATCAACCAAAAAAAGTGGGATATTTTTTAGCCCAAACACAAACAAATAATATTTTTGTTCCATTTCAGCTAGTGAAGAGGTACTAGTGAAGAGGTACCTTTGACCTTTTTCATTTTTAATTAGAAGTTTTATTTTTAATATAAAGGACTTTTGTTTATTCTTTGTAGGAATGATCTTCAATATGCACCTATTATTATAATATTCTTTTTATAGCGCACCAATCTTTAAAATACTATTATTTTTACCCGTAATCTCAATGGAATACATTTGAATCTACTTTAATGATTACTAGTCAAATATTATGTTTATCTTTGGTTTACTATAATGATCAACCAATTCATTCATCATTTAAAAATTTTTATACAATGGGAAATTTTTATAATATTAAAAAAATTAAGTTTCAAACTTGAAGATAATCATAATACCGCCACGATATTTCTTCTCATGCTCTACGTAGGTTATCCAATTATTTATCCAAAAAAGTATTCAAAATATAATTTTTAGGTAAACATGTCTGTGTTTGAGATCTATTACAATATACAATGATTAATATGTGCAACTTCATAACTAAAAGAGTACAATATAACTTGAAGAAGATTATGATGCAATTAATCGTCATGGTAACTGCAGTTCGTACATATTCAGAAGCAATGGAATGCTCTAAAACAGAGAGAAAAAATTGATGTGATTATAATCAATGCTCATTCACCATATTTGGATTCTTTTAAACTCATTGCTCAAGCTGTGATCTTTGATATAATTTCACTATGTAAGTACTTATTCTATTAATCTAATAATGACATCTATCGTGAGAAAAGTCAATAACTTTATAAACACACTACGAAAATCGACTATCAAATTTGGTTTTAATATATAATTTAATTCTTTAGAGCTATAGAATTTTGTACAGTTCACTTTAATTATGAATAGAAATGTATATTTTGTTGTTTAATTACATTAGTTATTTGTTTTTACTGTCTATTTTATTTAGTAATTAATAAGTTATTACTTTGTAACATAACTTTTACAGTTAATATGCTTTAAATTAACTATTAAAAGAGTCTTTAATACAATTAAATTCTAATTGTCAACTTCTTGAAAAAATTATGCATTTCTATGTGATTAATTCAATGAACTCTATGCAAAAAAGGCTTTGAAAGAAGGACCATGTTTTTTTATATATAGGTAACAGAACAAGAAAATTGTGAAACACTTAAGACAATTTGTATTGAGGAGAAAAATAGAAACAGTGAGCGGAAAAAGTATCAGAAGATGGAGACAAGATAATTATTAAGATGTTGATACAAATAATATGGGTGGAGATGATGAAACATTATTTAAAGAGACAAATGATGTGACTAATATTGAGGAACATAGAAATAATATTCATGAAGTTAAGGACAATATGTATCGAATGGAAATTACAATCGGAGGAGGATATTGTCTTCAACTTGATGAATATTAGTTCTTTACTAAATATTAGGTACACCATTTGTTTTTAAAATAATTTTTCATCTTCACCCATATAATTTGTATCAATATCATTATCAATTATCTTGTCTCCATCTTATGATCCTTTTTCCGTTCTCTCTCTCTTTTTTTTATTCTCAATACTAATTGCAACAAGTGTTTCACAATTTTCTCATTTAGTTGCCTTTGTAGAAAAAAGCATGCTGCTAAGAGTTCATTGTATTAATCGTATATAATTGCATAATTATTTTAAGAAGTTGACACTTAGAATTTACTTCTATAAAACACTATATGAATATTTAATTTCAACAATATTCACTATAAATGTTGTGTTACAAAATAATAACTTATCATTTACTAAATAAAATATATATTAACAACAAATAACTAATGTCACTAAAAAAGAGATATTCAATGCAAATCATGATAATTAACAGTGAATTGTACACAACAATATCCACCATGGAAAATCACGTAATTTAAGGCCAATTAGCCCGTCCATTTTAAAATCCATATCAACCCTTACTCCAATTAAAAAGCAAATATAAGGTCATATTCCTTGTTCTTCTAGTGCTAAGACCAACTATACACCCACCTTTCAATCCACTTTTCTCCATACATCAAAACAAATTTCATGAACACTGCTCACATACACAATTTTAACTACACAAAACCTCAATACAATCAACAAACGAAATTTATTTTTGCTCCATTTTTAATATTTCTCAGGTAGTTTATATTCTTATCAAATTAAAAATTAAAAGAAAAATACGAAGAAAAATGTTTTTTCAACATGAATCAAACAACCCTATTTTTTCTACATATAATAAATTAAAAAAAATTGTTTCAAGGTAAATAATAATGATAATCACATCCCTTCTTATCTTGATCTTTGTCTACCCTCTTTGTTACTCCAATTTTGTTTTTTAAGTGATAGATAGATTTATTTATTCAAATAGCCACATCTTCAAAAAAAATATTTTTGGTGGATTTTAATAATCTTCTCCTATGATTTTATTCCACACGAAAAATTATAAAAGAACAAATTACCCCTTATTCTAAAAAAATTAGAGCTAGATAAATATTAAAATAAGATTATAACCCACCCAACCACCCCACCCCCCGAACAATCATATACAAGTTTATGATGGAAGGCTATCGAGTGTATAACATGCCTATAACAAGAACAAAGAGTGAAAAATCTAATTTGCTTCTTTATAAACACATAAAAACATTTATTTATAATTAAAACATCATAAAAACTATACAAATGGTGTAATGACATAAAGAAAAGATGATTTCAACATTTACTAGAGAAAGCTAAAATCTAAAAAGGACTCGACGTTACAATCACAACAAGCATAATATAAATTAAATATCTTTTGAAAAGGTAATCAAACTGAAATTTTTCATATAAAAAAAAGGGTTTCAAGTGGAATATATATTTTTAGATATGTCATCTTTGTAGTCATAAGACTTTAATAAATCTACCATTTTACCAACATTCTCTGTTTCGTGATCAAGTTGCACCACCCGAACTTCATCAATAGTACCATAATACCCAGTTCTCATTGAATTTCTTTTCCTTCAGAAATTTCATAAAAAGAGGAAACAAAATACTAATTTTCTATATAGATGCTTGAAATTATTGGAGTCACAATTAACCATTTTTGGGGTTTTATATAATAATTACATTGGTAAGTCTTTATGTATAAATAATTGTTTAGTCTTTATATTATAGGTTTGGTCTACTTTTAGTTCTCATATTATTAATGTTTAATTAATATAATCATTAGGGTTTGATCTTCATACTAATGAAAGTTGAATATTTAACAAACATGTGGTTACACCTTTTCTTCTTTCTCTAAAAAGCTTTAAGTTCTAAACTCAATAAAGCCCTAAATCATATATGCTAAATTCTAAATAACAGAAGGCTATAAATCATGAATTCTAAAAATTTGTAAACTTTAAACCTAAGAACACATAAAACCCTAAGTCCTAAACCGTAAACACTAAAAAAAACATAAGAAACACTAATTCTTAAAATTCTTAAAAACCCCTTAATCTAAAAAATCACTAAGCTCTAAACCCAATAAAACCCTAAGTCGTATATGCTAAACCCTTAAAAAAATTAAACAAATTAACATTAAGCCTAAAATAAATAAGGAAATAACGCGTTACTTTGCAATAAATGTGAGTGGCAATAGTGTGGTATTATGACTCTAATATAAAAAAGTTTGTCTTATTTTTAGACTAACAAGTGCATTAAAAGATGTACCCGAGATTAAATGATTTTTCATGTGCATCTACATAGTATATTTAAGTTGTCAATGTGGAGTAAATACCCTTAAGAGTCTAGCCGAAGGGATCATATATAGCCAATGATAAGCCTCGTAAATAAAAATAAAGTTTCCTCCCGGTAGATAGATATTACCTTAGAAGTATGGTAATAGTTGACTAACAAAGAGAAGTTAGACTATTTAAAATTAGATTAAGTGACTTTATTTGTAAATACGGGTAACAATTATAAAAATACTTCTATAGAAGCGGGTAGATGTTACGATAAGCATTTCACCAAGAAAACTAAGAAGGGATGTCAGTTACGACACATGGAGAGTACAGTAGTCATGCGATTAGCCATTTCTCAGTCCACCCACAGACAACTTCCTTGCAATCCTAAAGTAGCAATAATGACCAAAGGGCTTGATACGCTCAAATTATACCTCCCTAAAGCTGTATAAGTGGTCGTATCAAGTAAAGAAACAAACTTTAGGTTGCGGTTGATCCCAAGAGGAAAATAATTTAGACTTAACTTCAGTATACGATTACTTCAATTTAGTCAAGTCCTTTCCGCAAACATGTAATTAAAGGAGGGATTTTTGTGAATTAAAAGTCTTGTGTTATCTTTTAATAAAACAATTAACACGATTATATCTTTAGTGTTTGTCAAGTTCTGAGAGAAACTTGGGTGTAAGTGTTCCCCATCAGTTCATAACTTCGTAATCCCTAGCTATAATAATTCTTCCCTAGTGTTTTCCATGGAAAGTGATAAGTTAGGTATATCTAAATCCGTGGTCCAAAATTTATAGAATTTCACCCCGTATAGTTGTCCGGCTACATGTGTCTAAGTTTCGAACCCGCACCTTTACTTCATATTAAGCATCATAATCGATGTATGTGTTATTTATTACTTCACACCAATCGAGACTAGCATATTAGATAAGATCCTTCTAAATCTATGTCGATAATTCTTTTATTATTAGCTACCTTCTTGGTCTGTCAAGTATCAATAAGTCGAGTTCTAATGCGTGCACTCGTTAAGAAGTATTCTAAGAAAAAGAATTATCAATGCTTGCAATAACATATTTGAGAATTGTTATTAATCTAGGTTTACTTTGTTAATCACCCATGGTTCCCACAACCCTACTTTTGGATTTAGTTATCCATGCATAGAAGAACACAATTCATGGTTGATAAACCAAAAATCATGAACTTACTTTGACGAATTCGAAGAATATCCATAAATTAAACTTGAAACCAAAAAAAATCACATGAAAACTAAATTTTAAAATTGGAATTAATGCAAAAGTTGCAAACACAAATCTCCAATAACAAACTAAGAAAATAAGTAATACAATACAACCCTAAAAATGAGGTTTTACACCGTAATTATAAAAAAACAACACTGTCTTAAAATAAAAGGAATTCAAATAAGGAATTTTATCCAAAAACGAGGCTTCAATCGACGATTCCCATAGGCGGTCCGTCAATGAAATGACGACCAGTCGACTACCTCCGTAGGTCAAAGTTTGGCATCTTTTTTTATCCTTCCACTAGCACCATCTCTGATCCAATCGATGGACCAACAGAATGGTCTGTCGATGAACCTATACATAACTTTTCTTCAACTTCGGGGTGTGGGGCATTCCCTAATCAGATAGACAGACAATCGATTCCCACGTAGCCCCACACATTTTAATATTTCCTTTAGTTTCTCCAGATGACTGAACTTCCAATCGAAGGTTACCATCTACGGTCCGTCGATGGCCTTCGTGGGTAATTTTTCCACTAAATCTCAGTTGCCTTCTGCATTTTTGTTTTAGAGACCATTCCTGCAAAACATAGATAAAAACATGTTAAAACTACTACAAAAAGGATCAAGACACACACCAATCTAAGGAAAAAGCATTGAAAGTACCGTGAAACCACGATACATAAACACCCTCAACTTAAATTCGTTGTTTGTCCTTAAGCGAGGCACTATGAGTCAACACAGCACTTTGTACAAAAGTATCCTCCTTTGACCTTTCACAATCATATGGCAATCTATCCGAACTTGTTCGTTGCTTTATTGCATGATTTTAGTCTTAGGCTTGATAAGCCTGCTCATGTGGATCATACCATGTAATTAATTCACCATGCATCGACACCTCTACTCTTTTGCCTCTTGCCAGAGTACCAAATTTCTGGCATTGCATCTTGTGCCCTAACTTCAAAAGTTATCCTCCTTTTTTGCACAGTAATTTTATCTATAGGTATAAGGATCATTATTCAACACTCACACTCAAAACAATTCACAACTAATTAGTACTTGTTGCCATATGCTTGACCATATTTTCACTGTTTAAATTCACTACATTAGACTTTTAGGATCACGATATGACTTTTTTGGCTTGTAACGTAGGCTTAGGGTCAATTATGGTACATATGGGTATATTTTAGTGCCTTTTTGCACTCTTTGACATTACATCTAAGTGTTCTACCTCTTTCATTATCTCTTATGCCCTACTACCCTTTTCTTTTCATCTTTACCCAGTTTTCCCCTTTGTTCTTTGTGGAAGTGACATCATTTATGCTTAGACATCATGATTCATATGTCACTTTCAAACTATGTACAAGTTACAATATGCCGGTTAAACAGGAAAGTAATCAGTGATTTGGGGCAAAAGAACACAGGAAAGAAAACCCTTAAGAGAGGATAGTGAGTTGGGCTACTCAGACTTCACCCTAACAGTGACTTTCCATTTATCCTACCCCCAAAGAATAAAAAAAATACAATTGTCCCCAATGCATAAAAGATATAAAGACTGGGTGGTAGGTGAAGCAAAGGCGCATAGCACCGATGATCAATAAGCAGGCTGGTCCGATTTCCCAATGCCCGCAACCTATATCGTAGGGACACTCTTAGTTGTGCTCAATACAATATCCTCACCCTCAGTGGTGATCCTCTCAACATGCTCAAGTCATTAAAAAAATGCACCAACAGTCAACTCTCGATCCCTCATCTGATGGATCTCCTTATCAATCAAAGAGGCTATCCTCGTAGCCTTAAGGTCCGTCCGCTACTTCTTCCGTGCACAACAATCTTATCCATCAGTGTGCAGCTTGAATGGTGTATCTTGAATGATTCCTCTTAGCACGCTCACATGGCTCAGGCAGTGTAGTTGGGGTAGTGAATAGTGCAGCAAACACTGTGTCCTCTACTATTTCAACGGGTGTAGTCTCAGGCTGATGATCACTCATCTACATGATACTGTCATCATCCGCCCGCAAACTCGCTACAACCTCCTAAAGAGTATTCAATTCAATGGTGGGGGATGGGCGTGCAAGAACCCGCAATTCAAATGCATAAAGGCACTTGTGAACCGCCTTAATCTTCTGCTCTTTCTATTGGGCCACCCTCTTCTAAATCCTAGTCGTCAACCTCAGCAATGGATTTTTGCATCCAAGGCCGGATATGTTGCACCAAGGTGGACATCTTGTCCTCTAACTTCTAGAACCTAGCAATTGGGACAAGTGTTGCAGACGGTGGAGTAGACTGAGAGGAATGGGTACTCTACTCGTTCCATGGGCACACTCGGCATGGGTGGTCTTAGTTGGATTTGAAGTGGTTGGATCATCCCCTTTGGCTAACTTTACCATATTCGCTAAATTCTCACTCAGAGGCTGTAACTCAACTCTAGGCCCTATCTGAGGTGCCTTCACATGGGTCTCATCCCTAATGAGACCTATATCCATAGTCACAGTCGGAGTACGGAGGACATCACTGTGCCAAATAGGCACTCAAGCATCCTTGTGTAACTGAATATAAAACACATGAATGGGTAAGTAGTAGAGGTCTTAAAAGCCCTCTCATGTATCAAAAAGATCAATAACTTTGAGAATTCGATCTCTAACACAACCACCAATGTTTCAACCAATAGCGCTTTATCCTATGCAAGAATGTTATCTGCTGCCATGGGAGATAGGAGGTGGCAGACTAAAAGCCAGAAGAACTTAACTATGAAAGTGAGGTTGGCCTTTATGATAAGGTCTCTAGTGTCCAACACCCAGTATGTTCCCTCACAATCAATGGACAACTGTTGTGCAATCCAACTCTTGGTGGAATCTCTCTAATCTCTGCTCCTCTGAAACTTGCTACTCTTGAACAAATTCAATCTATAATATAATCGGAGTAATGGGATACCTCGCAGCATCAGTGGGCACATTGTATAAGAAGCGGCGAATGGAAGTAGGAGAAATGTCAACCCAACAACCTTGAATAAACACCTCTGTGAGTGGGTTCTATTTGACAAGTTTCGTCCACCTGTGGAAAAAACCTCTTAGAGCCACCATATATGAGGCGTAGAACTCTCTAGCAAACTGCTCGCTATATGACTCGATACTCCTAGCCATAAACTCAAGCCTATGGTGGGTAAACAAGCTATTCACATCAGGGACTATGTAAAGACTCCCTGTAAGAACTCTCCTTCCAACTTCCACCAATAATTTCATCACCATCTTGTCATTCAGCAGCTTTGCATCCATGTATATTCAATTTTGACCATTACACCACTTGTTTGGCTCATCAAGAACTGGTACATCGACATCATCCTAGGCTTCCTGAGAAGATTCCGAGCTATGGGCCTCATCAGACGAGGCATGGCCGGCAGGCACATCTAGGTGAGTGGATCCAAGTGATATGGAACCGGAGTCAGTGTGATCATTTGACCCCGTAGAATGAGCCAACTCTGAACAAAATGCCTCTTCAGAGCTAGAAGATCCTTGAAAACCCGAGGTAGATTGGGAGGCAGTGGATACATTGGAAGACACCTTCTGGGGTGCCCGGAGTGGCACTTTAAGCTAGTGTAGGGGTCTATGTTCCTGGGGGCACGTATTAGGGATCCCTTTTATCGTTGGACGTGCCAATCATCCTATGGGATGACACCACGGACATGGACCTCCCCTCAAATAGAAGAGGTCTGGTTTAGGAGCCATTTGTACCTTGGAAATAGTTTATTAGTCTCATAGTAATATGAATATGCACACAAAACAATTGAAACAAAAAATTATCACACAAATCACAGTCCTTTGGAAAACTGCAGTACTGGTTGACGGGCACTATCGATGGCCCATATATGAATAGGTGGTCCGTCGATAGTATCGTCGTTGGACACTCAGGAAAAATTTTCAGTCTTCATTCAACAGGCCTCTTTGTTGGAAACGATGGACATGGAGAACGGTCGATTGATCAATTGACGAACCGTAGGCCTCTTCCGTAGTTTGACACTTATAGTAAATTTTATGTTCACAAAAATAAAGGTTTCAGCTAGAAGCGATGGACGTGAAGAACGGCCCATCGATCAATCGACGGACCATAATCCACTTTCTTTATTGTAGATTTCAGCAATTTTACAGTATATCAATCGACGGATCCCATCGACGGCCCGTCGATCAACCGACGGTCCGTATAGGGGGTCTCATCTTGTTGATAAGTGAAAAATTTGAGACATTATTTTTAGTGGAACATATTGACATATTTTAGACCTTCATCAGTTTATCCAAAGCATAACAATAAGTAAAAGACTAATTCTTCATCCTTAGGGTTTCAATTTTTCAAGTTTCGATCTCGGATGCTACGATGTTATCATACCCTAATTCGGAAAGTCAACAATCATATTCAAACTTATTACACCCCACCCCCATTCACTCCCTATCATTCTAAGGAACATAGTACCCATATTTTAACAACCATTAACATTCAATTTTGTTCCTATGTCAAGACCCACATACTATGTTTTCGTTTCAAATAGCTACGAACGATTATTCATTCAGCAAAGTAAATTGAAATACCTGAACACAGTATTGGAGTGAATGAGTGGGTGATCTTCTCAAAAACCTACGTGTCAGCCTTCGAACATCGACAGGAGAAAACAATACAGACAAAGAAGAATTTGGGGAGGGGAAGGGATGGTATAAAGTAAAGAACCCAACTATTAGGTTGGGGTCAATCCTATGAGAAAAATAGTTTAGACTTAACTTCAATGTACGCGTACTTATATTTAGTCAAGTCCTTTCTGAAAATTGGTAATTAAAGAGGAGATTTTTGTGAACCAAAATCTTGTGCTTTTATGTAAAACAATTAACAGGACTAATTCTTTAGTGTTTATCAAGTTGTGGGAGAAACTAGGGTGTAAGTGTTCCCCAAAGGTTCATAATGTCGTATCCCTAGATATAAGAATTCTTCCCCAGTGTTTTTATGTAATGTGATAAGTTTGGTATCTCTAAATCCTTGGCATGACATTTAGAGAAATTCACCCCGTACCTTGGTTAGGCTACGTATGTCTAAGTTACTAACCCTAACCTTTACAACATATTAACTTCATATTAAGCATCATTTATAGACGTATGAATTAGTTTTTACTTTGCGCCAATCGAGACTACTCTAATAGATAGCAATTCATTATTTTTAACGTCTCTAATTGAAAACCGAACATGAAAAATTTGGTTTCATTCGGCTCCTTTATGGAGATAAGAATTTATAGATCTAAGATGTGAAAAAAATTTGAAAAAAAAAAATTCTTCTGTACTTTATTAATGGGATACAAATTCGTAGTGGGACGTTCTTTTCATAGATCCTTCGAGTGAGAATGGTGCTGCGCTGGGGCCTACTCAAGGACATTTGGAACATCTTTAAGACTGTTTATTGACCATAGTAATGCAATGTTCAGCGGGCAGGGTAGGCTTGGAGTAAGAAGTCCTACTCTTCTAAACCGAATTACTACTTTTGCTTTAAAGAGTAGGCGGTTCATATGTTTCTATGACCCCCATGAAGTAGGAGGATAGGAAGAGCAAGAGCTCTTTAAGTATATCCGCGCGCGCTTCTTCGTTCATCCATTTAGGTCGGGCTAGGTACACATGAATCCAGCGAGAAGTCGTTCTGCTCTATCCATCTACCCCTAACACTAACAAGTAATAGGGGGTTATAAAGTTCAAATCCATTGTGATCTCTGTTAATGTATATAGTGTAACACGTTAGGTAACTTGACCCATTTCAATAGATGAAACGAATCAATCTCTCTATACTAAACTCTTTAAATACTTGTATACGTTCTAAAGAGTCAGGCATGCCCCTGTCCCTGTCTCCAAGTGTGTGATCCACCAATTCACTGAGTGACTTTTTCTTACCGCTGCACTGGAGTCCCTATCTTTTTATCCTACTAAATCAATGTTGATAATTATTTTTCTATTAACTATCTTCTTTTTTCGGCAAGTAGCATTAAGGCGAGTTCTAATGCGTGCAATCATTAAAAAAATAATTCTAAGCGATTGAATTATAAATGAATGCAATAACCTATTTGAGAATTGTTATTAAGCTAGGTTTACTTTGTTAATCATGCATGGTTCCCACAACCCTAGTTGTGGATTTTGTTACCCCTGCATAGAAGAACACAATTCAGGGTTTATAAATAATAAATCATGAACTTACGTTGACAAATTCAAAGAAAATACTTGAAATTCAACTTGATTCCACAAAAATCACTTGAAAACCAAATCCGAAAATTTTAATTAATTCAAAAGTTGCAAAAACAAATCTCCAAGAACAAATTAAGTAAAATAGTAGTAGAATCCAACCCCAAAAACGAGGTTTTACACCCTATTTATAAAAAAAACATTGTCCTAAAATTAAAGGAATTTAAATAAGGAAAATTGTCCAAAAACATGGGTTCAATCAACGACCCCCACTGACGGTCCATCGATGAAACGACGAACCGTCAACTGTCTCCGTAAGTCTAGAATTAACATCTTTTTTATCCTTCCACTAGCATCTTCTCTGATCCAATCGATTGAATAATAGCACGGTCCGTCGATGCACCAAAAGCTCGTCGATGCCTTCGTTCATTCCATACTTAGCTTATCTTTGTCTTTGTGTACTGGGATATTCTCTAATAATATCAATGATTTACCAGGACGGTCCGTCGATCCTTCTGTAGCCCCACACTTGGTCATATTTCTCGAGTTTCTTCAAATGCCTAAACATCTGAATGACGGTCACCATCTACGGTCCGTCGATAGCCTTCGTGGGTCACTTCTGCACTAAACCTCATTCGCCTTATATGTTTTTGTTTTGGACACCTTTCCTGCAAAACAAAGATAAAAACCTGTTAAAACTACTAGAAAAAAGCTCAAGACACACCAATTTTAAGGAAAACACACTGAATATATCGTGAAACCACGGTACATTAGGGATTTGATCAAAAAATAAGAATTACCAAAGAAATTAATATTAAGGTACTTTTCACAATTTATAGTACATAAGAATATATATCTTACTGCATACACTGTATACAAAGAAGACTTGAATGAATGATTATGAATTCCATGCTATTCAAAGTAAAAAAGAACAGAGAAGGCAAATAAAGATCATGAAAATATAAGCACACAAGAAATAAGAGTAAGGTCTTTGTACCGATTCGAAGTCAAGGTATGCATTTATAGATGGCCTCCTTCCCTCGTTTGCTCTAGTAACTTAGTTACAAATCTTGTTCCTTGGAATTCCAACATTTCCCAGTCTACTCCTAGACAACATCTTTGCAATCCTAAAGTAGCAATAATAACCAAAGGAATTTCATCATAAAATAATAATGACCAAAGAAAAATAACAATGCTAGACTTGTGAATAACCTTAGCATTTTTCTTGTTAACATATACTTTGCGTAGACAGATGTTACACTATAATAACAAATACCATACTCATTCCTGCTATTTTTTTAGTAGTCTAGTGGTGGATAAAATTTGAAACATATTAGACTGTATATTGAGCAATCATGATTAGTAACTCTATAAACAACTTTGTGCCACAATATATCATAACAAGTGGTAATCTTTTTCTTTTTCTTATTTTGGTCACCAACAAATCCACGATGGTCATTGACACACAGTTTGAAATTTGACGGATAATTGGCCATCGATTTATTATTTTCCACTTCAATACCATGTTTTTTTTTAATGTTTATGAGGTTTTCCTAATCCACATATCATATGCTACGATATTACCACTAGACCAAAAGTCTAAGCCTGAAAAGGTAGTTCGTTTGTTCTACAAATTATGTTTTCCTTTAGTCCTCACAGAAGAATTAATGTCCCATCTTTAAAATAATATTCCTAATCAAATTTAAAGAGGACCAGAGTTTCCATATTAAACTCCCAATACTAGCAACAGTTTTGCCTGAGGGGAGAGTTTAATTCAAGAGAGATTCTATTCTCCACAATTTCAGGTTCAACCCCACTACCCCAACATTCATATTTCATTAAATAAACCCCTTTTTTTTATGAAAAATAATGTTTATTGTGTGCATTAAAAATATTAACATAGACATAACTTGAAACATTTTGTTCACAGATGCCTTTCAAATGGGTAGCTTTTAGCCTCGACTCTGGGTTCCCTATCACGGTTGCGTGACATAGATCCTCAAATTTCTGGGCCTTCCTTGAATGTTTTCACTTCGCCTGCAGAGTTTTGATCGTACTTAGCGCGTCCATGAGTCGACACTCCAAGGAAGAGATGGCTTCCTTCATCTCGAACTCAGCCCGTTGGCGACCCTCCAACTCCTAACGGATATTCTTAGTCTCTTCAAGGGTGAAGTCCTCATTAGTCACGAACATGCCGTCGGCTACATTAATGCACCGACCTAATATCTCCATGGCCTGCCTCGCCACCTCCACCCTTGCGACCTATTCTTCTCTAGTAGAGACGTCGATGGCATCCTCTCCAACTTCATCGTCACTTTATTCACTTGTCGAGAGTGGGTGAGATGTTAGCGCCTCGTATGGTGTTGGATCAGGCAGCACATCCTCATTACCCTTTTGATGTTTCTTTACCTTTTGGTTCTTCTTTCCACCATCCAAACGAATGTTGGTGGTGGTAGAGTTGTTTATGTCTCTCTCAGTGTCCATTCCCTTAGTGCATACCATTGATCTCATACCATGTTGTCACGGACTAAGAGTATTTGTTAAAACTCCGTGCAGCCCTCGACAACTTACTCACTAATCTTTGAAGGTCTTCTAAGCTCAAGGAATCCTTTAAAACATAGATCGCTAAGCGAATTCTTCGAAAATGGATATAAAGAACAAGAAAGAGAGCTTTGAAGAAGACTTGTATATTACTTTGGAGAATGATTTACCACTTGAGTTATGCTTTGCAAAATGAGGGGCACCTCTATTTATACTACTTCCTAGGGACTAAAGTGCAAATAATATTTGCTTTACAAATCCTTAAAATATTTACACTTTGGTCCCCTTTCTAGAGAATTCTACATATTCTAGAATATTATTCTAAGATATTTTTGATGTCACATCCGGGTTTACCCCCTAGATACAACCGCGTCGTAGTCATCTTTGAGGAATAGGACTAAACTCTTAGCTTACATCATCACATTCATAAGTCGAATTTAGCGGAAAATTTCAAATTTTTCATTACCTCTACTTAGAGGTTTTCATAGACTACTACATACAGATAATATAGTCGTATTGAGTATACGACCTTTCGTATAAGAGGTAACATAGCCTTCTACTTTAATTGCACATACATATATATACGATAGAAAATAGTCTCAAAGATTGTCTCATCTCATATCATCCAACCGATAATAGAAATTTGGGCATAGCCCTACATCAAGTTTAAAGAAGCCATTTATAGGCCTATACAAGTCGTGCTCAAATGAAAATAGAAAAACAAAGAAACTCCATAGGTAAGATATTGACATCGCCCTCGGCTAGTTAGGACCTACCCACTTCGATAATAGAGAATATCCAAGTCGTCTCAAATGAGACTTCAACGATCGGACTCTAAAATGTTTGTGAAAAAAGGAAACAAATGTGTTTAGTACCCCAATTGTCAAAACAAACATGCTAAAAGGGGATATTTAGTCAAAACATGCTAAAATGTTTGTGAAAAAAGGAAACAAACATGCTAAAAAGGGATATTTAGTCAAAACATGTCATTTTACCCCTTTGAAAGTCTCATGCACAATAAAGCAAGTCATATCAATCAACCAAACAAGTTTAGTAACAAAAACAAGCAATATGCATAACAACATACTTGAACCCATCATCTACTACAACCCTAGCATCAAGAACTAACATTACAAACATGAATAAGAGTTAACCATATCATAATAAGCAAGACAACCACTCATGAATCATCATCAAGGTAACAAATGCAATAACCTAGCAAAGCCTTATAACCTTACTAAATCAAGTAGCCTCTACAAGAAAACATGACCAATGTCCAACTTCACATATTGTAACCTTTAAGGATACAAAACATCATACATTAATAATAAACCCCAATTGCATGTTGAAGAGGATAATCATCATAAAATATCATTTATAATGTACCATCTACATGTTATCATCATATACAACATTAACATATCAACACATAGTATCTACTTCCTAAAGCTTCCATCACGGACAACTAGTGCAAGGCATAAGTAGAGTCCTATACCCCTAGCTAGGATAAGTTAAACCTCTCAAGTCACCCTAGTTAATTTATACTTCATTTCATTATTTTTGTTTTAGGGAACACTTGCCTTAACCGACATAGATCACAAGAGCTAAGTGTGGAATCTTGTTTTGTAAAACCTTACACCGATGGAAGGTGGTATACCGGACAAATTAAAACCAAACATAAACGTAGCTTTCTAGGTGGATCCACTAGCTAGTCTTCCTATGGGGGCAACATAGTTCAAGAACTAAGCGATAGTATATTCCCTTTTCATATCACTTCGTAGTTGGGGACACCTCTCATGGGAGTCAATCGGATGAGTATTCCTCTTCGGGAAGTCAACATCTAATGTAGAACTATATGGCGGATCTTCCTCTATGGGAAGTGATCACATCCTACTGTCAAGTTCACTCGGTTCTAAGCTAAGTGTCTTTATTGAAATGTCTTTAAGCCTTTAATTATCAATCATAGATTAGTTAGGTCATAGGGTCTACCCCTTGTATAATCATCACCATCACTAACTCAATAAGAAATGCATGAGTATAGTCCTCTCTTCACAATTCATATAAGTAAGGTTAACACATTAGCATTTTATAGCATAATAAGGCACATTGATAGTCATCACCATCCTTATATCACATAAACCTTAATAAACCTCACAACCTATTCAAAACATGTAAATTCAACATCATAACCTCCTATCAATCCTAATATAAGGCATACTCAAATATGATATCGTAACTTAACCATAATTAATCACAATTAAATGTAAAGATAGAGATCATAAAACATACCAATTTTTCCTCATAGTTCATCATTTAGGCCTTATCATAAAACCTCATTTCAATCCAATATAGATGTTCAACGACATAATTCAATATTCAACATGATAACAAGACTAGAATAAACACCATAACACAATTCAATAGTAGATCATAGATTAAGATAAGATGCCTAGGTCAATTCACCTTCTAACCTAGACCATCTTGTCAAGACTAGAATGAAAGACTACAATTCCCTCCAATTTGGTATCATTAATGTAATGACATCATCTAATAGTGATTTAACCAATAATCAGGTAAACTGCATTAATCAGAACCATAATTTTGGTAAGAGATTTGTTCAGGTGGGGACTTTCTCCATTTTCGTAGGTTTTGGTCGAGGGTTGGCAATGACGCCCCGTCAATCCATAAACGCATCATCGGCTGCATCCCATCAATGCACACTGCCTAGAAAAATTTGACATCAACTCTCAAGGCTTCTCCTCATGGAACCTTGGTTGGTCCTTGGGAAGTTGTAATTGAACGTTTCAACCACCAATCACCTTAATGTCATGTTATACACCCATCCACCTAATTACATGAATTTCTGACTCATACAATCTAGTGAAATCGGCGAAGACGCGTTAGTACATCCTTAAACAAAATTTCCAAATGTCATACACTTTCTTGGACGTTTTTGTTCCTAAACCTCCTAATTGAATTATACTTATTATTATCGGTATTATAACAATTATTAGACCCAATGACACCTATGTAAGGCCATAAGAGTCATATTGGATTTTTGAAGTGTTAGATTATCCCCTTTTAGGAACATTCGTTCCAGATTGTCTCTAGAATTCTTTTTACGAAAGAATAGACTCAAAACCAGATGCCCAACCAATCAACAATATTAAAACTACTTAAATTATATGATTTCAACAAGGAAACTTTCGTAACTTAAATATCCCCACATAAGTCTCAAAACTTCATTATGAGGCATTTCCTTCTCACAACTCACATCAGCTCAACATACATTATATGAGTTAATTAGCACAAATTTCAACTTAACAAAATGCTACATATCACTTCATAAAGAATCATCAAATCAAAATGCATGACATAACTCAATACAAACCAACGAGCAAAATTTCAAGTACAAACTATAATTTTACTATAAGGCAAGAGTAAAAAATGCACTCTTTGCAATACTTCATTACAAATAAAAACATCTTCAATTTTAGTTATTATTTTCATTATTAGTATGGAATACTAACCTTAATTTCAAATTAGATAAAGGGAAAAGATCTTCATGTCGGCCCCTAGACCTCTCATGTTGGCATTCTAAAACAAGTTGACTTCCATAACAACTTTTTTGGAAACCACCTCTTTATTCCTAAAATTCTTGACTGCGATCAAGAATTGAACAGGAAACATCCTCCTGAGAGAAGTATCCTTGACACCAAGACCTCTCTTACAGAGGAAGAATACACTCGGGATACTAATAAAACTTTTCAAAGCTTGCGAAAAATGGAAACCGGAAATGAACCGACCAATTATAGGAAAGTTTCAATTCATAGGCAACCTTACCTGCCCTTTGCAAGATTTGATAGGGATCTACATAACGAGTACTCAAATTCCCTTTCATGCAAAATCTAACCACCCCTTTCATTGGTGAAATTCTTAAATAAATCATATCACACTCTTCAAACTCCAAATTCCTTCTATTGTGTTTGGCATAAGATTTTTGCGGACTATACGTCGTTTGCAACCGATTCCTTATGATGTGAAATTTCTCTATTGTCTTATAAATCAAATTGGGACCAAGAAGTGAAGGTTATCCCACTTTGAACCATTTTATAGGAGACCTACATCTCCTACATACAAGGCTTCAGAGGGAGCCATGGAAATGGATGAGTGAAAACTATTATTATAATCAAACTCCACATGGCAAATGCTTATCCCAATTTCCTTCAAAATCAATAATACAAGTCCTAAGCATATCCTCAAGGTTTTCAATAATACGTTCTTCTTGACCAACCATTTGGGGATGAAAAACGGTACTCAACTTCACCTTAGTACCCAACCTTTTTTGAATTATCTTTTAAACATAGAGATTATTGTGCACCCCAATTTGATATCGATAGAACGGAAATACCCGGCGACACACAATCTCATCTATGAGAACCCTAACATTATCTTCCCAATGAATAAGTAGACTACGGGATAAAGTTAGGTACTGGGTCAACAAAAAAAAACCTATCCACAACCACCCTATTAGGTCATATGACTTTGAGTCCGAGGTAAACCTACTACAAAATCCATATAAATAAATTCAGACTTCCAAGTGGAACTTGATCTCTGTAGGAAGCCACACGACTTGAATTCGGCCTTGAAACTTGTGGGCACGTTGGACGCTTAGAGTCAAACTCTGCTATGGCCTTCTTTATTCCTTCCACCAATATATATCTCTAAGGTCATGGTACATTTTTTTGAAACCGGGATAAATTGAATAGCGGGCCCCATGGATTCTTCTAGGATCCAGTCCCTCAATCCATATACATTGGGAACACACAATCTACCTTAGTACCGTAATACACCATCCTCCCTAAGGAGAATGACTCATTTAACTTTCCGAGAATCGATTCTTTCAACTACATTTGTGGTTAATGTAGGTGTTGTTTTGACTTTACCTCCACTACTACAGACGACTTGGATTTATGATGGACAATGACTCCACTATTTGAAGAATCTTGTAATATCACCCCCAACCTAGCCAACCTATGAACATCCCTCACTAGGTCTTCCTTGGCTTCATAAATGTGAGATACACTACCCTTAGTCATATGACTTAATGCATCCGCAACCACATTAGCCTTGATGGGGTGATAGAAGACACTCATGTCATAGTCTTTACATAATTCTAACCACCTTCTTTGTCCGAAATTCAACTCTTTTTTGATAAACACATACTAGAGACTCTTATGATCGATGAAAACATCAACGTGAACTCCATAAAAGTAATCCCTTTAAATTTTCAAAGCAATCACCACAGCCTCTAACTCAAGGTCATGAGTTGGATAGCTTTGGTCATTTACCGTAAGTTCTCCTAGGAACGGTAGGAATATTTCCTAGTTGCATAAGCGACACCCTAACCCACTCGGGATGTGTCAAATACACAACAAAACCTTGGTACCTCCGGTAAGGTCAAAACTAGACCTGAGGTAAGCCTATCTTCACATTTTTAAAACTTATCTCACATGCCTCTGACAACTCAAATTTTTTATACTTTTGGATCAAAGTAGTAAAAATAGATATAATGCATCAAAACCATCCATGAACCTCCGATAATAACCCACTAAACCCAAGAAACTCCTAATATATGTTGGAGTCAAAGGTCTAGGCCAATTTTGTCACTTTCCCTATTTTCGTTGGATCATCCTCAACTCCTTCACTAAAGATTATATGACCAAGAAATGTCACCTACCTAAACCAAAACTCATGCATGCTTTATTAGGCAAACAATTAATGTTCTTTAAGGGTTTGAAATACCACCTTCAAATGACCTATGTGACTACCTCATTCTTCGAATATACAAAGATATCGTCAATGAAGACAATGACAAATGAATCTAGTTAATTTTGAAACACCCTATCCATTAGGTCAATAAACACCGCCGGAGCATTGGTGAGACCAAAAGAAATTACCAAGAACTCATAATGACCATATCTATCCGAACTGTCGTCTTTGGTATATTCTCACCTCCCGCTCTAAATTGGTGATACTCCAACCTCAATTCAATTTTAGAAAAGTAGTTTGCCCCTTGGAGTTGATCAAACAAAGCGTAAATCTGAGGGAGATGATATTTGTTCTTGATTGTGACCTTATTATGTTTGTGGTAATCAAGACACATTCTTAAGGATCCATCCTTCTTCTTTAAAAACAACACCGACGCTCCTCACGGAGAAATACTACGCCTTAAAAAACCTTTGTCTAGTAAATCTTTGAGTTGAGCCTTCAACTATTTCAATTCTACCGGAGCCCATCCGATAAGGAGGAATTTAAATGGGATTTCAATTTAGTAGCAAATTGATAAAATTATCGATTTCCCGTTCAGGAAGAATACTGGGGAGGTCATTAGGAAAAATATCTTTAATTCACTCACTATGGGGACTGACTAAATGGGAGGAAATTCGGAGTTTAGATCTTGGGACTCTTTACAAATGGTTATAGAAACCCTTTTTAAATTCAGTTGTGCATGCTTTTCAAAAAGAGATGATACGACCTCAGGAATAGAGTTTCCCCCCTTTCAACTATACAACGGGTTAATTAGGAAAGTTAAACTTCTTCACCCTTGTCCCTACAATCAATCGAAGCAAAGCAATAATGAAACCCCCAAAAAAAATCATACAATATAATATCCAAAAAATCTATCAGATGTAGTTCTACTAGATAAAAACATAAGAAACATTATTGGGCTCATTAATTGGACGATTCTATACCACCCGTTTTGCAAAAGTCGACTCACCCACAGGCGTATATACTTATAAAGGGTTCATTGCAAAAGTATCAATAATATAAAACTTTTATCTTAAAAAAAGGTGACCAAATGGAAAAGATAGCACCCTAAGTAAAGTAAAAACAGTTATAAATGATCGTAAAGGGACTTCCAAAAATACCCGTTCACCATGTCGTGAGAAGTTCTTGTTCACCCCTAGTGATGAGAGAAATAAAAAGTTCTTTCTTAGGAGATCAGTACAAACCACTTGTTTGATCTTTAACACCCCCTATATTGACCCTTCAAGTTTGGACAATCTATCATCTTTGACCCTCTTTCAACAAAACTATAAAGCAATTACCATTCCTACCACCACTCACTAGCTAATTGTCAAACACTTTGCACACAGTAGGCTCTCATTTGTGGAGTTTTCACTCCTTCCCTTTTGAGATCATGATTTATTCCATTTGTATCACGAGCCTTAAAGATCTTTGATGGACTTTATTAGAAAAACCGCTGCTAAATTTAGTCTTGTTCTTGTTATTTTAAAACCCTATTCTTGGAGAACCTCCATCAAATGATCTTCCATCTTAGAATATCTACTCTTGATTTTAGCCCTTGGCCTCCTCAACCCTTCTAGACTCTAGTATGCCACCATAAGCGGGAAATGTCAGTTTATGGAACATAACCGAATGACACTCCTCTTGGAAGTCCTTCGACACCACCATCACAAAATGGCTTATTTGGTCTCTAGGATCAGAAACCAAAGAAGGAGCATATTTGGAAAATTTAATGAATTCCAAGGATTATTTGTGAACAATCCTTCCTCCTTGGCGAAGGGTGATGAACTCCTACACCGCTTCCTCCCTCATCTCCCTAGGAAAGAAATGATCTAGAAAATCCATCTTACAGATCTCGCAAGTCAAATAAAACCCCCTCAATGTCCTATTATCCTTCCATTGCACAAACCATGCTTGGTCCACGTCCTTGAGTAGGTAGATTGCCAACTTGTCTTTTTCACTTGTGGTCAACCCCATAGCCAATAGTATATTTTAGAGTTCATCAATTAATTCTTGGGGGTCTTCCTCAATCTTAGACACGTAGAAAGTAGGAGGTTCATTCGTGTGAAGTCCCTCAGTTGAGAAGCCATAGTAGTGACTTGTAGATGAGGACGGGGTAAAACCTCCCGATTTGCTTGGGCCGTCATAGCTTGAGCTTGAGTAATGTCCAACTTTTGTGAGTTGTGATAGACTTGTCCCATTTTAAGAAGAGGCGTCCTTATATTCTCATCGTTTTAAGGAGGATTGGACGGTGTGTTTGCTCCTGGTAGCATCTTCTTCAAGTTGGGGAAACAAAAAACTTCTCACCCGGAGAGGAGATCGAGCATTGGCCCAATTTCCTTTTCAAGTCTTCATTCCGCATTCCTTCGAGTGTTTGTTATTTTTATAGGAAAAATAATAGGATATGATGCAAAAGAACACCGTAAGTATACACCCATGGCACGATATAAGATTTAAAAGAAAATGAGAGTTTCCTAGGCATCATGTAGGTTCCCATTCATAAGTGTGGCGCGCTTCATATTTATGAACACGAACTTACATAGACGTGGTAGAGAGAGACATCGACTCAATGATAATTAAACCTCATGCTCTAATACCAAGTTTATCACATCTGGGTTTACCCCCTAGAAGCAACCGGCGGCGTCATCCTCTTTGAAGGCTAGGAGTAGCCTCTTAGATTACATCATCACATTCATAAGTCGAATATAGAGGGAAATTTGAAAATTTTCATTACATCTACTTTGAGGTTTACATATACCTCTAATAAAGATAATGATAATTTTATCGCGTTATACATAGACCTTCGGTCATAAGAAGTATATAGCCTTCTACTTTTATTGCAATACATATATATAAATTAGAAAATAGTCTTCCAAAGCATTGGTCATCTCATACCATGTAACTGATATATATCAATTAGGCATAGCCCTACATGAAGTGTAAAGAAGCCACATATAGGCTTATACAAGTCGTCACTTAAATGAAAATAGAATGAATATAAGAGTCTTAGAAAAAAAGATATCAACCTCCATAGTAAAGCTATTGCGTTTCGCCTCAGGAAAAAGTGGAGTACTACCACTTGGATGATAGAGAAGATCCAAGATTCTTCAAGTGGTCTCGAATGAGCCTCAACGTAGAAACCTAAAATGTTTGGGAAAAACAAGACGAAAATGGGGTTAGTATACCATTTTCTACTAAGTATGGGATCATGCCCATATAAAAGAAAACATGCTAAAAATGGGATATATTAGTCAAAAAAAACATTGTTATTTTACTCTTTTAAAAGTTTCATGCATAATTCAAGCCAGTTAATGTCAGTCAACTATACATGTTACTAAACCCAAACAAATAATATGTATACCAAATACTTGAAAACATAATCTACTACAACCCTATCATCAGGAATTACATTACAAGCATGAGAATAAGCGTAAGCATTCATAATAAGCAAGACAATCCACCAAATTAATCCTTATATAAAGTCAGCAAGTGCATGACTAAAGCAAAGCCCCATAACCTTAGTCAATCAAGTAACCTCAAAAAGAAACCATGACAAATGTCCAACATACATATTAACCTTTCAGGATAAATAACCATATACTTTAAAAGACACCCCAATTACATGTTCAAGAGGGATATCATCATTATAATATAATTTATAATATTGGCTCACAATGTTACATCGTATATAATTAATTCACCATATACACAAAATAAATCATTTCCTAAAGCTTAATAAGGCCCAACTCGTGCAAGTCATAAGTAGAGTTTCATACCCCTACCAAGGCTACATTAAACCTCTCAAGTCACCCTAGATAGTTTATACTTAATTTCTTCATTTTAGTTTACGGAACACTTGTCTTAACCAACATAGGCCACAAGAATTAAGTGTGGAATCATAATTTTTAAAACCTTAAACCGATGGAAGGTGGTATACCTGCCAAAGTAAAACCAAATATAAACGTAGTTTTCTTGGTAAATCCACTAGCTAGTCTTACTATGGGGGCAGTATAGTTAAAAAACTAATAGATAGTATATTCCCTCTTCAAACCACATGGTAGTTGGGGCCTCCTCTATTGAGAATATATTAGATGAGTATCCTCTTCAGGAAATTATCATCTCATGTACAACTATAGGGCGAATCTTCCTCTATGGGAAGTCATCACCTCCCATTGTCAAGTTCACTTGACGCTAAGCTATGTCCCTTTATTAAAATGTCTTTAACCCTTTACTTATCAATCATTAGCTTAGTTTAGGTTGTAGGTTATACACCTTGTATAATCATCATCGTCAATATCTCATTAAGAATTTCATGAGTATAGTCCTTTCATCTCAATTCGTATAAGTGAGGTTAACACATTAGCATATCTTCGCATAACAAGTCACATTGATAGTCATCACCATCCTTATATCACATACACCTTAGTCAACCTCACAACGTAGTAAAGACATTTATATTCAACATCATACCACCCTATAAATCCTAATATAAGCATACTCGAATATAACAGTGTGACTTAATCACAATTGAAAGTAAAGATAGAGATCATGAAACTTACCAAAGTCTTCCTCGTAGTTATTCATTAAGGCCTTACCATAAAACCTCAATTTAATATAATTTAGAATTTCAACAACATAATTAAATATTCAACATGATAACATGATTACAATAAACAACATAGCACAATTCAATACTAAATCATGGATTAAGATAATATGCCTAGGTCAATTCACCTTCTAACTTAGATCATCTTCTCAAGTCTAGCATGAAAACTACAATTCACTCCAATTTGTTAATGATTGATGTTACTACAATATCTAATAGTTATTTAACCAATAATCAATTCAATTGAATCAATCACAACTCTATTTACATCAAGATCAAACCTAGGGTTAAGGGTTAAGGATCATACTTTTCAATTTAAATGAAAAAAACAAAGATTACTATAATCATGTTAAAATACATTTTAATCTATCCATTATATCCTAAATAAACCATAAACAACTGATTTCATAACATCCAATTCATAATTGAGTGAAATCCACTTGAAAACCAACTTTGGAAATCTATTTTGAAGGAACCCTTTAACGAAAGAGTCTTAATGTTGAATTAGATGTCATATCTGAAGGTTTGATGAAGATTTTATTGTGAAATTGTCCTTTTCCAGCCCCCTAAAACTCCCCCTAGTTGTCTTCAATGGTGTCTTCAATATAGAGAGAGAAAAAAGAGAGAAGAAAGAGAGTTTATTGTGTGAGTGTATTTAAATTAATTGGGGTTGGTGTCTTTATATTGGGAATTAATTAACTTACATAGGCTCCCTTAATCCCTTAACTATACCTAACCATTAAATAATAAAGAAATTAATTAGAACGTGAGAAGGAAAAGTGTGCAAGACCCCATTGGGAGACGAGGACCATGATCGATGAATCATTGGTTCATCGACGAGCAGGCCTGCCTCTATGCAGCACAACCATAATTTTTGTCAGAGACTGGTGCAGGTGGGGGCTTTCTCCATTTTTCTAACTGTTGTTCAAAGATTGGCAATGAATCCCCATCGACGTTCTGATTCCTAAACCTCCTAAATGATTTATATTAATCATTGTAGGTATTATAACAATATTTAGACCCCATGGAACCTATGTTATGCCTTAAGACTCATATTGCACTTTCGAAGTGTTACACATGATTTCTCTAGGGAGTTCTAGAATTATCCACAAGCCTCTCCATAATTCTTGAGTCTTCTACGCCACTTCATATGTAAAATATTACTGGTTTGGTAGGGGTATATGAGAATATGCTCTCACCACTAGACCAACAACGTAAACATCAAAAGATAGGTCTTTTTTTCAACATAAGATGTTTTTCTTTAGTCCCTACACAAGCATTAATTCCCCGTCTTCCAAATAATATTCCTAATGAAATTTAAAGAGGACAAGATTTTCCATTTTCAACTCCCAATACTAGCAAAACTTTTGCCTGAGGGGAGAGTTTAACTCAAGAGAAACTCTATCCTCCAGAATTTCAGGTTCAACCCCACTACCCCATGATTCAGAATTCATCAAATAACCCATTTTGCTATGAAAAATAAAGTTGATGTAATGTGCGTTAAGACATCAACATAGGCCATTATTTTAAATTTAGTTTCACACAAAAGTCGACAAGGGACCAATATAGGGAAAACATTACTCATTAGTCTGGCTAAAGCATGTAAAACTTGGAATCATCATATTAAAGTGAGTACAACTTGGACGTCAAGGTAGATCATAAAAAAACACATTAAGGTAGAAATTTACTTGATATATATTGGAATTTACGACAAATATATGGAATACAAAGTAATGTGAATAAGGAAATACAAAAAAAAATCAAGAAAGAACAATGATGTTCTCAATATTAAATCTGGAAAATATCTATAGACACAAATCTAAAAGTGTGAGATCGAAGAAATAGAATCAAAATGAGAATAAAAATTGTTATGAATATTCTAATTTCAAATTATAGGTGATTTTTTCAAAAAAGATGGACCTTCAGGTGCTACCTACCCAATTCAGACGAAATGAGTTGTCTAAGTTTAATTTATTGAATCAGGTGAAGTGCCTTCAACTAGTTATTGTTGGGATTTAGCCAGTGTGCAGGGGAAACAGAAAAGAGAGAATATGAAAGTGAGGGAACAACTATTCAGGGAAAATGAAAGCGTCATTTTCAAAGTGCAAATATGAAAAGTCATTCTCCCATATGGCAAAAGAAAAGGGAAATTGTTGCCTTATAGAAGGAAAACTTCCATTACTTCGTAAGAGATGAAGAAGATGACCCCTCGCGCCGTCAGACATCGTCGCTCGCTCGGCCCTCGACTTAGATTTGGATTTGGATTGGATTTGGATGGCAAATGATGTGTGATGATTGATTGAGAAGTTTTTTGGACAACATTATTTAATCTGTTTTTTGTTTAAATTAAATAAATACTGTTAAAAATTGATCTCTATACATTGCAAGTAACGGAACAATTCCAAAAAGTTGTTACTCTTCCGAAAAGTCGTTAATTTCCAAAAAGCAATTTATTTCCTAACAGACTTTTGGAATAATAAAGGGGTCTGAAACGATTTCACTGAACAGAATGTCCTTGCACTGAAAAAATGTATTTAAAAGGAGTCAATTCTGATTTTTTAAGAAAGCACTGAAATTTTTAACCTCTATCTGCATTTTTCTTTCTATCAAATAAAATCAAAAGTGGGTCGATCGACTAAGCCTGTGCGAACGTGTTGCTGTTCTTAAGTTCGTGAAGTTAAAGAAGACTTTTGAGGTACCGCGATTTCTTTTAACAGGTTAATCTGTTTTATCTGGGGAGGAAAAGAAATAGTCCATAAACCCTTGGTAAAGTGAGGGGATATTAAATTGGGGGGAGTAAAATTCTTAAGGGACACAGAGTAGTTTCTGTGGACTCGGATTAATTCTTGTAATTTTTTATAGTTTTTCTGCGCTTCATCTTATTTAGTTTCTGTTTCTTAAACCTTATAATACAGGTTATTGTATGAGATAACAATTCTTATGAAATTATCAGGTCTGTTTTGATTTTGGGTTTCTGAAGATTCAAACCGTGATGGTTTCTACTCTGCCTGATTTTTAAAATTCATTCGATTAACAAATTAAGGAAAATAAAAACTTATCGTTTAAATTAGAAATAGTTTGTGTAAAGATTGGTCTTTACTTTTTGTGTTTTCAATATACTAATTTATCTGTCATTTGTGACAAAAAAAAAATGACTAATTCAAGTCCAACAAATGCTGTGGAACAGTCAACTACTACAACAAAACACGGTTGCATATATCGTTCAAATACTCCTTAGCACAGGCGGAGAAAAAAACGGAAAGAAAGAAACCCTGCAAAAGTTTTTTGGAGTCGAACTTAAAGATGGCAGCAAAAGATGTTCTTCTATCTCACTATCATTGAGTTCTGCAGAGTTCATTAATCTTTAGAATGTTCCTATATGCAGGATGAAACTCCGGCAGATGAACGATTCTTGGTAACACAAAGATGGACACACTCAGATTTTTGGGTGTAAAAATATATTTTGACGTGGTCATGCAAAAGGATCTGTGCAATGTGTACAGCAAGGCCAAAACCTCAAAAAGAACTCTGGGATGGCTTAGAAAAAAAAAGTACAAAAAAGAAGATTTGCTGGACTGAAGAAAATTCATTGGTGGCACAAATTCCTGACTATAAGATGTAGAAGTAAGCCGTCGTCACCTAAGTTCAAGAATTGTAGGAATTTAATCATGAGCGCCTTGCTGAAGGTTATAAATTATTTAATGCCTATGTAAGGGGGAAATATTTACGTTGTCCCTTAATACTCACATAAACCTTTAGGATGTAGGATTTTGATTGTAATGATGCTTTTCAGGTGATGCATTATGAAAAGGGACCTCCATTGTGGAAGGACTTTAAAAACTACTTGAAATCACAAATGGAAGTGTATACCGGTTTAAAATAATAATTCGTGTCTACCCATTTATGATGACATATTTTAAAAATGTTATAATATCAAAACACGGTCTATCTTTGACCGTAAATTTTTTCCTATATCTTTTAAATATTTTGAATTATCAATTATTGTAATTTAAAGTACTTTTTTTAATTATAGTTATCAAATATATATTTCATTCTTAAAATATAGAGATTTTAAGAGCAAATTCTGGTGAAACTTAAAGTGGTTGATTCTCGTAAAACGAAAGTGTGTCACATTAAATTTTGAATAGGAAGTAGAGTAGGAATTTACTATTAAACTAAATAAAAATAAATAAATTAATTCACAAAGTCATAGCGTGTAGTTTCATCATGTAATTAACAACACTCATAGGTCCTCACTTGAGAATTGGAGATGAAGTACTCCATGTAATTATACCTAATTACCTGATGGATAAAATAAATTACATGATTAAAATTGTAAACGACTCAACCTTCTATGGTATTTGTACGTTTTGGGCGTACGTCGACACGATAAAAGCATCACTAGTTTTTATGTTTATACCTATATACCAAAAATCTTTAAGGTTTTGGTGATGTGAGAATTCTACTATTAACCTGGGCTGTCAATTACACCCTCTCTAGAGACTCAGAGCTTCCTTGTTGAGGTTTGCCAACACCGTAATGGGATGTGCCTAGGACTCACACTGAGATTTATCCTATATTATCGATATTTTCCTAAATTTGGACGTTTGATGGAACTTTGTGCACATTGACAACACTAATAGAGGAGTGATTTTTGGTACTTATTTTGGTAATATCCCAAACCACAGGATATTGTCATACTTTATAAGGCTTCGGATGTGTGTATAGTTTTCCTCTATGAAATATCATGCCAAGAGTTCGCTGGTTTCGGGACAAGAAATGATTTTTTTAAGTTGTTGTTGTCGGCCATGTCCTAGGTATTGGCTCGGAGCATGAAAAACTTTTTATTAGATTAAAGAGTTTAAATTGTCTTAGGGTGTCAAAGGAAAAATCATTATCGATGAGTTATTCTCAGATGAAGTCTTTAGAGAGTCAAAGAGACTGCAACTAGGTTTAGAGAAGCCCATCAGTATGCATAAATGTATTGATTTGAAAAAATTCATTCTTATTCATATAAATCATGCGTTCGAGCTAAGAACAAAGATATGCACTCAAATTTTGTTCTTTGAATGTTTTTCAGGTGAATCACTTTAAGAGGGTTGTGTTTTTTACGAGTTATTGGTTAGTGTTATTGCCAGAAAGATAATGTGATTTGCGAATTATGAACCAGTAATAGTCGAAGTGTCCAAAGTTAGAAGTATATATTTAGAAGTATAGTAACCTAAGAAATGGAGATAGTAATTGAGTAAAGTGCCTAATCGTTGTAACATACCTATTAATTCATTAATGTAGAGTTTTTCCTTTATGTGTAGACTTTGTAATAATAATTTATATGATTTTATGATAGAAGTTAAACGAATGTTACTATTTTGGTTGACATAGAGTATACATTAACTCGAAATGAATTTATGCTGATGTGCCATTGCGTTAGTGAAAAACAAGTAGAAATGTTGAATAGAAGGACAAAGTAGTCATGAGGTGATATATCTAAGCCAGACTTATGACTTCGAAGGGAGAGCCTTATGAATAGAACTAATTAGGCAATAATGTATAGTGAATGGGTAAATGTTTGCAATAAATGTGATTGGTACAACTGTGGTATTGTGAATCTTATATGATAATAATGAAGTGTGGCTTAGTTATTAGACTAACAACGGTATTAAGAGGTATAACAAAGATTTTATGTAGCCAAAAAAGATTCTAATTAACTTAATGACTTTTCATGTGCATCTCGATTCTATATTTGAGTTGTCAATGTTGAGTAGACTAATGTAAACATTATTTATTACCTTTAAGAGTTTGTAAAAGGGATAATATATAGCCAGTGATAAGCCTCATAAATAAAAAAGTTCAAGTTCTTCCAGATAGGTAGGTATAAAATTAGAAGGATGGTATTAGAGGGACAAGACAGAGAAGAAGACTATTAATGTAACATCTCGTATTCTAAATAAAATAAGGTTAAGCTAAGTTAAAAAAGAAGAATCAAATTCAGAAATAAGTATTAAATCTGGAATATTTCCAGATTACAAAAGTCAGTTTTGGTCATTTTCAAATGGAAATAATTCCAACTCACGAGTCAATATGGTCCCCCCCCCTTGTAATTTTTTATATGGATGGGAACTCGCATCGGAAGATATTTAAAAACAAGCCAATTTTTGCGAATTCTGGAGGTTAGTATGGGGGGTAGATTTGTGACTTTTGAAAATTTGGGTGTTGAGCTAGTAGAAGTTTATAGTTATCAAGTTTTCCTTATCTCTCACAACACGTTTTCACTTTGTTTTAAAGACTTAAACTTCAAGTCAAGAAAGAATAAAGAGTTGCAGCTATATTCTCTCAAAGGTAGAAGGAAACTAAGTGTTTCCTAGAGTTAAAGTTTATCAATTTAAGCAAAGTGTATCAAAATTGAGTAGCAATTCTCAAGAGTTTAAGGGGAATACTTAATAGTCGCTAAGTTTGAAACATAGTGAAAACTTCTGAGAGAAGGGAAAAAAAAGAAGCTAGCACTTTCCCACAGATTCCTATGGCTATGATTTCAATAAAAAAAAAAGAGGGAGGAGGGAAAATATGATTTTCTAGAGTGCTATTTTAAAAAGGTTAATTTTTGAGCAATAATCTGTAGGGGATTTTTTTAAACATAAGACTAGTTTTATTTTTGGGAAGTAGTAATTTTGAACACCATTATGGGAGAGAGTTCAGATAACTCACATATCCACCAGATCTACCATTAGCACACAATGGTAGCAAAGGGTAATACTTGTGTAGATGATTCCTTTTCATAGTTAGTAGTGGATCAATAAGACAATTCAGGACTTATACATTGACCGTTTTTTCATAGGATGATGCTGGACAGCGTGCCCTAGACCATTGTATTCATGATCGGTAGCTCTTATGGTGGTGTCCGATTGTCTATGACCGGGGTCTAGACCCCATACGTAAGCGGCATCGTTGACCTCTTGGAGGTCAAGACAAGCCTACATACGTAATAACCTACTTCACTAGGTTAATTTTAGCAGAAAATTTGTCTTGTGTTGTACTTAACAGTTCATATAAGACAGATCTACTTAACTCACGAAACATTCCTACAGCAACCCTGTTGTAATAATAAGATCATCAAATGAAAAGAAATAGTTAATGGGATTAGTAAAATTGTACTAAGTATGGGGATATGCAGCAACACCAAGAACAACATGATTAAGAAGAGCTCTTTCCAATCCCCCCCCCCCCCCCCGATGTGAAATATGGAAAGTCAAGTCAGTGGACTTGCCAATTTTGAATTAGGAAAGTCATGCCATGAGAGTAACATGCATCATCATAGTTATAATTTTGGAAATTGCACATAACATATTACACATATCATATGATATAGTTCATATCATTATTTCATATTCCACGAGACATTTGAATCACAGACTTGACATTAGGACTTCAAAAAATGAGGGCTCAAATTATGAAACCTTAACTAGGGAGCCTTAACTAACAAACACAGAGTCTGCTTCATTCATTAATATGTACTTCATTTTAATTATTTCATATAGTAGTGCAACTACCAATCATATCTAAGATGTAGTTTAAGACTCTCATCGGGTTCGTTGTACAATGACCAAGAATAACCTAGTTTTATTACTTAAGTCTAGCTCTCCTATTTATTATCCTATCCTAACATATTCGTATCGTTCATTTATTGTGTGGCAGGTGAGGTTGGCATCATTCTTTTCTATGGGAACTTTAACCGTAACCCACATAAATCAGGTGAGTATTCATAAAATCCCAGTGTGTAAATCCAACCATCCAAAAGATCGGTGGTGGGACTATCACTGGAAACAGTGAACCAAAACATGCTATCAGTATTATAAAGAATTCAACCTTGCTAGATCCTTTCTTGGTTGTATAGTTTCAAAGACTATAGGACATCTAAGGAGACCCATATCCGGAATTGTAGACAATGTCTCATTCATGAGGGTGTACGCGGAAAACTCTTGCCCTTCGCGACAAGAAGGCATCACCGCTTCCTTAGCAGCACTATCGGTGATCAATATAATCAGTGCAGCTTACATAAAATTCAATTATAACATACATCACTGGAAAGGCTAGACTATTTAGGAATGGAGGAGCCTCATGTGACATATATAGACTGATTTCTCATGCTCATCGGGTACTATTAAGTATGACCAATTTCACCTCGAGATACTTTAATTAGAGGATGTTAATGTAAGAGACTGATCTTAGTATCCATGTCTCATAGCTTTACACTCTTCGAAAACGTTTGAGGTCGCTTTGTCGTTAGCACTGCCTACTTAGGGCTCATTTTTTTGTTGATGATTGCTCTAAACTTTACATTAGCCTTCTTATGATATTGTGGAACGGACCTGTTTAGTAGTTTTGCGCAACCAGCAAACAGATTTTTTTTTTCTTGAAAAAATGGCAGAGGTGACGGGGAGGCATCGCGGACCGTTCAAGGGCACGGAGGACGTCGTGTGAGGGTGTCGTTTCCAAAACACTTAGAAAATCCTGAAAATTGGGTCTGCAAAACTCGACTCTCTGAAAGTCGTGACGGGGCGGTTCAAGTGTGGCACGGAGGGACCGTCGCGGGCCGACGGCTCCGTCCACAAATAATCAACTTAAAAACAAAGTCTATGATGCATGCGACGGAAAGTAGGAAGGACCCATCGCAGCGCGACGGCCCGTCACTCGGGACCCTACGCAATCCCAGTTCGGGTAGGATTTCTTTACAACGTTTTTAAGGGGACGTTTTGCTATTCCTGCTTTAATTATAAAGTTAGAGGGGTAATGTTTAATAAGTTCTTAATTCTTGGGGGTTTAAAAGATCAGGGTGGTAACATTTAAGTAATTAGGGGGGTATTATTTCCTCTTTCATATCTTAATTACATAATTAATCTCAGGGTAAAAGAAAGAGGGTTTGAATAAGAAAAAATAGAAAGAACAAAGACAGAATGAAAAGATTGAGGAGAACGAGTAGAGACAGAGGAGGAACGAAGACGACAACAGAACATTGAGGAATTTGCTTGGCTTGACTCACGCTTCTTCGGTGGAGGAGGTTGATTTATTGGTTCTTTACCACTATTCGTTAGTTAAAACTCTTAAAAATAGCGGAATGATATGGTTGGGTAGTATTATAGAGTCGTCTGTTATGCTTAATTGTGTGGCCTATGCATGAGTGATTTTATATATCTTATGAGTGTGATGCAACAAAGCCATGATGTGAAGCTATTGAATTTCCCAATCATATATAACCCTAATCTCATTATTATGATGAGGCCTTGGTAAAAAGAAGGCTTGATGAATTAAACGTGATGAGTGCATGACGCCTTGGTATAAAAAGAAGCTTCTTGATGAACTAAAGTGATGAAGATAATGACGCATTGGGATATAAAAGAAGGCTTGATGAATTTAATAGAATGTAGATTAGGGGAGCGGAGTGTCACGTACCGACACATTTAGAATTCCAA
The DNA here is from genome assembly GCA_027704765.1 of Solanum habrochaites. Lineage (NCBI taxonomy): Eukaryota > Viridiplantae > Streptophyta > Magnoliopsida > Solanales > Solanaceae > Solanum > Solanum habrochaites. The sequence goes on from JAKWJA010002498.1 coordinate 53,562,295, forward strand.
TTAGTGGGGACGGTGTCACGAAACGACACTGTAGTGTAGGGGATCAGAGTGTTCACGTACGACACATAGAAATATTAGTGGACGGGGCTGTCACGAACGACAGTAGATGTAGGGGATCGGAGTCAGTGCACAGTACCGACAATAGAAAGAATAGTGGGAATGGGTGTCCACGACCGACACGTTAGATTGTAGGGGATCAAGAGTGTCACGTAAAGGACACATTGAATTAGGGATCGGAGAGTGTTGTCACGTTCAATCACATAGATATAGGGGCTCGGAGTGTCACGTGTACCGACACCAAGAGGAATAAAGATAATGAATCTTGCAAAGATACTAATAATACTAATCTAAAGAAAATGTATCCCAAACTAAGTAGTGGCATGGGGAGGGCTTGAGGTCCTCATAAGATTGATCGGTACTATTTATAAAATGATGTTTGTCCTCTGTTGCTATCACATGTTAGAATATTAGTTGATTGTATGAGTTATCTGAGATATATTGTTTTCTACTTTTGAAGTGTGAGTTGGCCGATGATTGACCTACTCAGAATTGTGGTTGTACTGGACCCAACCTACTTTTATCTGGTTTTCCTTTTTTGGTTTATTTGTTGGATGCAGCAAACGTTGCCCGTATCTTCGACCCTCAACAGTAGTTCAAAGCCAGTCCTCGTCACAACGGATCTTCAGTGGTGAGCTAATGCCTTCTAGCTTGGACTTGAAATATTCCTTCCCTATGTCTTTGATGCCTTGAAGTTTCGGAATTAGACTAGCTTTTATTTGTTTAGCTTCTTAGAATACTCTAGTTTAGTAAATTGATCATAGATGTTCGATTGTGGTGATGACTTCCAGATTTGGGGATTATTAATAATGTTAATTTTAGGAAGTTATTGACTTGTCTCTTTTTATTACGAGTTTAAGTCTTCCGCATTGCTTTAGTTTCTATATTAAAATTGAAATAATGTATAAGGTTCAGATTAGGCTTGGTTCACTCACATAGCGAGGGTAAATGTGGGTTGCCAGTCGAGGATCGGTTTGTGCGGTCGTATAAACTTGGTATCAGAGCATTAGGTTCGTTGGTCTCATTCTTACAAACAAAGGTTAGTGGGTCTTTAAAGAAACGGTATGGGGACGCCTTTACTTTATTTGAGAGGCTATTAAGACTTTAGGAACCAATTCTCCCATCTTTCTTTCTCTTCTCTAGTGCTAGTAACTTGGATCAAGTGGTATCTAGGGGATACAAATTGGTAATCTTCTGACCATTCCATCCCTCTCACTCATTTCGCAGATGGTTAGAACTAGAGCAACGACTACGCCAAACTATCAATCAGTCAGCAAGACAAGATGCATTCTGAAAACCAGCCACTGGGGTGTAGCTCGACGTGCAACAGTGGCAAGAACTGGCCCGCTGGTAAGACGGTCGTTGGAGGGACGTACTCTAGAGGAGCTGAGACGAGCCACCTAGCCCATGGTGCTAGGGCGGTGTGAACTTCCTCACACGAATGACCGGGAAGGGTAGTACGAGGAAGGGGGAGGAGGGGTAGACGCATGAACAAGTATAGAAACTGAGGAAAATGCCACCTAACCTACCCCAGCAGATGAATCCAATCAGCGTGCATCGACTCCTATAGCCCGTTAGTGGGTGTCTGAGATCAGGGTCATGGGCACCTCACCCAATAGTTTTTTGCACCAATCTTCACCCAAGCCACCACCCCACATCCTCGATTTTAGAGGACGGAACATGCAGGGGGGCCACTGATGGCACCTCGTATGGATGCCTCATTGGGACATAGGCACGTTTCCTCAAGCGACTTACTGACTGGGGGCCCATAATGACAAATGACAGCATGAACTTTTGTAAGTTCTTGAAATTGAAACCCTCCAGTTCTTCAAGGGTTGCAGAAATATTGAGGATGCTTACGATTTTACTGGGTGACTGGGTGTCTACATTGATCCTCTTCCTCTCCTTCTCCTCCATCCCTCTGCCGCTACTACACAAGACGGGATAGTAGAACGGTTTGTGTTGAGTTGTGAGTTCAGTCTTCAATGGGATAAGCCAAAATGTTGCCGTGGGCGGTCACATGTTGAGTGTCAACAACAGAGGCACCACCTATTGACTTGGGCCTCATCTCTAGCTTGTTTATGGAGAAATATATTCCCTGGAGCCTTGAGATCGATAGGAAAAGGGTCACGAGTTCTTGAGCCTTAGAGAAATTCGGTAGGATGTCTGGTCAATGCTATATGGGCTAAGTTTCGTGCACTATCCAGATATGCCCACCCAACTATGTTCAGCCACAAGCGCGGATTCGCCGTTTTGTGAAGGGGTTGAACGATCAGAATTGGAATTTCAGCCCCTCACAGGTTAGCGGCCTACGGCAAAATCCTTCCCAAGAAGTGTACGATTTTTCGTGGTAGAGTAGATGGTGAAGAAGTGAAGCCAGAGGAATTCACCACGGGCATCGACATCAAAGAGGTTTACGAAACCAAGGGGGGAGTTAAGGTCTTACTCCAGGAGGACAGTGGGCCGCGAGGTTACTAGTGCGACCCATTCAGTCTCACTACAGACTGTTGTAGTGCGGGGTCCACCTCAGACCGGTCAACACTTCTCTGAGAGACCTATTGCCCGAACTCCAGAGAGTGTTATGGATTGTGCGGGGAGCCCTTGGACATATTAGAAGGAATTGTCCAAAACCGAAGTTTTTTTTTATAGACCCCCTAATAGTTAGAGGCAGAGGTGGTCATGGTAGAGGCCGTTATTCGGAGGGACCGTGTTGGCCGAGGTAATGGTGGTCAACCCAAACGGCCGGGGATTTGATGGGCATACTGGAGCCCGGAGCCAATACATTCACAACATGGTAGGTGCTAACAGACCAAACAAACGAAAGGGACCATTGTTATTGATTTCACTGGAAGATCAAGAGGCGGAAGAACATCTGATGCTGCATCACACAGGTAATCTTCTGGTTTGTGATTCATGGCTTCCGCTATTGTTGGATCCTGGCAGCCACATTTTTTCTTATGTATCCTTCCTCATTGCATTAATGTTGTTCTAAATTTACATTTGTGAATTACCTTGATTTACGCCTATTCGGGTGTCTTACTCCGGTGGGTTGCGTCTGTGGTAGTTGAAAAGGTATTATATAGGTCTTTGTTTGTGCTAGTGCTGAACTTGGGGGAGTAACACTTATGTAGATTGGTTATCTGAGAGGATGGTTGATTTTGATTGTAATTCTGGGTAGTATGGGGGCGACCCCCTTGGCTTCTCCGCAATTCGCGATCTTTTGGATTGTTAATGCTAAAAACCCCGGTGACCGTTAGCCAAGCCTGGGACAGATCTCGTTAGTGTGGGAGGGTGACTACACTTCCAATCGGTGGCGTATCATCTAATTTCTTCGGTGCTAAGACATGGTTTAGTAAAGTGGTGTTCAGATTTTCTTGGCAAATCGCAAGGATGACACTACCAAAGTACCTCCGATTGAGTCGGTTTTTCGGTGTGGTCGTGAGTTTATTGACTGTATTCCCTGCAGTGACTCTTCACGGGCCCTCATGCCCCCCGATAGGGATATTGCACCTTCTGTATTTGATTTGACACCGGGTACACGCCCCATTTTCTATACCCCCTTAATAGAATGGCCCCCGCGGAGTTAAGAGAATTAAAAAAGCCCACTTCAAGAATGTTGCGCAAAGGCTTTATTAGACCCAGTGCATCTCCTTGGGGTGCCTCCCGGTTTGTTGGTAAAGAAGAAAGATGGGACGTTTTCGGATGTGCATAGACTACCGGCAGTTGAACAAGGTGACTATAAAGAACAAGTATACTCTTCCTCGCATTGATGACTTGGTGCATCATCAGTTACAAGCGTGCTTGTGTCTTCTCTATGATTGACTTGAGATCCGGTTATAATCAATATTGAAAAATACGGGCAACGGAGGTGCCAAAAAGGACTGCTTTTAGGACCAGGCTACGGCATTACGAATTGTAGTGATGTCTTTCTGGTCGTACGAATGCCCCTGCTTACGTTCATGAGTTGAGTTCGAATGGGATTTTTATTTTAAGCCATATTTAGATCTCATTGGTGATTCGTATTTTATTGATCGATATAATGATATATCTCCCACGAGTAAAAGGATGGTAAGGAACATGAGGCATTGAGCATGGTATTGGAAACGTTGAGGAGAAAAAGCTTTATGCCAAGTTCTCTAAGTGGTGAGTTTTGGCTAGATGCAGGTTACTTCTTGGGGCACGTGGTTTATAAGGATGGAGTAATGGTGGTGGGATCCTTCTAAGATCGAAGTAGTGAAGAATTGGGGTAAGACCTACTAATGTGTCAGAAAATACAGGAGGCTTCTGTGGGTTTTAGCTAGAAACTACCAAATATCAATCCAAGTTTCTAGCCGATTGTCAAGGGCGATTCTCTTATAATGCTTTCCACAAACTGACGCAATCTTGACTAAGCAAAATGTTCCATTTGTAGGTCGGATGAGGTGAGGAGGAAAAGCTTTCAGGAGCTCAAGGACTCTGTTTGACTAATACTGCACAATTCTCACCTTGCCGAGTGGAAGGCAAAGACAAGACTTCATTGTGTATTGTGATGCATCTTTATTCGGTTTGGGTTTTTGCAGTGCCAATGCAAGAGAAGAATGTGATTGCTTATGCTTCAAAGGAAAATTAAAAAATGAACCCCATGAAGTAAATATCAACTCATGATTTGGAATTGGCCGCGCGTTAGTTCGGTTGTTAGTGTTTGCAATAAAGCAATGGGAGACACTATTTATATATGGGGGTTAAGGGTGAGGTTCTACACGGATCAATCGTATCTCAGTAGGTTCTTCACTAAGAGAGATTGACAATTTGAGACAGAAGGAGATGGATGGAATTCCTACTGAAGGGAACTACGACCATCATCTATTTGGTACCAATCCGGGGAAGGGAATGTTTTGTGTAAGCGGATGCTTTGAGTAGAAAGGCGGGAAGCATGGGAAGTCCAGCTCACTTGCAAGCTTCTAGACGCCCATTGGCTAGGGAGGTTCAGATTATGGCTAAGGACTACTTTATAGATTAGAAGTAAATGAGAAGGGAGGATTTTTAGCCTTGTGTGGAGCAAGTATATTCCTTCCCTGATAAGATTAAGGGAAAGCAGTTTAAGGATGAAATATTGATCCGGCATGCCGAGATAAAGTGTTGCAAGGAGAGGCTAAAGAACGCGAACGCCGATGGACTTGAAGAAGGTGTTTTGTAGATTAAGGGAAGGGTATGTTTTATGTGTACCTCGCGTCGATGATTGATCAACACATTCTGACAGAGGCTCATAGTTTCAAGTGGTATTCGATACATCCGGGTTTGCAACAAGAGGTAATCCTGCGACCTAAAGCAACACTTTTGGGTTGGAGAAGAAATGAAGCGTTTGATATTGGGGATTTTATTTGCCGAAAGTGTCCAAAATTGTCAAACAAGGTCTTTGAAAGTTCTCCTCCCTTTTCTTGCCCCCCTCCCTTGCCTTTTTTTCTTCCCTTTTCCTGCATTTTTTCCCCATTTTTCTTTTTTCTCCCTCCCTTTTGCCGCTCACTCCCTTTTCTCCTCCCACTTTCTTCTTTTTTCCTTCCTTGCTACTCTCCTTCTCGCCTTCCGTGAACACCAGAGGCCCGGAGGCCAGAGGACACTTAAGAGATAAGCCCATTCCGGGAATGGAAATGGGAGAGAATCTCACATGGGAATTCGTGGTTGGTCTGTCCAAAGACATTGGAAAGTATGACTCTATTTTGGGTGATTGTTTGATAGGTTAACTAAGTCTGCTCTCAACATTTTTTTTTTCATTCCGGTTAAGGTGACTTACAATGTAGTAGAGGAAGTTAGCCAAACTTTACATCTCAGAAGTTGTTCGATTGCCCATGGAGTTCCACCACTATCCAGTCATATCAGATGAGGTTACGCAGTTACTTCTAAGTTTTGCGAAAACATTGAATGAAGAATTGGGTACTAGGTTGGACCTTGTTACCGCGTTGCCATCTCTCAGAACGAGGTCAGTCTGACTCGCGACGATTCAAGTGTTGCGAGGGGGATATGCTTCGGTTGCATGTGGTGATAGAATTAGGTGGGGGGGGGCCCATTTGGGATAGCTTCTTACCTTTAGCGGAGTTTAATACATAAGAGCTATCACTCAAGCATTATATGGCTCCCTTTGAAGCATTGGATGGTAGGAGGTAGGAGATGTAGGTTCCCATTGGTTGTTGATGCATTCGAGGTTTAGACCTGGGGGTAATGATCTTTGAGGGATTCGATAGAAAAAAGTGAAATCTATTCAAGAAAAGTTCTAGCGGCGCAAAGTAGGGACCCAAAAGGGAATAGGCAGATCGAAAGGTTAGGAGACTTAGAGTTCATGGAGGGGTGACAAGTCTTGGTGAAAGTTTCACCAATGAAAGGGGTGATTGATGCAGTTTGGTAAAAGAGCAAGCTAAGCCCAAGGTACATTGGTCCTTTGAAGTACTTAAGCGAGTAGGATGGTGGCTGATGAGTTAGACCTTGCCTCCAGGGCTGTCCGGTAGTACCATTCGGTGTTTAAATGTGTCGATGTTGAAAAGATACAATGGGGATGGGAAATTACATTATCCGTTGGGATTCAGTTGTGCTTGATGAGAATTGTCTTATGAGGAGGCAGCCTGTCTGTTGCTATTTTAGATAGAGAAGTTCGCCAAGGTTGGGTCAAGGAGAGATTGCATACATCAAGTGCAATGGAAGAAACGACCGTTGAAGAAGCCAATTGGACGAAGGGAGGGAAGATATCGGGGAAAGATACCACACCTGTTTAACAGATTCAGGTTAGTCCTTTGCCCTCTTCTTTCCTTCTTGTATCGTTCGGGGACGAAAGATGGGTTAAATCTGTTATCTATTTGTAACGGACCTGTTTAGTCGTTTGAGCAAACAGATTTTTTTCTGGAACAAACTGGCAGATTGGGGACGGTGCACATTGGCCACGACGGACCGTCAAGGGCACGACGGACCGTCGGGATGGGTGTGGTAGTTTCAAAACACTTAGAAAATCTGAAAATTGTTTGGTACATGAAATCGACTCTCTGAACGTAGTGAAGGAGTGGCAGGATGGACCGTCGCAGGCTTCGACGGCCAGTCACAGGGCCATCACTTAAAAACAAGTCTCTGCTGCATTGCGACGGACAGTAGGACGGACCGTCGCAGCGCGACGGGCCCGTCACGGACTACGCATATATTCCCCCGTGCGGGTTCGGATTCTTTTACACTGTTTTGTTAAGGGACGTTTTTGACTATTCCTGATTTTAATTATAAAGTTAGAGGGTTAATGTGAATAAGTCTAATTACTTGGGGGTTAAAAGAGGTAACCTTAAGGTAATAGGTGGGTTATATTTCAATCCTGTCATTTAATTACATACTAATTAGCCGAGTACAAGAAAAGAGGGTTGAATAAGAAAAATAGAAAGAACAAAGACAGAAAGAAAAAAGAGAGGAGAACGAGTAGAGAGAGAGAGTGCAACGAAGAGGACAACAAGAAATTGAGAATTTCGCTTGCTTGATCACGATGTCTTCGGGGAGGTAGGTATGGTTCTTTTACCACTATTCTTAGTAAAACTCTAAGAGTGAATGATATGTGTTGGGTCATGAATCTATTAGAGTCTTCTTTATGCTTACTTGTGGTGATATTGCATGGATGTTGATTTTATCATAGTATGATGTGATGTGGTGAAACAGCATGATGAAAGCTATGAATCCCAAATCATTATATAACCCTAATCTCTATACCGATTGATGCCGTGGGTTATAAAAGAAGGCTTGATGAACTAAAGTGATGAGATGATGACGCCTTGGATAAAAAGAAGGCTTGATGAACTAAAGTGATGAGATGATGAAGCCTGGTATAAAAGAAGGCATTGATGAATTATGAGAATGAGATTAGGGGATCGGTAGATAGGAGGGTACGTACCGACACATAGAATTAGTGGGAAGGGCGGGTGTCACGAACGACCACGTAGATGTAGGGGATCGGGAGTAGTGTCACGTACCGAACATAGAAATTAGTGGGAGGGTGTTCACGAAACCGACACGTAGATGTAGGGGATCGGAGTGTCACGTACCTTGACACATAGGATTAGTGGGACAGGTGTCACACGAATCGTCGGGAACACGTAGATGTAGGGATCGGAGTGAGTTGTCACGTACGGACACATTGAATTAGGGATCGGAGTGTCACGTTCCGACACCTAGTAGTAGGGGATCGGAGTGTCACGTACCGACACAAGAGGAATAAAGATAATGAATCGTGAAAATATACTTAATATACTCATCTAAAGAAAATGGTCCCAAATAAGTATGGCATGGAGGCAGTGAGTCCTCATAGATATGATCGGTGATATTATTATAAATGACTGTGTTGTACCCTGTTGCTATCACATGTTAAGAATATAGTGAAGTTATGATGTTATCTGAGATATATTGTTTATATTTTGAGTTGGCCGATGATACCTACTCGTACTTGTGGTTGTACTGACCCCTACTTTTATGTTGTTCCTTTTGTTTATTGGGGAGTGCAGCAAACGTGCCGTCATCTTACGACCTCAAGAGTAGTTCAAGCCAGTAGCTGTCAAAACGGATCTTAAGGGATGAGCTAATGCATTCTAGCTTGGACTGGATTCCTTCATCATGTCTTGTATGCCTTGACGTTTCTGCCATTAGACTAGCTTTTATTGTTTTAGCTTTCTTAGAATACCTTAGTTTAGTAATTGATCATAGATGTTCTTGTGTGATGACTTCCAGATTTTGGGGAATTAATAGATTGAATTTTAGAAGTTATTGAATGTCTTTATTACGATGTTAAGTCTTCCGGCATGCTTTATGGTGAGATTAAATGAAATTGATAAGGTTCAGATTGGTTGGTTCGCTCACCATAGGAGGGTAAAATGTGGGTGCCAGTCGCGCTCGGTTTTGGGTCGTTGTATATTGTCACCCCTATTCATCTTAACACATTTGCTTGATAATTATTCACCCATTCATGAATGTTCATTTTCATCATATGTCAATGCCAATGGCCAATAGTGTGTTGAAAACGCTTACATAACCCTTATAAGGTTACATCATTTAGCACATACATGCTTAGTCTGAACTTCCTTTTAAACGTATGCTAGACTTATGTGTCCATACATACAACTTATTAGGATTCATTCATAGTTTATCTAAGTTATTTATGTTTATGCAATATTATGTGGTACAAGACTTATGAATCTTGTAGATATGCCAAGGTATTGATTTCGATCTTTAGAGGCAGCATTTATTAAATAGTTTCGTACGTATAACTTATGTGTCAATACGGAATTGTGCAATGGAACCCGATTTCGAATCCTTTGAACAACACTTAGTCTTATTTTAAACTTGATAATTGCATTTTTCAGATTTGGGAGACCCTAGTTCGTTTCGCATCAACACCATAATATTTCTCTGTTGTTCTCCTCTCTTTTTTCTTTTTAAGGCAATGACATTGTGGGTTCAACCCCCTACAAGCTCATAATTTTTTTTTAATTTATCTCTAACTTTCTCACCAATCCAAGAGATTGTGGGTTCAATCCCCACTCCCCTTATTTATTTTCTCCTTTATTTTTCACCTAACTCTCTCATCAATTCAAGAGGTTGTGGGTTCAATCCCACTCTCCACATTTTATTTTCTCCTTTATTTGTCTCCTAACTCTCTCTTCCAATCATGAGGTTGTGGGTTCAATCCTCATACCGCATTCTATTTTTCTCCAATTTTTTAACATACATCTATCATCCATTCAAGATATTATGTGTTCAATCCTCACTATCCACATTTTATTTCTTACTTTCTTTTTGTTTCCTAACTCCTCTCATTCCTTTATTTTTGTCCTAACTCTCTCATCCCATTCAAGATGTTGGGTGTTCAATCCCACTCTCCACATTTAAATTTCTCCTTTTTAATTTTTTCTTCAACTCTCTCATCCAGTTAAGGAGGATGTGGGTCAATCCCCCACTCACCACAATCTGTTTTCCTTTAATTTGTCTCTTGAAATTTTTATGTACTTGTTATTTTGTAAGGTCATGGTTCAATACCCAAGACCTCACATTTTTTTTTTTTTAAAAAAAAAAAACATACCTAATTTTCCTCATCCTTGACCGAGACTCCCATCCCATTGTTATAGAATCTTTGGTATTTTTTTTGTAGATTTCATGTCGTGATATATTTGGTTCATCTTGTGATCTCACTTATTTTACATTCCAATTTTCAAATTATTTTGTACACTGTGTTTGTCTGACCCATCTACCAAATGAATCTTTTGTGCATCTTTAATTATGAATACTTTTTATGAATTATGTTGCCAATAATTACATTAAATCAAGCAACATTAACACCATTTTACACCTAATGATTTACATAAAAATTCACATATAAAATTCAAAAATAAAAAAATGTCATTTTTGAGGGTTAAAACCGAAAATCATGTAACAACACACTCATACATTTTTTACAAAATTTTGGCGGACATATTTTCACCGTTCACACAAATTCCGAGATATAAATGAACACATTATCACGAAAAACACCTTAATACCTAAACTACCATAAAACATTACCAACAAGATTAGTGATTGGAGATAGTGAAATGGGAGCATATTTATGGGGAACAGTCCTGTTGCGAAATAGGATATATATGAGTCTTAAGGGATTCTGTTTGGAAAAGAGGACAAGGCATGAGAAATCCAATACCTGATTTTAAATTTTTTAACAATTAACTTTTTACAAACTTATCCAAATTCACGTCCAATCCCGAAAAACACACACCTTACCCGGTAGCGTATTACGTTTGGTAACATGTTCGGATTGCTTTCTCGTTTGTGTTGGCGTGCAAGTTATTCAATGTGTTAAGAACTTTTGTTCTCTGAATTTTTTATCTCGTTTGGCAGACGAAAAAACAAACGTGTGAAAGGGACAGAGATCGATGTGAAGGGATGAGAAGATAAAACATGAAATACGTGCGTGACTTAGGATTAGTGAAGTAGTTAGACTTAGTCAACTAGCGACTCTTTGAAACTTTGAAAATCTTATTCAGTATTTAGGAAATGATCATAATAGCTTAAAAATCATATTTAACCTCAATAATCCACTTAAAGTTGGCTAACCGTCGAGGTTCGAACCTATGACGTCCCATCACAAAAAACGGTACCTCCGGGTCGACCCTACCAAACGCCCATTAATTAATTTAGTATTAAATAACCTTGATTTTCTTTTCTTCTTAAATAAGTAATAAAAATATTAATTAATTAAATTTATTAACCAATATAAATGATCAAGCTAAATCATGTCTCCCACCTTGGTTTGAACTCGGGTGGAGCAAGATTTTTGCTCATTGGGAAATTTCGGCCCTTTAAATCCAAAATTCTCCTCTACCTTTTTACTTAAATATTTTATTATACATTTACGGTAATTACGATATTACCTTTAGCCTGTACAAAGACTATTTTACACCTAGACCCTCCAAACTTATGATTTCCCCTTTTCAAGTCCGATAAAGACTCATCCGAGTAAATCTTCATATTCTGGAGCCCTACATGGCTAGACCCAACCTTTCCTATCTCAAATAACTCCCCAAGCTAGTTGGCTTTTCTATCGCAAGGATTCAGTGGTCTTATTCTACGTGCATAAATCTGTGTGAACCCGGTCTAAACTAGCCATTCTAGATACATTAGAAATTTACTTAGCATAGTAATTTTTAGGGCTTGTTACATTTCTACCCCTTAGGAAAAAATTTTCCATAAATTATAAACAACCATTGTTTAAAATAAAGAGGGTGATTTTCGAAAAATGTCAAAGGTTTGCAAGTGAAATTCGTTGGGGTTGATTCCTATAAAGGTAATTGAGATTATTTAGTGTTAGGTTCATTCACCCACACACCAAACTTGTTTCAATTCAATGATTGGTGAGTTGTTTACATGTAAGTGAGTGAGTTCTTGAAGAACATTGTTGAATTATTGTTTGTTTACTTGTTGAATGTCTAGTGTTGATTTCAGTCGTAATTCGGGTTGTTTTTTGACTTAAATTTATTGGATATTAAGGTGAATAATATCCTAAGTGTTTGGGAAAAGAACAATGTAAGTTTAGAGGGTTTAGAGATGAAAAATAAAGGAAAAAGGTCAGATATTTTCTTGCTGGAGCGCCTCGCCTACCAGAATGCCACAAAAGTTCTTCTGATCTGTGGCCTCTGGCGCGTTGCGCAAGCCAGAGAGCCAAAGAATGTTCTCTAAACTTTGAGGGCTAGCACCCCACTCCTTTGATAGCGCCAGGGACGTCACTTCCCCCCATTCATCCCCCAACATTTTGTACTAATTAAATCATGAAATTATCAATAAACATTAAATCATGAAACTTTAATGCATAATCTAATTCAAGGAAAATTAAGATCAAAGTCAAAGAAGTTAGGAGTCAAAACTAAAAGTTATGAACCATGTCAAAAGTAAGTTCTCAAAGTTTTCAAGTGTTTAACAAACTTTTTAATTTTTTTTAAGGTCAAGTTTGAAAAATTAAGAAAAGAATAAAGAATTGAATTCATTTCTCATAAGTTATAAGGGAACTAAGTATTCTCTATAAGGTTTACAAACGTTGCACAATTTTGAGAAAGAAAGGAGTGAGACTTCCAATAGAGCCTTTGTCGAGTTTAGAAAGAGGAAACTAGGATTTCCAAGATAGTTTTAAAGTTAAGATTAATAATTACCTCAAAACCAGAAGAAAAAAAGGTGTTTTAAAAACCTTATGAGCTAGTATTTTTTGGAGTAGTATTGAGTTATGTTATTCTGGACTTGAGCAAGCCCCATAGTGTTCCTTCTAACACTTTTAAAAGTTAAGTGTTTTAAAATTCTAATTTGCAGACGCGTGAGATTCAAGGGATTGACGTGCGTTGGTAACAAGGATCTCACACATCTAGTGCCTCTTGGATTCAAACGAACACTCAGTAATGAGTCTTATACCTACTTGTAAATTAGAGAAGGGTTAGGGTGAGATTTAATGAGAAGGGCTAATGGGTATTAAATTGGAGTGATTGTCCATTGTAGATAGTGATGTTTATTGAGTCACGTGAAAAAAAAAAATACTGCATGCCTTGGGTGGCATTAGTTTAAAGTTTTAATAGATTTGTGAGGAACCAAAAAGGAAGTGGGTATTTGTGAGAAAAATGAACGAATCCATGGTTACTTTCTGTTCGTAAAGTTAGATGCAATGAAATTGCCTCTCCAACTCAGAGAAAATATGGCTGGTGATTAATATCAGTGTTATATCACAATTTTGATTCTTTTACCTCTTGGCTCAAAGTTTGAGATTCTTGCCTAAAATGTTCTAGTAATGATTTATTGTTTATTCCACTAATTACATCTATATGAGAAAAAATTAGTGAGATGTATAACAGTACTACGAAAATCGACTAACTAATTTGATATTAATATATAATTATTTTCTTCGAGCCAAAGAAGTTGGTACAATTAACTGTTAAAGTAGAGTAGTAATGAATATTGTTTTATCTAACATTAGTTAATATTTTAATGCTATTTTATTTAGAAGTTGATAAGTTTTTACTTTGTAACACACTTTTATAGTGAATATGCTTGAAATTAACTTATTCATATAGTATTCTAAGACAATCAAATTCCAATGTGAACTTCAGAAAATAACTTATGCAGTTATGTGCGATTGAATATTAAATGACCTGATGCAAAACCGACGAAAGAATAGCATGTTTTTTATACACAACGGTCCTAAACGAGGAGAAAAATTGTAAAACAAGTGTGGCAAATTGTATTGAGGAGAAAAAGGTAGAGAAGAGCGGAAAGATAAGGAGATGGAGGGGGAAAAGATTGAGAAGAAAGATTATTGTTTAAATGATGTTTAATACAAATAATATAGGGGGAAGATAACGAAAAATTATTTAAAAAATAAAATGGGGAGTCTAATATTGAGGAACATGAAATAATACTCGTAAGGTTGGGGAAAATTCGTATCTAATGGAAATATAACGCGGAGGAAGATATTTCTTCAAACTTAGGGAATATTAATTCTATACTCCACAATATTAGGCACACCATTTCGTTTTTAATAATTCTTCACTATCTCCACCCATTGATTTGTATCAAAATCTTAACAATCCTAGTTATCTCCATCTGTATGCTCCTTTTTAGCTCTCTCTCTTTCTTTTGTTTCTTTCAACACAATGTAATGAGTATTTCACAATTTTCTTAATTGAAGTGGGAAGGGGAAGAAAAATAAACGGGCGCGGGCGGGCAAAAGAGGGGGACGAGAGGGCAGGGGGAGGCAGCGGAGGAAAGGGAAGAGGAGGGGGAAGAGGGGGGGGAAAAAGGCGAAGGGGAAGGCGAGAAAAAAACCACGAGGGAAAAGAGGGAAGGGCGCAAGGAGAGGACACGAGAAAGGGGAGGGGGAACAACAGAAGAAACGGACCAGGGACGAAAGAATTAATAGATATTAACAACAAAAACTATTGTCAATAACAACAAATCTTCAATGGGTACTCGTGATAATTTTAACACAGAATTGTCCGAAATCTTAGTTTAAAAAAATTTAATTACATATAATTGGCAAATTTTTAGCTGATTTTTCTGTAGTGTATTTAGAAGAACTTAATGGTTCTCATAATAGGATGTAATAATTGGAAGGAATAGAATATTATCCTCAAATAGTGAAATAACCAAGATCACGCATGAGCCAAGAGTTTAAATGATCTAAATTCTGAAGATGTACGGACTGTAAAACTGATCAAATGCCATCTTTAAGTCAGAAAATATATATAAATATATATATTATATAATATATTAAGAAAAATTTTGTGCACCCATTCATCAATATTTTTTATTCACTTCTTAAAATTTGAAGACTCTTGAAGAAATAGAAAATGTTTGATATGCAGTGTAACACCCCCGACTTGCTTGAATGAGACAGGGTGTTATTGTATTCAGACACGGTAAGGTAACATCATTTTATGCATATTCTTTTATTAACATGAAAATACTTGTAGCTACTTTTCACTATTTATACTACATAAGAATAAAAATCTTAGTGCATACTATGTTATACAATGAAGCCATAAATGAAGAGTCATACATGTTTTTCAAAGTAAAGAAAGTACAGGGAAGGCAAATAAGATCATGGAAAATATAATTCACACAGGAAATAGGAATAAGGTGCTGTACAGATCCAAGCCAGGTAAGCATTTCAGATGGTCTCATAGCCTAGTTTGTTTTAGGCTAACTTACAAATCCCGTTCTTTGGGAAAGTCCTACATTCCCAGTCCACTCAAGATAAACTGTCAATGCAATCCTAAAGGTCACAATGACTAAATGTCTTTACTTTAATCAAAAATAGATTATGAACAAAGAAAAATGAACCATGCTAAAACTAGTGAATATCTTTAGCATCATTGTTATTAAAATATTCTTTACGTAGGAAAAAAGATATTTACACGTGTAACAAATAGCATACTCATCCTGCCAATATTTTATTGTATAGTGGGGGATATTATTTGAATCATATATATTGTAGATTGACCAATCATTGATTTGTAAAAGCTTAAATAAACGTTGTGCCTCCATATATACATAACAAGTGTGGACGTTTTTCTTTATCTTATATTGTAACAAGAAATCACCGAGGAGTCATTGGCACAAATAACATGATGATAATGGGCCGCCCCTTTATCATTTTCCACGCAAATACAAAGCTTTTGTCTTATATTATCTTAGGTGTTCCTAACCCACCATATCACATGCTATGCTTCTTATACTCGACCAAAAGCCTAAGCCTCAAAGTGGTTCTTTTGTTCTACAGAAGATGTTTTCCTTTATTTCCTACACAAGCATTGATATCAAGTCTTCAAAATAATATTCCTAATAAAATTCAAAGAGGACAAGTGTTTCCATTTTCAACTCCCAATACTAGCAACAGTTCTGCAAGAGGACAGAGTTCAAATCAAGAGAAACTCTATCCTCCACAATTTGAGGTTCAAAATCACTACCCCAACATTATGAATTCACTGAATAACCCATTGTTTTTATGTGAAATAATGGTCATTGTGTGCTTTAACAACATCAACATAGGCCATTATTAGAAACGTTTGTTTCACAAAGACGACTAGACCAAATTCTAGGAAACATTACTCATTGGTCTTGCTAAGCATTTAACACTTGGAATCATCATATTCAAAGTAAGTACAACTTTGATTTCTATGTAGCTCATAGAACAACACATTCAGGTAGAAAATAATATTTGATAAAGGATTTGGAAATACGACAATTTATGAATACAACTTGAATGTGAAGGCAGGAAATACAAACATTAATTCAAGTAGAACAATGATGTTTGTTATTATTGTTGAAAATGCTACCAGTAACTAACTTGGAACAATAAATGCTAATTTACAACAACATATTATTGAACCAAAAAAGTGATATCAAAGCAATATCGTACCAGCATATAAGACTGATATGGAAGAAAGAGATTCAAATAATAAGGATAGATGTAATGCATATTCTAATTTCAATAATATAGGGTATTTCAAATCCAAAAATTCTTGGACCTTCACTTGCTACCTATAAAATTCATACGGGACAATGGTTTTATTAACATTAGCTGATGATCACGTAATTGCTTCAATCATTTGTTCGATATTATATTTTTTGTTTTTTATTGGTATTAGCTAAAATCAATATAAATTTACAACAATATAGGTGAGTTAAAACAACTTATATATATCAGCTGGTTGTTGTAGTCAACTTTGTTGTATAATTATATGATTTAACTAATAGCAACATCAAAAACAATAAATTATATAATATCAAATTAGGATTAAAGCATTAAAACCTAATCATTTGAATAAAATTTAACAAACAACTGTCATATGAATTGGTTAATTTAGTAACTGAAGGTCAAAAGATTTATGAACCAAATACCAGATTATGATTGAAATTAGAATAGGAATCACAATGTTTTCTCAATTGAATCACTTCCTTCATTATCAATCTTATTTGTCTCATTCTATTGCTCGGATAAAACATATGTCGTTTCAGCAATAGTTGACTGTGAAAAGTAGCATGTACGTTCTACTGCATCCACTATCACATCTATCATCAATACATTGACATCGTTTTGCTACCTAAATATGTTGTTTGTATTTCGTTACATTCACATTAAAATTATAGTCATTAATGTCAAATTCTATTACCATATCAAACATTATTTGGCTATCTGAAGGTGTGGTTTTAGGCAGCTACATTGAATCCAAGTTGTACTAATGTTGAGTATGACGATTCCAAGTGTTAAAGTCGCTCTATGAGTAGTTTCCTATAAATGAGTGTTGTAGTCTTGGTGAACCAAAATTTCCCCAATTAATGGTCTATATTGATGTTGTTGAAGAACACCACAAACCAAAATATTTCTAATAATTGCATATATTGATGTTGTTTAAAGTAGCACACCCAAAACATAATTTTTTATGGAGCAAAAAAATAGTTTTTAATGGAATCTTAATGTTGGGTGTGGGGTTGAACCTGAATGTCCTTGGAAGATAGAATCTATTGAATTGAATCTACCCTCTAGCAAAAATGTTTGTACGTATTGGGAGTCAAAATGGGAAACTCTAGTGCTTTTTTTTTTATTTGACTTAGGAATGGTTTTTAAGATGGGGCATTGTCCCATTAGACATCCTTTTTCTTGAGATAACAATAAAGATTTTTGGCCTTAATATACAATCTACATTACACTCTTCTAGAGATCTCGCATTGTTGATGAAGCGATATTTCTCCGATCGGACAAGAATTTGTGGCACTTCTAGACATCTTATGAATTGAAGAGCTAGACAAATGTCACACTCAGATTATCAACTCCTCTCCCCCCCCCCCCTAAACAAAACATATACATTGGTAGAAGTTAAGGCGATCGTCGAGGTGTATATACATAACTATAACAAGAACAAAAGACTAAACAATCGATTTGCTTTTCTATAAAACAAAAAAAATATTTTTTTATAATTAAACAACAAAAAAACTACAGAAATGGTGTTATTAAATAAAGAAAAGATGATTCACGATTTACTAGAGGGGAAATAACTAAAAATCTAAAAGGGAATTGATGTTACCAATCACCACCAAGTATAATATCAATAATTCTCTCTAAGAAAGGTACCAAAACCAAATTTTGTACATAAAAAATCAAGGGGTTTGAGTTGAAATATATTTTAGAGATGTCACCTTTTGTAGTCATTAAGACTTCATTAATATCCACCATTTTAACGAACAGTTTCTTTGTTTTGTAATTAACTAGCACCACCCGAACTTCATCTATTATACCATAATAACTAATTTACCATAATAACTAATTTCCATTGAATTTCAATTCCTCAAAAAATGTCATAAAAGGAGATACAAAATAAGAATTTTCTATATAGAAGCTTGAGTTTATTGGAGTCAAAATTAACCCTTTTGGGGGTATTATATAGGAATTTCAATGGTAAGTGAGTATTTTCCA
This sequence comes from Solanum habrochaites, assembly GCA_027704765.1. Classification (NCBI taxonomy): domain Eukaryota; kingdom Viridiplantae; phylum Streptophyta; class Magnoliopsida; order Solanales; family Solanaceae; genus Solanum; species Solanum habrochaites. Next base: position 53,580,839 of record JAKWJA010002498.1, read on the forward strand.
AATAATTGTTTAGTCCGTATTGATAGGTTTGGTTCCACTTTTTAGTTCTTCATATTATTCTTTTTTAATAAATGATTTTTTTAATTAATATAATTCATTAGGTTTGGTCTTCATAGTAATTAAAGTGATATTTAACAAAAAAATATATTTTTACACCTTGTGTTATTCCTCTAAAAAACACAATGTTCTAAACCTTATATAGCCCTAAATAATATATGTGAAACCCTAAATAACAGAACGCTCTAAACCCTTAATTCTTAAAATTCCTAAACTCTAAACCTAAAAACACAAATAAAACCTCAGTCCTAAACCGTAAACCCTAAAACACCTATGCAACACTAATCGATAAAAATCCTAAAAACCCCTGAAGCTACAAAAACTCTAAGAGCTAAACCCTAAAAAAACCTAAATACTATATGCTAACACCCCCCCTTACAAAAAAACAAAACGAAAAAAACCTAAGCCTTAAACAGTTAGGAATTAAGGGTTACTTTACAATAAATGTGAGTTGTAACGAGTGTGGTATTATGACCCTTATATGAGAGTAGTACGTTTGGGCCTTAGTATTAGGTTAGGACAAACAAGTGCATCAAAACAGTAACCGAGAATTTATGTAGTCAGACAAATTCTAATTAGATAATGATTTTTCATATGCATCTCAAGTAGTTATATTTGATTTTTCAATTCGTGGAGTAGACTAATGAAAGCATATTTATTACCCTTAAGAGTTTGGTCGAACGGATTCATATGAGGCAACATAAACCTCTAAATAAATTTCAAATTTTCTCTGCGTTAGGTAGATATGAATTTAGAAGGATGGTAGTAGTGGGTTAATAAAGAGGAAGTCAGACTATTACAAAAAAGAGTATTAAGCGACTTTATAGGTCAAATGCGCGGTAACAATTATAAAAATGACTTCTATTGAAGCGAGAACATGTAGATAAGCATCTCAAAAGAAAACTAAGAAGATTGTTAGTACTTAACACATAGTGAGTTCATATCCATGAAATTAGCGATTTCCAAAGTCCACCCATAGACGGACCTTTCTTTTAATCAAAAGTAGCAAAAAGCCAAGGGAAGTTCATAAAAAAATAAAGAATGGCCAAATCAAATTAACAAAACCTGACCAGTGATATATTCTTGGTGTTCTTTTGTAACACTATTTAAGTAGACCAAGATATCACAATGTGAGAACAAATAAATATTTCATTCCTGGACAATATGTTTAGTAAGTCTAGTGGTGGATAAAACTTCAAATCATATGTAGACTGTGTATTGACCAATCAATGGACAGTAACTGTATAAAACTTTGTGCCACAAGATTACCAGACAAACTGATGATCTCTCATGTTATTTTTTTTGTATTAAATTGTAGGTTTATAAACCACTATTTTTATGGGTTTTAGCGGAAATATTTACGTAGTTTGACTAGAAATTAAGGGCAAGCATGAAAAATATTTTTGTTGACTTCTTTAATTTTGAAGACTTGAAGAAATTTTGGATATGCAAAGGTAGTCACCACCAAACTGTTCGGATGGAGACATAGTTGTTATTGGATTCCGACACGATAAGTAAAAGTTAATGATCATGAAAATATATGGCAAACAAATGAAATAGGAATTAAGGTTCTTGTACCGATCCATAGGAAAGTATGCATTACGATGGTCTTCTTCCCTCATTTCTTGTAGTAAATTACAAATCGCATTCCTTTACAACTCCGGACATTTCCCAGTCCACTCATAGAGAATTCATTGCAATCCTAAAGTAGCCGTTGTTTAATGACCAAAGGGCTTTCTAAAAAATATAAGGAATGACACCAAGAAACAATGACAACGGAGACAGTGAATATCTTTAGAATTCTCTGACAACATATTTTGTTGTTAGACAAAGATATTACATTATTGATAGCAAACATATTATCATACTCATTCTGCCAATATTTTGAGTAAGTCTAGTGGTGGATGAGATTTGAAAACAGATAGACTTTTATATTCACCAATCATTGATTTAATAAATCTATAATAAATTTTGTCCTACATTAAATCAAAAAGTGATGATCTTTTTCTTTTATTATTTGGGTAACAAGGAAATCCTTGGGGTCATTACGCACACAGGTGAAAACTTGATGTATAATTGGCCGCGCCTTTTTCATTTTCAACATAAATTCCATTCTTTTGTCGAAGTTTATGACGTGTGCCTAACCCACGTATCACATGTACGCTCGACCATAGACAAAGGCCTAGCCTCTAAAGACAATCATGGGTCAATAGAAGATGTTTTCATTTAGACCTACAGAAGCATTAAATGCCCCATATTCAAAATAATAGTCCTAATAAAATTTAAAGAGGAAAGAGTTTCCTTTTCAAACTCCAATATAGCAAAATTTGCCCAGAAGGAAGAGGTTAAAGTCAAGAGAAACCTCTTTCATCCACAATTTCAGGTTCAACCCCACGACCCCAAATTGAGAATTCATTAAATAACCTTTGTTTTATGAAAAAATTGTTGGATTTATGTGCTTTGAACAACATAACATAGGACGATTATTGGAAAAAATGTTTAGTGCACAAAAGAAGGACGCAGACCAAATTATAGGAAACATTACTCATTAGTCTTGCTAAGCATTTGACACTTGGAATCATAATATTCAAAGTGAGTACCACTTGGATTTCAATGTAGCTCATAGAACGACAGATTCAGGTAGAAAATAATATTTTATATAGGTGTTGGAAATACGATAATTTATAAATACAACTTGAATGTGTATGCAAGAAAAAAATATCTTAAAGTAGAACAACGATGTGCAGTTTTAATAGTGAAAATGCTACTATTAAGAACATGGAACAATAAATACTAATTTAAAACACCAAATTGTTGAATCAAATATGTCTTATCCAAGCAATATCGTGACAACTTATAAGAGTTATATACAACAAATAGATTCAAATGAGAAGGAAAATTGTGATGCATATTCTAATTTCAATAATATGGGTTATTTTTTCAAAAATCTTGGACCTTCATGTCCTAACCTACCCAATTCATATGAAAATGAGTTTTATTAAGTTTATTCTAATGATCAGGTAAGTTCTCACTTGTGTTTTTTTATTTATATAAATATTTGTTTAGTTATTAGTATTTGCTAAAAGCAAATAATTACAAAAATATAGGTATAGTGTTAAACCGAGTGATATGAATCAACTGTTGTAGTTCAATTTGTTGTACAATTTATATTGATTTTAGCTTAATACCAACCAATCAACAGCAAAAACAATATAATATAGATTAGATGAGCAACTAACCTAATCATCACAGTGAAATTGATTAAAAACTCACTTTCATATGAAACTGGGAAGTAGCATATGCGGTTTAGATTTCGAACAATAACAAATATGATTGGAATTGGAATATGCATCACAATCTTCCTTCTCAATTGAATCCTTCCTCCTATAACCATCTTATTTATCATGATTATATCGCGATTAAAACTAAACTACTAAACGCAAACGAAATGGATGTTCTACGGAATGCAAGGAGGCTCATCAGTGACTCTTAAGCTCATTTAGATCAACGAAATGCCGAGTGAGGATCCTTATTTCTTACGTTTGCATCATAAAACGATGCAGGACAACTAACATCAGTACATTAAATGTTCGATTATGCAAGTTGGTAAGTGAAACAAAATTTTGGCTAGAAAGGGAGTAAGAATGTATAATTATCTTGACTAAATATATGCTTAAGACTCTGAGAATATATATACAAGTACACAATAATATCAAATACAATACTGATGTATTTTAAAAATACAATATTGTTGTTTATAAAATTACAATTTACCCTAGGGAGATTCTCTAATTGAAAACCATAACTTATGATTTATAGTTATGATACAGAGGTCTACCGCACGCTGCCAGCGTATCCTATACTCGGTCAAAGGTATAAGATATGAACTTCCTAATGAATCCACTAGTAAATTGTGAAAAGAAATTATCTAAAGAAGTTATGACCACCCCACCCCCCCCCCCCCCAACCCACCCTTTTCTAAACATGGTGGCTACAATGGTTATGGGGGCTATGATTATCTAATTACCCCCATATAGAATATCAATACTACTCCACCAATATTAACTGGCTTATGTTTAAAAAAAACAGATTTATGGTTTGAGATTAGTGCTCAAAACATAGCTTTAAAAAAGCTCTCTTAAAACCATCGTTCCTCTTTCTTCTATTAAAGATATAGACATAGGCTCTGTGGAAGTCAGCATTCCCTTCGTTCTCACAAAGTTGATAACATTTTGTTTTAAAATCTTCGGGACTACTTAGTTCCCTTATAACTCTTGAGAAGTACTCAACTTGATACTCTGCTACTGAAACTTTAACTAGTACGGAAACTTAGTTCCGTTAATTTTAAGAAATGAACGCCAAATCTTTACTCTTTCTTAACTTTAACTGTATGCTTTAACAAAAGTGAAAAGTTGGGAAAGACTTTAGAAAACTTAAATATTTTACTTTATCTTGCTTCTGAACTCGTAGACTCCGCTCTTAACTTCCTTAACTTCGATCTTAAGTTTTCCTATAAAGGATTATGGATTCAAGGATTATGATCTCCTGTTTATGGATGAATTTGTGATATTTAGATGTAATCAAGAGTGTTGGAATCAATTAGGAATGAAGGGTACATCACCTAGGAACCAGAACAAAAAGATAGGGAAAGAACGGTAACTGCAGGGGCTCCTGGCACTGTGAGAGGTGCGGACAACCTAGGCTGACGGACAGAGGCTTTTCTAAGGCACGGTGTGCCAGATCCTGACGGACAAACTTTGTCGTGAGGGGTTTTTGACCCATCGCACCCCAGCGTCTATCAACTGGGTTTTCCGATTTTCTTCTTCGTTTTTCACAACTAAACCATCCCAAACTCACATGAATCCCACCCAAAACACGTAGGATAACTAAATAACTTATTAACCAATTTTTTAGACTCAAAAACAGTCTGAAAACGTGGATTAAAACTAAAAAGAGATCAACAACAATTCAACCAAAAAGAACATCAAACATTTCATCAAGAACTTCAAGATTCCTGATCTATGTAGCTGTACATAAATAAGAATCAAATTGGCGGTGGGTAATAACCCAACACAAATGATCTACATATGTTAGGGTTACCGTCAATGAAATCCAAAAGCGAATTTTTTGGCGTCTTGCGTCCTTATCTTCTTTCCCTCTTTCCCTTTATCTCAAAACCCCTAATTCTTATTTTCTAAGTGTGTAACCTGAATGGGATAAATTTAGGACCCCAAATATTACCACAAATATTAGTTTAAATAATTAACGTAGGAAAAGAACAAAAACACCTAACAATCCGGATTTGGAACTCTTCCTTGCTCAACAACCCAACTTCCAAAAAGTCAGATCTCCCTCTTAGGACCTCGTAAATCTCAAACATAGCAGTGTTGGAAAACTCTTCCTACGAGATCTCCATCATATAAAGTACTCACTAAATTCTCCTAAGATTAGAATTTCTGGCCATATGAAAAATTACAAACTCACTTTGAAATCTGGAACCCAATTTAAAGATTTCTTACTTATTCCAAAATTGATTCTTGTTGGTTTCGTATCTTAACCTTAGTTTATCTAGAATAGACATGTACTAGTAATAAATTTTTAAATATGTATTAGGCTAACAAGTGCATTAAAAGATGTTTACCCAAGACTTGTATAGTCATACAACATTCTAATTAAAGTGTATGATTTATGTGCATATCAGGATTAATATATTTGAGTTATCAATGTGGAGTGGCTAATGTAAGCTTTATTGATTACCCTTAAAGAGGCTGGTCGAGGAATCATATAAGGCAATGATAAGATCTTAAATAAAGTCATGTTTCCTCTGGTTTGGTAGATATGAACATAGAGGATGTGTTTATAGAGGATAAGAAAGAGAAGTCAGACTATTACAATAAAGTAAGTGACTTAAAGGTCAATACAGGTAACAATTTATAATAAAGAATTCTATAGAGCAAAAAAGAGGCTAAGATTAAGCAAACCAGTAAGGAAAAACTAAGAAGGGATATTAGTTACTACACATTTAGAGAGTTAGTAGCCAGCGATTAGACATGTCCAAGTTCTACCAGTGTAGGACGAACTTCTGTGCAATCCTAATATCAAAATTGACAAAAGGGCTTTCATAAAACAAATAAGAAGACCAATGAAAAATGACAATCACGTGACAAGTGAATATTCTTAGTGTTCTGTTGTGGAACATCTTTCTACGTAGACAAAGATATTACACTGATAACAAATAGCATCCTCATTCATGACAAAATCGTGGTGTCTATTGGAGGATATATATATGAAACATATTGACAGTATATTGACCAATAATGGTCAGGAACTATGTAAAAACTTTGTGCCACAAGATACCAGACAATATTTGATCTCTCATTTTAGTTTTTCGTTATAAAATTGTAGGTTGATTAGCCTAATTTTATGCGTTTGAGATAAATCTTGTGTTAATTGATTAATAAATTTTTGGCCACCCATTCATGTATATTTTTATTGATTCTTTAAAATTTGAAGACTTTTAAGAACTTTTTCATGATATGCCACCGAGTAACCCAACTTGGAGTTGGAATGAGCCATTGGTTTGTATTGTTCAGAAACGATAAGTGGTAACATATTAAAATGCATATACTTTGATAAACAGGAAATTAATATCAGGTACTTTCCACATTGTACTACAAAGAATAATAAAGTTTCGGCATTACTAACTGTATAAAAAAAGCATCGATGAGATGAGTATGCATTCCCTGATTTTCAAAGTAAAGAAGAACAGAGAAGGAAAGGAAAAAAATGCTCATGAAATTAATCACCCCTGAAATACAATAAAGGTTCCTTTTACTGCTTCAAAGGCAAAGGATGGCATTTACACTATGTATGATCCCAGTTGTTGTAGTAACTTCTAAATCTCGTTCCTGGAAAACTCCTGACACTTACTAGTCACTCATAGGACAGCTTCCTTGAAATACAAATTAGCATGAATGACCAAAAGGGTTTTACACAAAAATAGAATGACCAAACAAAAATGACAACACTAGACCAGTGAATATCTTTACCATTCTCTTGTTAATATTTTCTATACATAGACAATGATATTACACTATGATAACAAATAGCATACTCATTCCTGTCAATGTTTTTAATAGTCTAGTGGTTAATAATATTTGAAACATATTAGACTGTACATTGACCAATGAATATTAATAACCTTATAAATAACTTTGTGCCACAAGATATCAGAACAAGTGCTGATCTTTTTCTTTTTCTTATTTTGGTACTAAGAAATCTCAAGGGTTATTGGCATACAGTTTGAAACTTGAAGAATAATTAGCCCATCACTTTATCATTAACCACTGAAATACCAAGCTTTTATCGATGTATATGAAGTGTGCCTAACCCACATATTACATGCTATGCTCTTACCACTAAACCAAACGCCTAAGACTTAAAAAATAGTTCTTTTGGTCAACAGAAGAGGCTTTTCATTAGACCCTACACAAGCATTAATGCCCCATCATCAAAAGTGAGTTTAGGGAATTTTCAAATGGAAATAATTCCAACTCATGAGGAATTTGGGTTAATTTTTTACATGGATAGGAATCTCATCAGAAGATATTTCCAAAGACGCCAATTTTGCAAATTTTGGAGTTCGTATGGGGGAGATATGACTTTTGAAATTTTTGTTGTTGAGCAGGAAACTTTCTAGTTATCAAGATTTCTAATGTCTTTGACAAACGGTTTCACTTTGTTTTAAGACTTAAAGTTCAAGTCAAGAAAGAGTTAAGCGTTGAGCTTTTTTCAAAATGGATAAGGGAGGGAACTAAGTGTTTCCTAAGAGTTAAATGTTTAATTAAACAAAGGAGTATCAAATTAGTTCACTCTCAAGAGTTTAAGGGCATAAGTAGTCTCTACGGGGATTGAAAACTAATTTTCCAACTTTGAGAATGAAAAGAAGCGGGATTCCACAGAAGACATGTTAGATTAATATAAAAAAGAGGAGGCAAAAATATCGAGTTGATAGAGTGCTATTTAAAAAAGCTCTTTTTTGAGCACTAATCGGTAGGTTTTTAAACATAAAGAGCTAGTTTATTTTTGGGAGAAGTTTTGAACACCAATATGGGGAGGAGTTCAGATAACTCCACATCCCACATAAACCATGTTAGACAACCTGGGTAGAAAAGTGGTCATACTTTTTAGATTGATTACTTTTCACAGTTACGTAGGGAATCCATTAGACCGTTAGCTTATACATTTTACCGGTTTATAGGATGCGGCTGGCAGCGTGCCTAGACAAATGATCATGACGTTAGCTCTTTAAGTGATGGCTGTAGGTGTCCACGACTGGGGTCGATACCTCATACGTTGTCGATGGTCGTTGACTCTTAGAGGTCACAGACAAGCACAAATTAACGCTACTTTATCTAGGTTTATATTATAGCGGAAAAATTTGACTTTTATACTTAAAATTCAATAAATACATGTTTACTTAATCATAAACCTTCACAATCCAATAAGGTAAATTAGGATCCATAAAATGAAAGAAATAGTTCGATACGGCCTTAAGTGATACTGTCACAAGGACACAATACAATTGTCTTAATAAATGAGGAACGAACTCTAGTGGAAAAATACTCCAATAACTAAAAAACATATATATAAGCTAGAATTAATGGGCTATGTACTTGAAATCTAATGTGGACCTACCAAGTCGGATGATATTCATAGGATAGCTGTAGTGTCATTTCGTATGTTCTAGTGTCCTCCTGCACCTGCACCTAAAAGTATAGAGTTTTATGGGATTAGTACACACTTGTACTATGTATGGGTATATGCAAGCACACCAAGAACATTCATGATTAAGAAGAGCTCTTTCCTATCGATATAAAATATAGAAAGTCAAGTCAGTGGACTTGCAAAATTCCAATTAGGAAATTCATGACATGAGAGTAACATGCATCATCATAGGTATAATTTTGCAAATTGCACATAACATATTACACATATCATATCACATAGTTCATATCATTATTTAATATTCCACGAGACCTTATAATCACGGACTTGACATTAGGAATTCCAAAAATGAGGGCTAAAATTATGAGACCATAACTAGGGAGCCTTAATTAACAAACACAGAGTCTGCTTCATTCATTCATATGTACTTCATTTTCATTATTTCATATAGTAGTTCAACTACAAATCAGACCTAATATCTAGTTTAAGACTCTCATTGGGTTCCCTGTGCAATGACCAAGAATAACCTAGTGTCATTACTTAAGTCTAGATCTCCTCTTTATTATGCTATCCTAACACATGTATCGTTCATTTCATTATGTACATTCGTTGAGGCTGGCCTCATTCTTTCTATGGGAAGTTTAATCTTAACCCACATAGATCATGGGAGCATCATAAAATCCAGTGTGTAACTCCCCCCATCGAAAAGAGGTGGAATCACCGGCAAAAGTGAACCAAAACATGCTACCGTATATAGAGAATTGAACCTTGCGAGATCCCTTTATTGGCAGTATAGGTTCAAACACTACGACATATAAGCAGACTCATACCGGCATTGTGGACAATCTCATCTCATGAGAGTTACGTGAACCTCCGCCCTTCTCGAAAGAAGGCATCACCGCTCATATCTAGCCTATCGGTGATCAATATAAAGTTCCATTCCATAAAATTCATACATCATGGAACCTGGCTTTTAGCATGAGGACATCATAGCATATTTGATTACTTATCATATTATCTGTACTATTAAGTATGCATTCACCTCAATACTTTCATTAGACTGTTCATAGAGACTGATCTCTTCATTCGCTTTACACTCTCAAAAGTGAGTACGTTTTGGTAACATTTACTTAGCTCATTGAGAATTCTCTATCTTCACATAGCATCTTAAGATTTGTAAACCTTCATTAATTAACTTAACACATTTGCCTTTAAATTATTAACCCATTTCCGTGAATGTTAAATTCATTCATATGTATGCACTAAACCAATAGGGTGTTTAACACTGTAAACCTAACATTGCCAAAGGTTACATCATTTTAATCACATCACATCTTGTCTGATGTTATTTTAAACGTTATGCTAGAACTTATGAGTCAATACATAAAAGCCATTAGGCTCATTCATAGTTTTTCTAAGTGATTCATGTTACGCTTGAATAATTAGTGGTGGTTACCAAGACTTATGCCATATTGTAGTATGCCAAGGATTGATTGTCGATCTTTTAAGAGGCAGCATTTATTAAATATTTTTATAAGTAGGACTTAGTTTTCAATACTGAATTGTTTGGCATGGAACCAGATTCGAATCCCTTGAACAACAGTTAATCTTATTTTAAACTTGATAATGCATTTTTAGATTTTGGAGGGACCCAGTTGATTCCCATCAACACCATAATATTCTTTTCTGTTCTCTTCTTTTTCTCCATTAAAGGCAATGAGTTTGTGGGGTCTCAACCACCCACAAGACTCAATAGATTTTTAAATTTATCTCTTAACTTTCTCACCTTATCCAAGAGATTGTGGGTTCAATCCCCACTCCCATATTATTTTCTCCTGTCTTTTTTCCTAACTCTCTCATCCATTCAAGAGGTTGTGGGTTCAATCCCTACTCTAACATTTATTTTCTTCTTTATTTTTTCCTAACTCTCTCATCCAATCAAGACGTTGTGGGTTCAATCCCACACTCCAAATTCTATTTTCTCCACTTTAACAGAAATCTTCTCATTCCATTCAAAAGGTTGTGGTTCAATCCCCACCTCTCCACATTTATTTTTTTCTCCTTTTTTGCCCTAACTCTCTCATTCAATTCAAGAGGTTTTGGGTTGAATCCTCCACTTCCACAGTTTATTTTTCTCCTTTATTTTTCCTTCTAACTCTCTCATCCATCAAGATGTTGTGGGTTCAAATCACACTCACCACATCTATTTTTCCTTTAATTTTTCTCTTGAAAATTTTTATGTTATTGTATTTGGTAAAGGTCATTGGTTTCAAATCCCCAATGACCCACATTTAATTTTAAAAACAACATAGCTAATTTTCTCATCTCCTTGACCGAGACTCCAAATCCTTTTTTCTATCAACTTTGGTTTGTTTTTTTTTGTAGCTTCTCAGTGCATGATATATTGGGTACAAAACTAGCTGATCTGATTATTTTACATAAATTTTCAATAATTTTGTACCAACTTTGTTGTGTCCGAACCCATCTCCAAATGAACTCATTTGGTGCATCTTTAAATGTCATCTTTTTATGATTAGTATTCTTCCAAATAAGTCCATTAAATAAAGAAACTTACACCACTTTTACAAGCCATGATTTACACAAAAATTGCACATAAAATTCAACAATAAAAAAAATATCATCTTTTGAGGATTAAAACCGAAAAACATGTCACAGACCACATAGATTTTCACAAAATTGCGGCAACCTACTTCAATTTCAACAATGCCGATCCATAATCATGAAACCTATCACGAAAATCACACTTCATATCTAATATACCATCAAACATACCAACCTAATATCAGTGATTAGAGCTAGTGAAAGGGAGCCTGTAATGGGGAACAGTCCTATTTTTGAAATAGAATAATAGGAGTCTTAAGGGTCTATTTTGAAAGGGACCAAGCGTGAGAAAACCCTTACCTGATTTTAACATTGTTCAAAACTTGAACTTGCTGCCCAAAACTTATCCATATTCACGTCCAATCCCGAAACTCACACCTTACCCGGCTAGCGTATTACGTTCTACTTAACATTTTCGGATTGCTTTCTCATTTGTGTTTTGCGTGCAAGTTCTTCAAGTGTTAAGAACTTTTGTTCTGTGAATTTTTTATCGCGTATAGCAGATAGGAAGAAAGTGTGAAATTAGAGAGAGATAGTCGTGAAGGAGAGAAAGATAAACATGAGAGAGGTGCAAGACTTAGGATTAGTTGAAGTAGTTTAGACTTAGTCAACTAGGACACTTTGAAATTTTGAAAATGTTATTTAATTATTTTAATGAAATGATCATAATAACCTTACAAAATCAGATTATAAACCTCAATTTAATCCACTTAAATGTTGCTACCGTCGAGGTTCGAACCCGTGATGACCCCATCGCAAAAAAGGATCTCTCCGGGTCGACCCGACCCAAAATGCCCCATTAATTTATTAATTAATATTAATAACCTGATTTTCCTTTTTATTAAATAAGTATCAAATATTAATTAATTAAATTAATTAACCAATATAAATAATCAATCTAAATCATGTCTCCCACCTTTGTTTGAACCCGGGTGGAGCAAGATTTCTGCATAATGGGCAATTTTGGCCCTTTCTATAAAAAATTCCCCTAAAACTTATTAATTAAATAATTTATTATATATTTAGGGTAATTACGATATTACCCTTAGCCTGGAAAAAGGCTATTTTATACCTAGACCCTCAAAACATATGATTTCCCCTTTTCAAATGCGGTAAAGACTCATCCGAGTAAATCTTCATATTTGGGAGGCCTGCATGGCTAGAACAAACCTTTCCTATCTCAAATAACTCCCCAATCTAGTTGGCTTTGCTATCGCAAGGGTTCACTGGTCTTATTCTACGTGCATCAATCTGTGTGAACCCGGTCTAATCTAGGCATTCTAGATACGTTAGACATTACTTAGCATAGTCATTTTTAGGGTTGTTACATTATACCCCCTTAGGAAAATTTGTCCCTAAATGATACTACACACCATACTTGAGACTTTACTCTTTGTTAATTTCTATTTGACTTACTCATAATAGTGCATATTACTCAAGCTTCTCTGAAGCTTCATATTTTATATTGAGGAACTTCCTTCTAAATCGCACTTCTCTTGATGCACCTCAGCAGTCACGCAACACAAAAAAATCATGTCCACGCTACATAAAAACAACAACATGACATGAAAACATGAATTCATTTTAACTCACATAGTATAATTTTTTACACATATGATTTTCGACTTACAACACCAAGTAAACTATTGCACTAAAACATAGTGTTTCTTGAACAAAACGAGCCTTACAAGGAGTATATCTAACACCTTAAATAACATCTTGTTGGCCTTAAGATTTGAAACTATATGGCTTTGTTTGATTGGTCCATGCCATGCCTATTTATACCCTATCTCATTTGGCAACTTAAAGCACACTACCCTGGTTTGATAGTCTATGTGACCATAACACTTATGGAGAAAATCCATACCTAATCTATTCAATGCTTTTTATTGGGGAATATCTCATTTTCATATTAGTAGGTTGTTGCACATCCTTCAAACCTACTAGCAGCTTCACATTAACAGACTAAGGAATTCCTTCCTAAACTAGTCTCATCAAAGCATACAACATTAATAAACACATAAGTCAGCAATCAACACGATGAATCAAACATATTAACTTCATACTAGTGCGTAAAACCATACACATGAAAAACTAAATCAGGCAAAGCACCCGAGACATCACTAGGACCATTCGGCTGAACTTTCTCCTTCCTTTTTTCTCAACCTCTCATATATGGACAATACTTCATCATGTTACCTTGTTTTTTAGAATTGTAACAAGAGATAGAGCCCCTCCTACACTCTCCTCCATGAAGTTTGCCACACTTTCTATAAGGTGGCCACTCGTGAGGTGTATCCAGTTCACTGTTTCTCCTAAATTTGGGATCGAAATACATATCATAGCGACCCTTGATGAACTTTACTCCCCTTGGTGGGAGAGTCTCTTCTTCAACCTGGGCTTATCCATAATTTCATTACTACTCTTCCTTGAACAAATTTTCTTAGCTTGTCTTGACATGTTCCCTTCCCTAGTATGTTTTCTCTTCTTGTTTTCCTCCACTTTTCGGACACGGACCATAAGTGTTGAAAAGTCCATGCTCGTATGCAGCATAGATGCCTAACACTCCTCCTAGAGATTCGCAAAAATCTTTGATCTAGTGTAAATGGGAGGAATCATCCTCATGAAGTCCCTTAACCTGCTAGCTATGATGCTGGCAGGTGGGTTTTTCCTGGGAGCACCTTGTTGCTCTTCCTGGGCTGTCATAGTCTTAGCATGTAAGGTAATGGCTTGGGCCAGCTGTACCAAGGGTGTCTTAACTTCTCCATCTGTCAACTCAGTTGGGTTAACAGACATTTCCCTTCCAGCACAAGGAGCCTGGGGAGGAACTTGATTTACCCCAACAGCTGCTCCTCCAATCTCTCCACCTGTGTTTCTCCTCGTATTCATCTTTTTGAATCTCAAAAGTTGATGTTAGATACGCTCTTAACACCAAGAAATCAGACATTAGAGAAGGCATGATAAGATTAGCAGAAGAGAATTTTTCCTATGCATCATGCAGTCTCTAATTCATGATAGTGATGCACTTCACTACCATGACATAGAAACTACTCGATGTGGTTGATGAGAACTTATTATCCTCGAAATTTAAGCTGATGCTCTGATACCAACTTTGTCACGACTGAGGTCTAGACCATAGACGAGACCAGTATCGTTGACCTATTAGAAGACACAGACAAGCCTACATACGTCATCGCTACTTTATATGGGTTAATTTGAGCAGAAAATTTGAACTTTTTTACTTAACATTCATATAAGACAATCTAACAGGCCAATAACTCTTAAACATTCAAATCAACCATGTAATATTCACATCATCAAATGAAAAAATAGTTTCAATCTGCATTAAGTGTCTGGCCAAAATGACACCCAATATCATGTCTAAAATACAATGAAAAAAATAATTCTAAGTGGAACATACTCCACTACTCAAAACCATATCTAAGCTAAAAATATAAATATAGTTGAGCTTCTTTTAAAGCCTGAGGGCCTAGCCAAGTCCTATGATATTTCAGGGTCTGGATCGCCTGTATTGTCATCTCAAGCTCTAGCGTCCCCGTACCGCCTGCACCGGGCACTAAAGTCTAGGGTTCTATGGGATTAGTACACACTTGTACTAAGTCATGGTCTATATGCAAGCACACACGACGGACATTCATATGAGTAAGAAGACTCGTTCCTATCGATATGACATATGGAAAGTCAAGTCAGTGGTTCCATTTCGGATTAGGAAGTCATGCCCTGATAGTACATGCACATTATAGTTTATAATTTTGCAAATAGCACTAACATATTACACATCTCATATCACATAGTTCATATCATTATTTCATATTCCACAAGACCTTGGAATCACTTACATGACATTAGGACTTCAAAAATGAGGACCAATTTATGGGACCCTAACTAGGGATCCTAATTAACAAGACTAGAGTCTACTTGCGCATATAGTCTATTTCATTCATTCATAATGTACTTCATTTTCATTCTTCATATACTAGAGCATCACAGAGTCCATAAACCTAGTAAACACCTGTTTATTTCGTTTTCGGGCAAAGAATCAATTGTAGAATGAAAACTCTGTGACTGGGTCACTGATCACTTGACGGACCCCTCAATAGGACCCGTCGTCCCAACACATGTGTTAATTTTTCCGTGTTGCTCTCCTCATTTGCCCTCGACGACAAGTAGGCACGTAACCGGTCATTAGCCACAACGGTCCATCGAGCGTCTTCCTTAACAAAACACTTCAACTAGGAAATCTCGGTACTAGGAGAAACAACTCTCCTGGAACTCCCGCGACGGGCTCGCAAAAGTCAAACGACCCGTCGTAGATACGACGAGCCGTCACACAGCAAAACCCTTGACTGAAATTTAATCTATGAATCTTTGATGAAGGACTCTTCATTGGACGGGACCGCATAGACACGACGGTCCGTCAACAGGTTGCGTAACCTAACCTCACTTGGTTAGGTCAAATGTCTGCCAAAAGATTTTAAGGGTGTTTTGTACCATTCGACACTCTCATGAATTAGTGGGGTGAGTTTAATAAGTTTACTTTATTTGGGGGTTACCCAGAAGAACTTTAAATAACTACGTGGTTACTTTTCCCTCCCTCTTTCTCCTTTCTTCTTCTGCCTCTTCGGGTCCCCGCCCCCTCTTTTGTCCGCGGCCCCTCCGTCCGCCGCCCCCAGCCGCGCGGCGCCCCCCCGCGCCACGGGCGACCGCCCCACGGAAAGCAAAGGCCTTGAGAAGTAACTTTTGAGTCGTGATTCTTCGGTGGTGGTAGGTAGGTTTATGCTTCGTTCATAGTAAACTCTAAATAGCGATTGTATGTATTGGGTGGTATTGTAAAGTCTTTCTAGATGCTTGAATTGTGTGGTTTGTATTTTGTGATTGTGTGATCTCAATCTTTAATTCTCTCTGTTAGAGAAATGACACCACACCTGGCATAACGAAGACTTGATTGTAAATGGGAATTGAATTAGATTAGTTGATCGGGTGTCCCACGTTCGCGACACGTAAGTAAGTAGGAGGATCTGGTGTCCGTTCCGACACGTTATTAGGGGATCGGGTGTCCACGATGAACAGAGTTTCCCGACACGTAGTATTAGGGGATCCCGCGGGTGTCAACTTTCCGACACTTAGTTTAGGGTAATCGGGAGGTTTTTCACTCACATTCCGACACTATAAAACTAAAGAGAAAAATCTTGAATCATGTATATACACTCAATTTTGAAGAACTCATGTCCCAAATGAGTATGGGTGGTGGGGCCTTGGTCCTCATAGGGTTGGCGTTGATGTTGTTTTCCCATGGTTCCTTGTAGTTGTTTTTTGCCACCTGTTATAGTATTGTAGTTGATTTTATAATATTACGTGAATATATTGCTTTCCTATTTAAGTTGGCCGATGATAACCTACTCATTACGTGTTCCTTGTACTGACCCTCTTTAATTTTTTCTTTTTGTTATTTTGTGGAGTGAAGCAAAGCGGTGCCATTCGCTTCGACTCGTCCTTAGCCTCTAGGCAATTCCTTCCCTTCCAGCACATCAGACTGCAGTGTAGCTATTACTTACTCCAAGCTCGACTAGAGTTCTCTCCTTCATCACGTCTTGATGTCTTGAAAGTTCGGACATGGGGGGACCATCCCTTTTTTTTAAACCTATTTTTTTTAGCTTCTTAATAACTCTTAGATTTAGAAATTTAGAATAGATGTTTTTTTGGTGTGAATGACTTCCCAGATTTTTGGGGTATGATCGTTGATAAACTTTAAGAAGCTTGTTTAATTGGTTTATAATAAGATTTGATCTTCCGCATTATATTTTGTCTATTATGGTTGAAATGTTTTTGTAAGTGTTGGTGGTTTAGATTTTTGTTTTGGTTTTCGCTCACCTAGTAAGATAAGTGTGGGTGCCACTCGCGGCTCATTTTTGGGTCTGAAAAACTTGGTTCGCGAGATCTTTACGTTCGTGTGGTATCATCACCAAGAACGAGTCTAGTAACGATCCTTTTAGGAACGGTAGGTGGGACGCCCTTACTTTTCTTTGAGATGGTATCGGATTTAGCAAAAATCCCATTCTTTCTTTCTTTCGTGCTATTACTTTGATCCAATTGGGGTATCTATGGTGATAACAATTTTGTATCTGACCTCCTCACTGCTATTTCGTAGATGTTCATAACCTAGAGCAAAAACTGTCGCCCACACCAGCAGCAAAACCGTCAAGACATGGTCATCTTAGCCAGCCACTGGGGCTGTAGCTCTAAGATGATTCAGTGGCAAGAGGGGCCCCGTGGTAGAGGTCGCGAAGTAATCCTCTATGAAAGGTAGAGGATCAAACACCTTGTCCCGCTATGTACTAGGGCGGTGACTCCTCCAACCGCTGATGAGGGTAAAAAGAGAAGGGTGATGAAGGGGGAAAAAGCCCGTGCAGGATGAGGATTACCACCCCAACCTACCCCAGAGATGATAACAAGGTCTTACTTGTCTAAGCATGTTATCTGATCAAGGCCAGACACCGTCCAGTGTTTTTTCTGCACCAGCACCTCAGGTTCCCGGGAGTACAACATGCAGCTGCTATGGCTCTCCGCATGGACGAGCCCAATTTGAAGTTATTGGCACATTTCCTCGATTGAATATAGGGCCCATAATGACAAGTGATCACATGAACTTTGCACTAATTCCTTGAGTCCTAGTTGAACCAAACCCCCTCCAGTCTCAATGGTGCTGAATCTGATGATGGCCATGATATTCTGGTTATTGTCATACTTCTACATAAGATGGACATGTAGAACACGGGTTGAGTTTGTGAAACAATCAGTTTCACAGGGAAATGCCAAAATGTTGGTGGCGGTCTGTACTTAGTGTCAACCATCACAGGAACATCGATGAACTTGTGGGCATCAATTCCTCTTAGCTTTTTTCTGAAAAGTAATATAAACCCCTTACTTGATGGACAATAGAAGTAATATGAGTTCCTGAGTCCTGAGCAAGGCAGGATATCCTGTTATGCATATGAGTCTAAATTTCACTGCACTTCAAGGTGTTGCCACCCAGCTTTTGCTTCAGTCCACAAGAGCGGATTCGCCGCTTTGAGTGAAATTATTGTAGGTCAGTTTGCCGATCCCCCCGCCTGTACAGGTAGCTGCTGCAAAAACAAACAAGCAAAATTCCTTTCAGAAAGTGGTTGACTTTGTAATAGAGGTCGATGGGGTAAGCTAACAACTTCACCACTCCACGCCGGCGTCGACATCTAAGAAGTTCCGTAGGGAGGCGAATATAGAGTGGTTTCTTTACTCTAGAGGAAGAGTTCAAAGAAGGTACTTAGACCCGACCTATTTCAGTCTCACTACAGGCTGTATTGGGTCCATCGAGACCAGTTTCAACATTTTCGCTGAGGTTGGAGGTTATCCCCCCCAGACTTCGTGTCATTCTCACAGAGAACGTTTCTTGCTCCATAGATTGTTATGGTGTGGAGAGACTGGACATATAGGAGGGATTTGTCCAAACTATAGTTACACCAGACCCCCAAAACTTAAGGGAGAGGTGGTCATGGTAGGATCCGCCATTCTGGAGGACGTGGTTGCCAAGGTAATTGTGTTCCACCAAATCAGCCGGGGTTGGCGGGCAAGTTGGAACTACTGAGCACAACATGGTAGGTGGGCAACGAGCAGACAGGTGATCGGGCCCATTTGTTCTGCTTTCCCTCTTGAGATCTGAATCAGATAACGTCGATGCCTTTTATCATGAGGTTAATTCTTTTGGTCTCTGATTTGCATGGCTTTTGTATTATTTGATCCCGGGATCTACATTTTCATCTGTATCTCCTAATCTTCCTTCCCCTTTGCCTACTTGGTCTTGATTTACATTCTGATTTCTTGACATGCCTATTCCCGTGTCTCTACTCCTGTGGGTGAGTTTTTTTTGGATAGTTGAGAAGGTGTATAGGTCTTGCCTTGTGGTTTTTTTGTAGGGAGCAATCGTATGTAGATTTGATTACTTCTATAAGATGGGTGGTTTTTGATGGATGTGATTCTGGGTATGAACCTGCTTCTCCACATTTTGCCATCTTGGATTGGTAATGCTAACACTGTAAAACAGTTGGCCAGCCTAGACAGATTCCGCTAGTGTTGGTGGGTGTACTCATTTTCCTACCCAGTCCGTATTTTCTCTTTTCTGTCTTTTCTTCGCAGCTCAGAGTATGGTTTCAAGTAAAGGTTGTTTAGAAGAAGCCTTCTTGGCACATCTCATCTCAGGGATGATTACTTTTTCCAAAGTACCATTCGATTGAGTCTGTTTCGATAGTTCCCTGAGTTTATGTAGTGTTTTCCTTTCCTGCGCCTTCCTGGTATGCCACCGGATAGGGATATTGATTTTATGCATTGATCCTGGAGACTGTACTCTCCCCTTTCTACCCATTAAAGAATTGCTCCAGCTGAGTTATCTAGATTTAAAGGGCCCAACTTCAAAGGAGGTGTTAGGTAAAAGTGCTTTATTAAGACCATTGCAATCCTCTTGTGGGTGCCCTGTCTTATTTGTGAAAAAGAAGGATGGGAGTTTTTCGGCATATGCATAGACTACATCAACTGAATAGGTTTTACATTAGAACAAGTATCCTCTTCCGCTCATTGATGATTTGTTGCGAATCAGTTTTGGACAAGTTTCTTGTACCTTTCTCATTCTGCAAAATATTGAGTTGATATCTGGTTGTATCATCAATTGAAAATAACGGACAAACAGATTTGCCAAGACTTGCTTTCGAACATGGTAATGGGCATTAAATGAATTCTTATTAATGTCTTTTTGGGCTTAGAATGCCCATGCCCCTTCTCTGCTTTCAATGAGCCCGTGAACGGATTTTTAAGCCAATATAGTGGATCTTTTTTGTGTTACGTAATTATTGATGATATACTAGTAATACTCAAAGAGCAGGAACGAACATGACGAGCATTTTGAAGAATGGTATTGGAGGTGTGTTGATAGAGAAAAAGCTTTATTCCAAATTCCTCCAAGTGGTGACGTTTTGGCTAGATTCAGTGTCTTTCTTGGGGCCACTAGTTTTTTTTCTAATGATGGAGTGATGGTGGAATCCTTTCAACATTAGAGAAAGCCAGTGATAGTTTTGGTTCAGACCTCTAATGTTTACAAAGGTAATGATTCTTTGTGGCTTTAGCTAGCTACTACCGTCAAATTTGTCAGGTATTTTCTCTTTTCTCTTTTTCTTCCCAACTGAAAATTTGACAAAGCAGAATGTTCCTTTGTATGGTCGGACGAATCTGGAAGAAAGGTTCCAGAACCTCACGATTTTGTTTGACTACGGCACCAATTCTGACCTTGCCAGTGGAAGGTAAACAATTTTCATTGTTATTGGGATGCATCTTACTCTGTGGTTTGGGTGTTCAGTGCTACTGCAGAGAAGAATGTATTGCTTATGCCTATCGAGGCAACCTAAATTGCATTAACGCAACTATCCGACCCCCGATTTGGAGTTGGCTGCAGTAGGTTTTTTCATTAAAAAACCATGAGACGTTATCAATATGGGGTTTAAGTGTAGAAGTCTATACATATCATGCATAGTTTACAGTATGTATTAACTCAGAAAATTTGAATTTTTGCAGAGGAGGTGGTGGAACTACTACTGAGGACCTAACGATTAACTAATCTTTTATCACCCAGGAAAAGCTAATTGTGTGTCAGTGCCTTAAGTAGAAAGGCCAAGGGAGCAATGGGAAGTCTAGCGCACTTGCAGGTTTTAGACGCCCATTGGCTAGAGAGTTTCATTCAGATTCTCTACTGACTTTATGAGGTTGGAAGTACGGGAAAAGGAGAAGGGAGGATTTTTGGCCTGTGTGGAGGCAAATCTTCTTTCCTTGACAAAGATTAAGGGAAAACAGTTTACTTATGGAAGCTAGCCCAATTCGTAGATATGGTATTCCCGAGGAGATGCTAAAGGAGGCAATAATTGATGAGGAAGGAGTTTTCTGAGAATTAAGGGCAGGATGTGTGTTGCCCCCCGGTTTGAGGATTTGATTCACACTATTCTTACAGAGGCTCATATTCAGGTATTCTATACATCCTGGTGCACCAAGATGTTTCGTGATCTAAACAAACATTTTTTGGTGGAGTATGATGAAGTGGACATTGTTATTTTATTGCCCAATGCCCAGAATTGTAAAGCAGGTAAAGTTGGAGCACCAAGGCCCCGAAGGAACACTTCCATAAAATTCCCCATATCCTCTCCCTAAGAAATGGAAATGGGAGATTGCATATGGAGTTTGGGAGTTGGTCTGCAGGCAAATACAGTGTGAAAGTATGACTCCATTTGGGTAATTGTTTATAAGGTTCCTAAGTCTGCTCAACTCATTCCGGTCAGATGACTTACAATGCAGATAAGTTAGCCAAACTCTATATCTCAGAAATTGTTCTATTTGCATGGAGTCCACTTTCCATCCACCATATCAGATAGTGGTAACGCATTTACTTCTAATGTTTTGGAGAACATTGCATGCTGAATTAGGTACTAGGTTGGAATCTTATTACCAGCATTTCAACACCTCAAACAACTGTATGCTCAGTCTGAGTTCGAAACGATCAGGTGTTTGAGGATATGTTTCGTGCATGTGGTCAGAGATTTTGGTGGTCATCGGGGATAACTTCTTGCCCTTACGCAGAGTTGTCATACAATAAATATGCTATCACTCAGTATTGATATGGGCCCCATTAGAGCCACTGTCTGGGAGGGATGTAGGTACTCCCATTGGGGATGGTTTTGGATGCATTGAGGTGGAGATCATTGGTGCTACCGACCTGTTGAGGGAATCGTTAGATAAAGAAAAATTCATTCATCATTCAGGAGAAGCTTCCTAGCAGCTCAACACAAGCCAAAGAATAATGCGATCGAACTGTTAGGGGACTTAGTGA
This sequence comes from Solanum habrochaites, assembly GCA_027704765.1. Classification (NCBI taxonomy): domain Eukaryota; kingdom Viridiplantae; phylum Streptophyta; class Magnoliopsida; order Solanales; family Solanaceae; genus Solanum; species Solanum habrochaites. The sequence continues at coordinate 53,603,163 of JAKWJA010002498.1, forward strand.
TTTTTATGGAGGGTGACAAGTCTGCTGAAGGTTTCGCCCATGAAAGGGGTGATTGCCGTTTTGGTAAGCAAGGGTAAGATTAGTCAGAGTATATTTGGGCCATTTGAAGTCTTATGCGAGTGGGGGAGTAAAAAAACAAAAAGCTTAATGAATTAAAGCCTTGCCGTCCAGGTTTTGTCAGGAGTGCACCCACGCGGTATTTATATTTGTCTAGAATGATGAAAAGATACCATGGGGATGGAACTCATTATTCCGTTGGGATTCAGTTCTTCTTGATGGAATTTGGTCTTAATGAGGAGACGCCCTGTTTCTATTCTCGATAGGAAATCCGCAAGTTGGAGATCAAGGGAATTGATCCTCAAGGTTCAACGGAAGTACGGCTGATTGAAGATCCACTGAGAAGGAGGCTGATGATGCAAGCAAGAATACCCACAGCACCTTTTTTTTTTTTGCAGATTCAGGTTACTGTACTCTTTTTTTTCGGCCCTTGTTTTTTCTTTTCTTCTTGTGATCGTTCGAGGGACGAACGAGGGGTAAATTGGTTCTCTATTGTAAAGGACCTGTTTAGATCGTTATCAGGGAAGTAGAATCCAATTGTGATACAAACTAACTTAAAACTGCTGGGTCGACGGATCACGCGATGGACCGTCATGGACCTCCGTCGTCCCACACATGTTTAATTTTCCTTTTCTCTCCTCATTGCCCTCGACGACAAGTAGGTAAAACTGTTCATAACATAGCCACACGGTCCGTCGAGCGTCTGCGTGCATAAACACTCTTCACCCTTCAAACTCCTGATAAGGGTACTGGGAGCGTCTCTCTGACCTCTGCGACGGAGCCTGCAGCACGGACCCTTTAGATAGACCTGACCATCACAAAACCCTTGACTGAATTTTATTCTCTTTAATATTACGGACCTGCAGGAATGTTCCCGTATAGAACGACTGTCCGTCACAATGGTTGCGTACCTTGACTGGTCGGATTTCTGCTAAAAAAGTTTTTAAGGGTCTTTTTGACCATTCATGCAAAACTTCATGAAATTAGTGGGGAGTTGAATAAGTTTTTACTTGGGGTTAATATAGTAACCTTGAAATAAAATAAGGGTTACTTTTCTCATCTTTTTATAATTGATTATTAATAATTAAAAGAAAAAAAGGGGGTAAAAGAAAAGAAAATTTGGATAGGAAAAATAAAAAGAACAGAAATAGGGATACCGAGCGGGAGAAAAAGGGTAGAATCAAAGAGGAAAACAAAGGCAATTGAGAAGTAACTTGTTGATCGCGATTCTTCGTTTGGAGGGTAGGTTTATGTTTTTATGTTTCTCTTCATAGTAAACTCTTAAATTGCGATTGATATTTTATTGGGTGGTATTTTAAATCTTCTATATGCTTGATTGTGTGTTTGTATGTTGTGATTGTGAATCTCCTTCAAGTTCTGAATTCCTCGCTAGTTAAGATGACAACCTTGGCATAACGAGACTTGATGAATGGAATTAATGAGATTATTGGATCAGGTGTCACGTTCCGACCCTAGTATTAGGGGATCGGGTGTCACGTTCCGACACGCGTAGTATTTAGGGGATCGGGTGTCAACGTTCCGACAGCGTAGTATTAGGAGATCGGAGTGTCACTTTCCGACACGGATAGAATAAAGAGAAGTCATCTTTAATCATGTTAACATCCTCATTTTTTGAAGAACCTATTCCCAAATGAGTGATGGTTTGGAGGCTTGAGTCCTCATAGGTGCGCTTGGGATTTTGTGCCCGATGGTTCTTAACCGCCAGGTACTTGGTTGTGGTGCCCCTTTGAGTATTGTAGCTTGATTTTATAATATGACTTGATATATATTGCTATTGCTTTCTTTTTTGAGTTGGCCGATGATACCTACTCAATAGATACTGTTCCTTGTTACTAAACCCCTACTTGTATTTTCTTCTTTTCTTCCTTTGTTATTTTGTGGAATGCAGCAAGCGTGCCATCAACTTCGACTCGCCTCAACTCTCTAGAAACAGTTTCCATTACCATCAACTTCAGGATGAGGCTATTACTCCCAGCTCGGACTGGAGTCTCTCCTCACGTCTTGATGTCTGCAAGTCGGACCATGGCGCATCTTTTTACTTATTTTAGCTTTTAAATAATCTTAGATTAAGAAATTTGAGTATAGATGTTTCTTGGTGTGATGAAAGCCAGATGTCTGGGATGAGAGTTGATTAACTTTAAAGCTGTTTATTTGTTAGATTAATAAGAATTTTGAGTCTTTTCGCAATTATTTTTTTGTTTATTATTGTTGAACATGTTGTAAATGTTGGGGGGGTTTTTTTTTTTTTTTTTTGTTTTAGATTTGTTTTTCGGGGTCACCTAGTAAGATAATTGTGGGTGCCACTCTCGCTCGTTTTGGGTCGTGACACCTAGGATGTAGTTTCCGACTCTCAGTCGGGGTCACTGTGCAATGACTAATAATCACCTAATTGTTATTACTGGTAAGTCTAGCCAACCTTTATATTAACCATCCTAACATCATTTGTATCGTTTCATGGGTAATTTATTTATTTTCATGTGAGCTGACCTCTTCTTTTCTTTTGTAACTTTAACCTTAACCGATATAGATCATATGAGTATCATGAAATCTAATGTGTAATCACCACACCAAAAAGAGGTGGAATCACTAGATAAAGTGAACCAAAACATGCTACTATATAGGGAGTTTAACCCTACTAGATCCCTATATTGGCAGTATAGGTTCAAAGACTAGGAGATGGAAGAAGACCTATACCACTCATGCCGGACAGTCTAATCTCATGAGGATTACATGAACCTCCGCCCTTCCGAAGGAAGTCATCACCGCTCATAGCTAGCCTATCGGTGCTCAGTATAAAAATTCCTTTTTGATTTCAACTCATAACATCACGGAGCTGGCTTTCTAGCATGAGGACATCAAAATCTCATTAGATGTTATTTTCTCATCTTATCATTGTTTTAAGTATGCCTTAACTTCAATACGTTTATTAGTGTTCATATAGACGGTCTCATCATTAGCTTTAAAACTCTCATAGGTGAGTACGTTTTGGTAACATTTTTTACATAGCTCATTTGAAGATTTCTCTCATCTTTCATATTAGCCTCTATCATATTTTTTACCTTACCATCATTTATAACTTTAAAAAAACACAGTTTTCTTTTCATAATTACTCAACCCCCTTAAAGTTAATGTTCATTTTAATCATATGCTAATTCTTGTCCCAATTAAATTGTGTTTTCAAACTTTTACTTAAACCCTTATGGGTTACAAATTACAATCGTTTTTCATCACATGCATGTTAGTGTCACTACTTGCGTATAAATGTATGAATAGAACTTCTGAAGGTCCACAGATACACGCAATGAAGCTTCATTCGTAGTTGATAAGGGATTCATTTTACCCAAGATTATTTGGGTACCAGAACGGTACCGAGTAGCAATTATGCATCGTGTAAATATCCAAGTATTGATTTTTCTATCTTTATTAGTGTCCAATATTTATTTAATATTTGTTTACTTTTACCAGTATGTGTCAAACACATAATTGTGTCAAGGGAACCCCGATTTCAAATATCCCTTGACCCACAATTAATCCTTATTTTAAAAACTTGAATTATAGCAGTTTTAAGATTTGGAAGACCCTAATTCGATTCCCATCAACCCCATAGTATTTCTTTCCTTTTCTCCTCTTCCTTTTTCGTTTTAAGGCAAGGCGGGTTTGTGGGTTAAATCCCCCCCCCACAGTTGTCGTTATTTTTCTTTTAGTTTACTATCTCCTCACTTTCTCACACTAGCATAGAGGTTGTGAGTTCAAACAATCCAACTCTCCACATTATTTTCTCCCTTTATTTTTCTTTAACTCTCAAACTCTCATCATCCATTCAAGAGGTTGTGGTGCAATCCCTACTTCCTTATGTAATTTTTCTCCTTTAATTTTCTCCTAACTATCCTCCATTCAAGTGTTGGTGGTTTCATTCCACTCTCCACATTTTTAATTTTCTCCTCTCTCCTTTATTGTTCTCCTTACTCTTTCATTTCCATCCGTTCCAATAAGTTTTTGTTGGGTTTCAATACCCAATCTCCACATTTTAATATTCCTCACGTCTTTTCTCTTTATCTTCTCATTCCATTTCAAGAGGTTGTGGGTTCGATATCCTCCACGGATCCATCATTTTATTTTTCTCTTTTTTTTTTCTTCTTATAAGCTTCTTATTCCGTTAAAACTGTGTGGGTTATCCATCCCCACTCACCGAAATTGTAATTTGGCATTTCATTATCTCCTGAAATTTTACTAATTTTTTTCATTTGGTGTGGTCATGGTTTTCAATATACCACTGCAATTCACTACAATGTTAATTTTTTTTTTAATAGCATATAGCTTATTTCCTCATCCTTTAAACCAAGAACCAAATATTCCAATCAAGCTTGAATTTTTTCTATTTTTCTCTTTTAATCCATTTTCCCCTCTCATCTTTGTTGATTTTTTTTGTAGCTTTCAGTGTAATGATGTAGTTGGTCATCCGTAGTGATCTCAGTTATTTTACATTCATTTTTCATTGTATATTGTAGCACTTTGTTTTGCCAACCCAACCTCCAATTGCTGGAATTGTTCACCTTTTTATAATTGCTTTTTTTTTAAATGATATTCATATGTTGATTATTAAAAATGCATTTCGTGGATATTTGGTGCAGGTTTTTACACGTGTCCTATTTTTGTATGATTATGTTTAGCAAAGAAATTACCTTTAACAAAAATCGGCAAACATTACAAACAACCACCATCACTCATGATTTACACAACATTCGGCACATAAAATCAACCATAAAAATATCTCATTTTTAGGCAATAAAACTGAAAATCATGTCAACGACCATACACATAATTTTTTCAACGAAATTTCGAGACTACTTCATCGTTCATACAATTCCAACAACATAATCATGAATATATTTATCACGAAAATCACACCTTTCAGACCAAAATCCTGCCCCGCAAATATACAAACCTAAGAATCATTGATAGTAGCGAGTGATAGAACATATAATGGGGAAACATCATAGTTTCGAATAGAATTATCTAGAGATCTAAGGTCTCTGTTGGGAAAAGGGAACCAAGAGTAAAAACAACACATACCTGAATTTAATTTTGTTCAAACCTCTTAAATTGATTTCCCAAACATCACCAAGATTCCACGTCAAATCCCATAACTCCACACACCTTACCACCTAGCCCCTACCTCACACCTTAACCTACCCCCAAAACCCGTACCTACCGGCTCAAGCGTAATTACGTTTTTCCTTAACGTTTTTCGGATTGCTTTCGTATTTTTGTTTTTGCGTGCAAGTTCTCTTTCACGGGTGAAGAACTTTTGTTTTTGCTTCTGATTGTTGTTTCTCACGGTTTGGCAGCCAGAAATGAAAATATGAATATTAAGATGATATCTATGGTGATGCATATGCGATTTTTGCTGAATAGTGGCACTTTCAAGATGTCACCCTTTCTACCCAAACCACTCCACATTTGTATTAATTAAAAACATAATTATTACATATTATAGTAACTACGGTACTAACCTTTATCACCTTTTCATGGAAAATACCATTCTAAAACCCCTATAGAAGACCGTCCAAAAATTAAGATTTCTCCTGATTAAATCGTAAAATACCTCAATGCACTAAGCTTTATATTTCGGGATCCCTACATGGATGGAACCCACCCTAACCTATGATAAGTACTCCTCAACTGAGTTGGCTTGGCTGTTGCAGGTTCATATGTCTGGTTCATGCGAATCAATCAATGTTAAACGTGGGGCTATATAGCCATTCTAGATACAATTAGAACTTACTTAGCATAGTTTTTTAGGGGGTTTTCAGTAGTTTTTTGTTAATCCGCCTTAAGGTTAAATTTGTATTTTATACCCTACATAATAGTATTTTCATAATACCATCAGTACATATTTTATATATATGCTCATATTTTATTAGGTACTTGTAAGATTATGCTGAGAGGTTATAGCATGTTTTTTCGAGTCAACATTTATTCATATTGCATATCTTTAATGTGGTTTTCAAATACTATACAATAAGAGTTTGGGTTCATCCTGATTGACAAAGCCAGATAAGTATTCATTCTTACTCCCTTTCACACCTGGGTTTTTGTTTAGATATTCCAACCGCATACTCGTACAATTCAATGCACTGATGTTTTAGTTGGCCGGCATTAGTTTATAATGCAAAACCTGTAAGGAACAACGATTCCTCACGCGGCGATTTTGTGATACCAAAGTGAGATCCAAAGTCGTGGGTGTAAGCCTCTTTATATTCTGGGACATCCATTTTCTTTTCTATTAAGTAGTTTTGTTCTTTTTCCACCATCCCTTTTCATTCATTTTTAAAAAGACTACGTAGACAATTAGTATTTCAGTTTAGTGTTTAATCGTGCTGTTTGAGAACACTTTGAATGCCTCTGGACCAGATGAGTATAAAAGTACTTTCCTTTAAATTGTATTCTTTTTGTTTAAGTTGAGTTTAGAGTCTTCTGCCGAGTTATGTAGCCTGACCAATGTTCCGCTTAAAGTCCCATCAATGGTCTTTGAGTGTCCCATTCCTACCCAGGTGTAGGATCAAGTAATGACAATTAATAATTAGATTAAGCGACTTTGTAGGTCATGCGTGTAACATTAATAGAAATACTTCTATTTAAAGCAGGAAGAGTTAAATAAGCACTGATAAAGAAAACTAATAGGGGATATTAGTTACACCATGACATTCAGTATCCACTTGCGATTACGTTACCCAAATTATATTAAAGTGAATACACACTTGTTTAGAAAATGCAAAAATAGGTGCCAATAAGCCTTCATGTTGCAATCATTGTTTTTGACCTAAAGGGGATGATACGATGAGGACCAAGTCAAGTTTCTGAATCAGAAAGTGATGGGTTCGATTAGAATTAAATGAATATATCAATCCATGTCTAACTAAGTGTATTCCATTCCTCAATTTTTTTTTCGTTCTAACTCCTGTTAATGTGATTTGCACAACACATTATTTCCCTGAAATATAAATTTTAAAACACTTTACAGATGATTCACATCTATGTTAAAAATTCTCAGTAATAGAGTTTGAGACTTTTAGCCATTGAAGCTAGAATCTTTACTCTATATAAAATATGAATAGTCAGTCTCATATATAATCTATTTAAATACTAACCTCATTACACAGCATACGCCAGCTCACAAATCATGATTTATACCATTCAGATAGAGAACGAAACCATGTGTTTGTCCTGGCATATAGTTATGGGTCAAATTTCCTTAAATGAATTGTCTTATGATATTTCAATTTCATTCAATCACCACCTATGATTCTTTCAATTATAAATTTTCAATTGTGAATAGGCATAGATGATTTGAGTTGTATTCCTAAAGAGCATGGTGGCAAGTGTTGGAATCTAGGAAATCCATCAGTTTTTTTTCAATTCCATGCATTGTAGTCCATTTCATGAACAAAGATTATATATGTTTCATGTAAAATAGATCCATATAGAGTAATGACTCGTGTTTCAAATGTCTGTATCATTTAATGAACCTTGTAAAATAAAATCAAATTATTACAATTTATAGTGGTTTTATGTTAGATGTAATTAACAAGAATCGTGCCCGTAATTTTTTATAATAACCTTTGGGTCATTTTCGTTTTATGCCTCCTATAGTGAGTAAACTTTTGAGGCACTTTTTCTTTTTGAGGCTACTCATTATACGCCATCTACATTGGTATGAGGTACTTCACATAATGTTAGATATGATACAAATGCTAGAGTTAGGGAGCTTGAGGTAGTGGTCATGGTGTCTTTCATACTAGTGTTAGTGCGGACATTTCTATGTTATACCGGGTATATCCGAGATAAAGGACTTAGATGTAGTGATCGCAAGTAACGTCCTAGTCTGTCATCATTTTGTTATTGTATTATTTTATTTTAGGTTCGACATATTCTTATATCTCTACTTATTTCTCTACAAGTATTGATCATGTGTGTGAGTCCATTATTACGCCTATTAGTATCTCTATCCCGCTAGGTGATTCTTTAATGGTGGATCCGATGTACTAGTGGTATGTAGTGATATTTTCTAATAGTGAAACTCGTGAAGACCTATTTTTACTTGATACAGTTAATTTGTATGTGATATTGGGTATGGATTGGTTATATCCTTAACATGTGATCTTAGTTTATTACACTCAGATTACCTCAATAAGTGTGGAAGGGTACTCTTAGTTCATACTCGAAGGGAGTGATATCATGTCTTGATACCTGTCATATGATGAAGAAGGAATGCTTATATTTTTTGGCCCATATTTATGATCAAAGGAACTATGAGAGAGTTCAGAGATTTGTTTTCTATAAACTTTCTAGGTGTTTATCCCCACATCGACATTGATTCTCTTATTGACTTGGTACTGGTGACTAAGCCCGTGTCCTTTCATTCTTATTGGATGGCTTCGAAAGAGTTGAGCGGATTGAAAGAAAGATAGGAAAAGTTGTTTTAGAAAGTAATTATTCTACCTAGTGTTGTACCATGCGGTGGAATGGTGTTTTTTGTGAAGAAGAAAAAGGGCACTATAATGATCTGTATATACTACAGGTAGTTGAAGAAGATTGACTTGAGGTAGGGTCACCATCATCTGAGTGTCAGATTTGGAGAGCATACCCCAAATGCGTCTGGGAGGACTAAGACAAGCCCTTAACATTCGTCATGACATGTCATCACTTAAAATTGCAGAAATTATACACTTTAAATTCTATGTGAAGTATACATAGACTTCATACATAACAATCATGAAAGCATACGTACAATCTTCCAAAAACATTCTCATATTAAAAAACCATCTAAAGAGAACGAATCTGGACTTAGTCAATGAAAGTCAATATGCCATATACGCCTTAATACAAAAGAATCCAAAAGATAATTGAAATACGAGTACTATTAAAATCTACTAAAGTCTTCATAAGCTAGAATATGAAAAGAGAGCATCACCGGACATGAGGACCTACCAAAACATGGAGAAAGAGTTCAAAGCTACTTCAATCGACCTTCTTAATCTTCAATGGCCGGACCCTACATTTGTAGTAATATAAAGTAATGGGGTTAGTACGCCACATTTACTAACTATGGGTACATGAACATAAAATCTAAGGACATGCATAAAACGGATCATTTCTTATAAAGCATGCTAAGTCATTTGAAAATATTCAATACACATACCATAGAACATATACAAGTTAAGGATTCCATCAACATAAAGCATGATCATAATTAAAGACATGTTATGATAGAGTCATGTTAACATTTCATGTTCCATATATCATATAAACATAACATACAAAACACTTACAATTGATCCGATCCACACTCTACAAGTTCAATGGTCATGTGAAGCCCCCATAACCCCACACAACCAACTAGATAAGATAAGAGACCATAAGTAGAGTTTTTCTTCATATAACTTGTAACATAAGTAGTCATCACCTCATAAAGCAATATAAATCCATAAAATGTTCATTAACGTAACCAACTTCATTGAAGAGTAACAACATTTATCATATGCATCATACCTTTCATGTTACCATACTACATAAGAACAATCTCCTAGGACTTCCTTTAGAGTCAACTTGTGCAATGTCTAGTCAGAGTCCCATAACCCTACAAATACTAAGTAGACCCTTCATGTAACCCTATTCAACATCGATTTACTTGCCTTTCATTTTACTTAATGGAACATTCGCCTTAAATGACATAAGACAGTGTGAGTTAAACATGGAATGTGGTGTCATAGAACGCCACACTGAAAGAACGTGGTCTACCCGCCAAAGTAGAAGCAAAACATGACATAGCTTCCTAGGTGTATCCACAAATGAGTATCCTATGATCGCAACTTAATTCAAGAAATAGGAGATGTATTAGACACTTATATTTCTACTTTACATGTAAGCCTTTATCTCATGAGAGTCATTGTGAACCTACCTTCCATCTAGGGAAAGGACGCCTCCAATATATAGTCCATCTATGTTAAGGTTAAGTCCTTTTATGATTAATCTTTAAGTCATCATTTATTCATAAATCTTATCATAAGTAATAGGATATTAAATCCTTGTACAAACATGATCATGGGCTCTCTAAGATTAGATGAGAATTTCCTTTCATTGTAACCCTTCGTATGTTATATTAACATATCATAAATAATCTTGTGTAAAGTGTACAAGAGAATATCCTAAATTTGCATTATCACATTATTATCATAATCTCACGATTATCATATTCGCAGCCCAACATATATAGATATTATCATATACATACATCATTATCATAGTAACATCATTTATAGGCTAACATAAACATGGTTGAGTAATCACGACCTTAGAAGACTTAGTGAAATACTCGATAACATAGCCAATACTAAATCTTCAACTCATAAACAAGACTAGTTCATAAAGCAGAATAAGTAAAAAAGGTCATTAAAACATGCATTCTAGTCATAGTCCCAATCCCAACAATTACATGTTATCAATTAGTAGTATAACCCATTCAAAATCATAAATTGAGAGAGAAACCATGCATCACACGATATTCAAACATTATTAATTAAATACTCAACAATTTGTGTGGAATCAACCATCGAAAAAAATTAATTTTTATCGATAGTAATAAATCTAGAATTTGGAAGAAAATCGATAGAGTAAAAACCCTAGAATTTGAATTTCTTGAAAATTCTTTGAGAGGAACTTTTGGGGAAAGGAATACCAAGAGTGAAAAACGCGAATCTTATTGACGATTAATCCACGAATTTAGGAAGAAAATCTTGAAGTCTTCATCTTCTTCCTTAATCTCTTCTTGTTCCTCATTGGAGTTTTGAAAAGAGAGTGTTTCTTGAAGGATGAGAGAATTTCGGTTTGAATCTGATTTAGGGTGTAAGAAGGGTATAAATCTGATCTATAATAAATATATAGTCGTTCTAAAAATTATCCAAAAGACCCTGTAATTAAAAAAGTCTTTTTATGAAGTTAAATTACCATAATACGACTTTAAAGAATCTGGGGAGTGGCTGCGCGTCGCGGGGCCAATATCCATTATTTTTTTAAAAATTATAGGTAAAAGCAGTGAGGTGCGTGCTATCCTCTTGTCGCGAGGATGCCTCTCAATTCTTGAGGCAGTAGCCTGCGTGTAGGCTGTGCGACGCACACCTCATGTTCCAATCTTGTTCGCAGGCTTCTTTGGCAGCCTACCTACCCATTTTGGGGTCCTCCCCGAGGAACCATAGTGTGGTCTTGGGGGTATCGTTACCATACGTTAGGATACTTTGTACATATTCTACCTATATAATGTCTTTTCACATGTTTTGGACTTCATCTGACACTTTGAAAAACCTTCCCCCAAAAGATGGGCTGTCCACTAGTTTCAAATTAGATAGTTTCCGAATCAAGGTTTCGTGCATCTAACATTTTATCAATGAGTTATACATTAATATAGTCTGCAAATATCTTCTAAATCTTATTCAATGATAAGCTCTAGTCTAAAGTCGTGACATTGTCGGAGTGTAGTGTTACACTTAAGAGTTCGAGATGTGATATACAAATAAATGCTTATGATCGTTAGGGCATTTACGAGTTTGTGGTCATGCCTTGGGTTGACTAGTCACGGGACTACTTTATGGAGTTGAATAACAGTAATTTTTCCTTATTTAGGATCTTTTGTGATGTATTACTCGTGATATTTAGTTTATTCCAAAATGAAGTTTGATCATGTCTTCCACATGAGGATTTACTTTAGAGGCTGAGAGATGAGAGAGGTGATGAAGTGGTTGAAGTTATCACAGTATTCTCCAAGTATGTTTTGGCGGAGTATGTGTCTTTCTTGGATCATGTATTGACAAAGGTAGGTATTATGGTTGACCTATCAAACGTTTGGCAAATTCGTGCTTGGGTGAGACCTAATTCCGCTATCAAGATTTGAAGTTCATTGGATGGGCAGGTTTTCATTGTCGGATTTTCTAGATTTTATCTACCATAGTAGCTCCATTTCTTGGGATTTATGCAGTTTTTATTATTGACAAAGAAAGAATAAACATGTTAGTCAACACGGTTCCAAGGTACACGGTCAGAAGATTTTGAATTTGAGAAAGCTTCTAAAATGAATAAAGACAAAAGTGCAGAAATAAAGGAATGGATAATGTTAATTTCGTGAGAAACCCCAATAAAGGAAATATCTTATGAATTGAATATAAAGAATCAATTAGTTTGATTTGAAGAAAGGGTATAAAGAGGCAAGTAGTTTTAATTGAAGGAGGAGTCTCACTAACAGTAGAACTCCTAATGTTAAAGTTGAAGTGAAGGTATTGGAGTTCAGACTGACAATTAGAAACATGAATAAACTATATGTAATCGAAGAAGATTCCAAATAAGGTAGGATTTGAATTGAAGAAACGATTCTACGTGAAGTAGAACTCTAAGTCAAGAGAGTTCAATTCAAAAGGGTTTAAGGGACAATAACCTATGCTAAATGTTCTTAAAAAGAAGTGAAGTTTTCAGAATATTTGTGCACTTACAGAGAAAAAAGAAAAAAAAAACAATGAGAATCACTTCGCAAGTGCTACAAGCGAACTGAAGGAACACATCGAAAGAGAACTGATTCCTTTTACAGGGTTTATTATTATGATTTTTTCTTTGTAAATGAGTCTGGTTGAATCTTAGATGTCAGTAAACAAACGAAATACGAGTGTTGTCTTAGGGTTGTGATAGCTCGAAGAGTTGGGAAACATACTTAGGAGGTTATGTGGAAGGTTAGAGGAATTCGTGTTAGTTCTAGAATTACAAGAATTGTAATTAAAATCCATAACTTGAAGGTAGGTAGGTAGGAAAGTTATGTATTATCTTTCGTGGAGGATCGTTTTGTGATTTAGTGAAGTTGGAGTTAAATCCTATAAGGGTATTATGTCATGGTTTTTACACCTTTGAGTTGGGGTTTCCACGTAAAAATAGTGTGTTTTTTAAATACGGTCTCTATTGCATTTTGTTGGAAAACGTTAGGCAACTTGTTTCCACACCTTAGGTGAAAGTTAAATCAGTAAATTTTAAGTCGTGTAGAATATAACCATTGACTAAGTAGACTAGAAGAATGATATTTCTTGAACCATAGGGGTGAGGCAGAGTTTTAAAAACTGAATGAGTATAACCTAAAACGTGTTTAGTATTACCGAATAAGGGTGTTATAGGATATTATGTGTATGATGTGGTGTTGGTCTAGGTGGTGTATTGATGACAAAAAAAGATAGAGTCATAACATTTCTTTAACAACTAAAAGTTGAATAAAAAGAACACGCACACTAATATTAACCATAAAACTAGCACATTAAATATCACCGATATGACCCTACACAATGAACAATGATTATGTTCTTAGATTAGAAATTTTAGGGGTATTATTATTATAATATCATCACTCTTGGAATGAAGAATGGAAGGAAAAATTTGGGGATTTTTTAAAAAAAAACAAACCATTTCCCCCCCCCCCCCCCCCCCCCCCCCCCCCCCCCTACTATTTTAAGAAAGAACTTTTCTACTGACATAGTCAGAACTGGAACCGTACCGAGAGTATGAAATCATCCTTGATTCTCAAATAAGATTTTAAGCCTTATAGATTATGGGAAACGACTTCTATGAACACAATAGAATAGAGTTAAACCTCAAACGTGTATATAACAAAAATTTTTCCTAACTAAACTTTGAAAAAAGAAATATCAAGGGCGTGAGTTGGGGAGTCATCAATAGAATCTACTTAAATAACTTGACCAATACGAAGAATAAGAAGTTGTGAGAATTAGGGTAAAACTAAACAAAAATAAATGCTAATATAAGAAAAGAAAGAAATAGAAAGCAACCCAAAGCTATATCAAATAGATACATTCGCATAATTTGAAAGTCACGAGTATAGAGATGTCTAACAAAAATAAATACAAGTCCGCAAAGTGGACCATGACAAACCGTATTAAAGTCAAAAGATAATATTACATATGTATAGAAGAGACAGGTTAATCGAGGACGCCATGTGCTCACCATCGTATATGATATTCCAAAGTTACAAAGGATGGCATAAACGATAATTGCTATTAGCCGGTACTAAGTACTACAGCACGAGAAAATGTAGAGTGTAGCATAAGTACTAAACTAAAAGTACTCATAGGCAACATAGGGAGAACTACCAAGAAAGGTAAAGATTATAACATCCATTAAATTTCTAGGTTAAGACTCAAATAATATCCATGGTCAAAAATTGAACAGTGATTCTTAAATTTTATTAGGTGTTAAGATAAATTATTTAGTGTGGGGATGATTTTTCATAGGAATCAAGGTCTCTAGAATCCCCTGGCCCAAAGTTGATTTGAAATCTTTCAAAATGATTGAGTTTCAATATGAGATATTACGTGGGTAAACATCAAAAAATCATATATCTTAGAACATAAAGAATTAGGTGGCCCATGAACTATCAAACTAATGATCTTTGAGTCCTTTTTACGAGAACGCCATATTTTCTTAATCTCGAGCTTCGGGGAAGAAGTTATTCCCCTTTAAGTGAAGTATCTCTATTAAAGCGTCTCATTCGTTTTTAGAAAGGTAGATTTGTATTTTCCTTTTCTTACCGAGCCTAAAAACGTTTAATTCACCACATATAAGTTTCTAATTTGTATTAGATAACTTTTTCATGTTTCTAAACACTTATAGATTCAGAGTGGAATTTGAAGTGTTCTTTGAAGAACTGGGTTACTTTTGATGCTTATGATTTGCTAGACCCAAGAGCAAGCTTGTCTTTTGTTTATATTTATGATGCAAATAAGTTTGAATTTCTTCCTCAGAAACTTTATGTATTCTTTAGTATTTTCTAAACCTTTTGGGAAATCTATTCTAGCAAACGAGTTTATCGTGATTGTCTATTACACAATCACTAGAAAAAATATGGAGACCTAGTTGAGTTAGAATGGTAGACTTTGAATTTCATTTTATATAAGATGGCTTCATGTGTTATTCGTCAATAGATTTAGAAATGGAGTGTCATGTTTCACATTTCAATGAGTCAGGTATAGAGTGGAGTAGTAGTCATCAGTGCATAAGGGTCCTTTTATTTCGACCTTAAGGAGAGAAATATAGTGTCAAAAGGTTGTATTTTATAACTTAGTCCAAGTTAAGACTAAAGTACTAAGGTACCTCCCATTCAGTATTCCTATTAAAAGAGTTTCTAGAAGTATTTGATGA
This sequence comes from Solanum habrochaites, assembly GCA_027704765.1. Classification (NCBI taxonomy): domain Eukaryota; kingdom Viridiplantae; phylum Streptophyta; class Magnoliopsida; order Solanales; family Solanaceae; genus Solanum; species Solanum habrochaites. Next base: position 53,618,481 of record JAKWJA010002498.1, read on the forward strand.
TGAATAACCCAGAGTACAATTGAGAGATAAATAGATTTTGAAATAGACACATTCAAGATATGGTCATATATAATTCCGCCATATAGAAATGCACCACCGAGTTGAAATAAAAGAAAGAACAGTTGAAATATTTGTAGATTGCGTTTCATTCGACATAGTGTCTCACCTCGGGACGCTCTGGTATTATTTGTTAGAAAGAAAGATGGCTTCCTTAGGATGTGTATAGCCTACCGTCAATTAAAGGTTACCATTAAGAATATGTTTCCTCTTCCAAGATGATTTATCCGATAAACTTAAGGGTGCGAATATAGATCGGTTTGTTATCGTCTTCATTGTTTACATACTAATCTATTCATGAGATGAAGAAGATCATGCTAGCCATCATAGAATAGTCTTTCAGACTTTGCAAGGTGAGGAGTTATATACTAAGTTCTCAACATGAGATATTTGGCTTAAGTCTGTGGCATTTTTGGTTACATAGTATCCGGCTATAGAATAAGAGTTGATTCCCAAAAGATAGAAGCAGTTCAGAGTTTGCCTAGACCCACGTCTCTAACAGATATAAGGAGTTTCTTAGGTTTGTCTGGCTAATATATAAGTCATGTTGAGGGGTTTTCCTATATATCATCTCCTTTGACCAAGCGGACATAGAAAACACTTTTATTTTTCAATTTTACAAAGCTTATGCGTAAAGCCTTCAGGAATTGAAAAACAGGTTAACTATTGCCCCAATTTACTTTACCGCAAGCAGGTACTCAAGGATTTGTGGGTTGTACTGAGGAGGACATTAACCTATAAAACCACTTACACGACCCGCATCAACCCCCCTCCCCGAGCCACTCCATTTTTTACCTCTTTCCCCATCACAAGCCCACCCCAAACCCCTCCTGTACACCCACACTATCAACAACTTGCCTCCTCCCACCCCTGCCACCCGCCGGCAAACACCCAACTAATCCAACTATTCTCTACAACCCCCCCCACTTCCCCACATTCATCTCTAAAAGAACTTACACCCCTCATATCGCACACCGCAGCCCCTGTCATTCCCTTCTAGTCCAGACCCTAACGTCCGCCACTTCCTCAACGCACCGTGGTTACCTAGCTGCTGGACCCAGTCCCCGAACAATCTCTTCCAATCCATACTCTTCTTCCCCTATGACTTTTCTGCTTTCTCACTTTATTTAATCTCCTTCCCTAAATCAACCATATAGAGTTGGTTTGGGTTTTTGGGTTGTGTTATAATTCAGACGGAGAAAGGTTATAGCTTACGACCTCCAGAAAGTTAAAATTCATAAGAAGATTATCCAACCCATAACAAGAATCGGCTGAGGTAGTTTTGCTTTATATATATGGGACACATGAATGGTGTTCTTGTTGATATATTCAATAATCACAAGAGCTTACAATATGGGGTCCCTAGTAAAGAGCTCAATATGGGGACAGAGGAGGTGGTTATATATCAATGATTCTGACAATGAGTATGCTTTACCCCATCCACTAAGGATAATATGGTGGTTGATTCTTAATTGGTTACTATGGGGATAGGCCCCGCCATGTTCAGCCGAAAAGAGGTTGGAAGCCAAATATGTGCACACATTTTCACTACTATAAGTAAGACTTATCGATTTCACAGAAGGAGGATAGTAATGCCTAGGAAGAATCATCACTAGTGTTAAAGGTGAAAAAGAAAAAACAAGACAAACACCTCATTTTGCTTGATTGGAAGCAAATGTTTTGAAGCAAAACAGTAGTAGCTTCGGAAAAAAACAGGGGGAGATGGTGCTTGAAAGTACCAGGGTAGGTGTGCATACAAACGGTTGATGGGACCAGAGAGGATCATTGAGGAAGAAAATATCTCAAAATATTCATCCATCGGGTTCGACAAAGATTGTACATGATTGAGAAGTATATGGGGATGATATGAGAGAACGTATACTGAATTTGTTGCCAAAGGTCTTAAATTTATATTAACTAAAGTAGAGCCCCCAAAAACCTGGGGAGTTGACTTGAATATAGAACTTCAAGAATGGCGTGGGAGATGATTAATTTGGAATTCATCATAGGGTACAAAGGCCTCGCAACAGCATGCATTCAATTTTTGTAGTTGTAGATACAATGAAAAAATAACCCCAAATTTTTAATGATAAGAAAGACTTCTCATTCTGTAGAGCGTTACAGAAAGTTAAACATTCAGACGGTGGTGAGACTTCATGGAGTCCCAGTTTTGATCATTTCAGATAGATATGCACAATTTTTTGCACAATTCTTGAAATCTTTCCAGAAAAGTTTGGGTTCAAATGTAAACTGAAGTACTGTTTTTCATCCTCAAACGGATGGGAAAGGATAGTGTACTATCGAGATATTGGAAGATATATTTATGGCTAGTTTGATCTATTTCAAGGGAAATTGGATGATCACCTACCTCTCATTGTGTTCTCTTACAACAACAATTATTATTCAAGCATCCAAATGGTTCTATAGGAAGCTCTTTATGGGAGAAGATGCAGATCTCCTATTGGGTAGATCGAAGTTGGTGAAGAAGGGTAGTAGGAAAAAATTTCACCAAGCTATGGAGAAGGCGAAGGTGAGTCAAAAGAGATTTAAAATTGCACAGAGTCGTCAAAAATCAAATAAAGATGTTATTAGAAAACCGTTTGAGTTTTAAGTGAATGATTAGGTATATTTTAAGGTTGCACTTATGAGGGGTGTTATAATCTTTCATAAGAAGGGAAAACTTAGTCCCTAGTATATTGGACCTTATCGCATAGCAAGAAGGATGAAAATGTAGCTTATAAGATAGAGCTACAAGAACAGGTTAGAAACAATTAATTCGGTATTTAACTATCTCTTTGTTTGAACTGAAAAATACATGGGGTACCCGTTTTTATGGTACCAACTAGGATGTTGGGAAGTAAAGATAACATATCTTAGGAGGATATTCCGTTCAGATTTAGATCGCCATATTTGCATATTTGCATGTTGAGAAAAAGAAGTTGAATTAGTCAATGTCCTATGGGTGGAACCAATTTATTGAAGAAGATACCTAGGAATCTAAAAAGTACATGAAGAAAAGATATCCACGTCTCTTTGAATCCAGAGAAGATGCAGTTCAAGATACTATTTCTCTTCTTAGTATTATATAAGTTATAGTAAGGATGTTCTCACTTGCTTTTGTTTGATTGAATGATGAACATTATATTGCTAAGCTAAGCTTTGTGAAAGGAATCTCATTAGACGAGAAAGATCTCAAGAGGGATATATTGTAAGATCTTGCAACTTGAAATGACTAAGAATACACTAAGAAACTAAAAATATACATTTTTGGTAAGAAAAGAAAAAATATGGAAAATTTGTATTAAGTTAAGGAAAATGAGTTATTCGATTTTCAAGTAACCATAAATTAGCTGAGATGAGTAGAGGTATAGTTCGTGATATGGGTGGAAAAGCCCTTGTAAAGATCTTTCAAATCCGCAACGAGTCTTGCCCAACAAAATGTTGAAACAATATTGTTATGAGAATTATGCCTTTCGGAATATGAATTGTTGGATTGAGAAAAGTCCAAATTCGGATTTAAACAAGGGAAAAGTAGTCTTTTCTCGAAATAATTTGCTGATTCATTTTTAGGGGATTAATAGGGTAAAAGAAACTAAATTAGTTCAGTTTGTTAAAGTTAGAATTACGCATAGCGCTTGGAGAAGATAGAAAAAAAAGAAATGAACAAAACTCAAGAATTTGCCAAAAAGGTCAAAGCTTAGATAGTTGAATTCGTCGAGGGGTGATTCCTATAAAGGTATGTGAGATCGTTTAATGTGAGTTTCATTCACACACATGCCAAACATGTTTCAATTCAGTAATTGGATGCGTTGTTTACATTGTTGGAGGTGATGAAGTTCTTGATTGGACATGTAGAATCTTTGGCGGTTGATTGTGGGAATGCCTAGTGTTAAGTTGATTTCATAATTCTGGGTGTTTCGAGTAAATTTATTTGGTCTGAGATGTAGTAATCATAATGTCCTGAGTGTTGATGTTGTTGGAAAATAACCATTGAAGTTTAGAGGGTATAGCGATGAACAAAATGAAGGAGAAGGTCAGAGATTTCTAGGCAGGGGCTAGGCGTCGCCGCCTTGCCAGCAGCCACAAAAATTTCTGTGGAGCTTGGCCTTTGGCGCATCGCGGCAGCAATTAGACTCATTAGAAAGTTCTCAAACTTTTGAGGCTGAACTCCCGTTCCTCAGAATGTCAGGCTCGGTCTCCTCATTATTTCCATACCTTTTCGTATTAATGCTAAGTGATGTACCATGTTGCTTAGGTTCTCCAATACTGTAAGGTACATCTAAGAATCATGAATTCAACACTCTAAGAACCATAGTTTTGTGAAAAAATATGTTGTTTGAAAATTAGACACTTATTGTTCAAGTGCATATAATAGTATTGTTCACTCAATAAAGGACTTATTGTGCTACCTAAATATATGTTTATATTTTGTTGATTCACATTCAAATTGTAGTCATTAATCGTCATATTTTCAGTAACTATATCAAACATTATTTTGTAATCTGAATGTGTTTTTTAATGAGATACATTGAGTTCCAAGTTGTATTTACTTTGAGTATGACAATCCCAAGTGTTAAATGCCAAGTAAGGCCTATGAGTAACGTTTCCTATAATTGGGTGTTGTATTCTTTGTGAACAAAGCTTTTCAAATAATGGTCTATATTGATGTTGTTGAAGCACACCACAAAACCAAACATCTAAAATTATGGTATATACTGATGTTGTTGAAGCATACCACCAACATTTATTTTAATTGTAAAAAATGGGTTATTTAATGAATTCTCAATGTTGGGGTTGTGGGTGAATTGATGAAATTGTTGAGGACAGTTGCTCGTGATTGAAATGTCCCCATAGAAAATGTTGCTAGTATTGGCAGTTTCAAAATTAAACTCTAGTGTGTCTTCACTTTGATTAGGAATAATATTTTTAAGAACGGGGCATTGTCCCATATTTTTCTAGTGCTACTCTTTGTTGGAGATTCACATAAAGCTTTTTTGCCTGATGGCGATGACTACTTTTGCGCTCTATGGGGATCTCCAAATTGTTCAAAAGGATATTTCTTATACTTGATTTTTAAAGAAGGGTGCACTTCTAGGCACATCTAATGAAATTGAATGAAGCTAGACAAAATTAACATAAGATATCAACTCACCCCCCCCCCCCCTTGAAAAAAACATATACATTATATGTAGAAGGCTATCGATTGTAATAACAGCTTATAACAGAAAAGACTAAACAATCTAATTTGATTCTTCTATAACCATATAAAAACATTTATGAAACAAAGACTAAACAATATAATATTTTGAAACTTATTTCCAGATTCATTTTTAGGGAATTATTGGGGTATAAATAGTAAATTAGTTCAGTTTGAAAAGGTTAGAATTATGCTTAGGGTTTGGAGAAGAGAGAAAAAAAGAAATAAAGGGACAACAGTCAAGAATCTGCAAAAAAAGTCAAAGCTTTGCGAGTGGAATTTATCGGGGGTGATCCTTATAATGGTGTGTGAGATCATTTAGTGATAGTTCCATTCACCTACACACCTAACTTGTTTTAATTCAGTGATTCCTGAGTTGTTTACACGTAAGTATGTGAAGTCCTTGAAGAACATTGTCGAATTCCGGTTATTTGAGTTTTTGAATGCCTAGTGTTCATTTGTTTTTTAATTATGGTTGTTTTTGAGTAAATATTATTGGGTGAGGTACAGAAACCATGAAAGTTGAGAGGGTTTGAGATAAAAATGAAGGAGAGAGAACGGTCGGAGATCTGGAGATGTTCTAGGAAGGGGGCTGCGGCAGCCGCACCTACCCGAAGAGCCACAAAAAATCTATAACTTTGAGGGATGGAGCTCCGTGCCTCTCAAGAGCGCCAAGAGTCAGGTTTTTCTACCCCATTTCCCCCTACCTTTTTCTTACTAATTACTAAGTGAGAGCTATGTTTTTAGTTGAGTTCGAACACTAAAGGTTCATATAAACATCATGAAATTATCCAATACACATGAGGTCATGAACCTGGAATCATAATGTAATCAAGGAAAGTTAAGATCAAATTTCAAGAAGCAAAAGTAAATTTTAAAGTTTGATGAGGAAAGAAGAAGTCATCAAAGAGTTCTCAAAGTTTTCAGAGTCTTATAAAGTTTCACTTTTTTAACGATCAAGTTGCCAAAATTAGGCAAAGAGTAAAGAGTTGAGTTCATTTTTCTATAGTTAAAAAAAAAAACTAGTATTCCTAAGCGTTGCAACAAATTTTCACATTTTGAGAAAGAAAGGCTATGAGACTTCCAAAAGAGCCTTGGCTAGTTAAAGTAATGAGGAAACATGATTCCAAGAGAGCTTGTAAAGATAAGTTTAAATAATTAGCAACCAGAGAGAAATTGTTTAAAAACCATATGCAACTAAATATGTTTTTGTGTTAGTATAGAGTTTAAGGTTATCTCGGTGGGAAAGGCCAAGATTAAGTGTTCCATCTAACACTGTTAAAGCTTAAGTTGTTTTAACATTTCAAACCGCATACTTGTACATTCAATGTAACGATGCCTGCTAGATGCATTATTATGATACAGACTCAGGTAACCAAGACAATCATCATCCAGCGCCTCATTGATCAAACCGAACACTCAGAGTATGGTCTTTGATTTAGTTGTAAATTAGAGAAAGAGTTACGTTGAATTTTAAATTCGACAGGCTAATGGGTATTAAATTGCGTGATTTTTCATGGTGGATACTAATGTTTATTGGTTACGTGACAAAAAAAATCACATGGCATGATTGGTGGAACTAGTAAAAGTTAGGGTATTTGTGAGCCAACAAAAAAAAGTGGGGTATTTTTTATCCAAAACACAAACAAATAATATGTTTGTTCTATTACAGATAGTGAGGAGGTATTTTTGACCTTTTCCATTTTTGTCTAAAGTTCTCCTTTTAAAATAAAGGACTTTTTTTCTTCCTTCTAAGAAAGTTCTTCAATATACACCTATATTATAACTTTTGATAGCGCACCTATTCTTTAAGATACTTTACTTTCCACCGTAATTCAAAGGAATAAAATTGAATCTACTTTAATGATTAAATAATGAAAATATTATGTTATTCTTACGGATAAATCTAATGATCAATCAATTATTCATCTATTTAATTTTTTATAAAATTGGCTATTTCATAATATTTTCAAAAAATAGGTTTAAACTGAAAGGATTAATGAATACCACCACTATTTTCTTCTCATCTCTACATAGATAGATAAATTATTTATGGTAATATTTTCGTTATTATGGTCTAAGATTTAGACCTATTACAATATAAGTTGAGTTAATATGCGCAACGCATAACCAAAGAGTTACCCATATAAACTTTAAAAATTATAATGGAATTCAAGAATGTGAAATGGGAAGAATATCATTGTAACTGCAGTTTGTATATCTCAGAAGCAATGGAAAATGATCTCCAACGGAAATTTTTTTTATGGATTAAAGTATGCTCATTCACAAATTGATTCTTTGGAAATATGCGCTAAAGTGTGATGTTGGGTATACATTTCCCTATGTAAGTATTTATTCTATTAATCACTTATGATCTATGTGAGAAAATTCAGGAACATTTATAAATACTACAAAAATCGACAAACCATTTGCTTAATAATACTATAGTTTATTCCTTTTAGAGATAAAGAATTTTATAATTCACTTTTAATTATGAGTAGCATGGAATACTTTGTAGTTTAGTGACATGAGTGATTTGTGTTAATGTGTATTTTTATTTAGTAATGATAAGTTATTACTTTGGGAAACAACTTTTATAGTTAATTATGATTGTGAAGTGAAATTAACTATTCATATAGCATTTATAAATTAAAGTCTAATTGTCAAACTTCATGAAAAGATGCATTTGTATAAGAAGAATTCAATGAACTCTTAACAAAAAATTCTTCGAAAGAAGTACCATTTTTTTTTCTACAAAGGTCACTAAACGAGAAAATTGTGAAACACTTGCGGGAATTTTGTATTGAGGAGAAAATTAGAAATAGAGAGCAAAAAAAGAATGAGAAGACGGCGACAAGATGATTATTAATTTTGTTGATACAAATAATAGTTCAGTGAGTGATGAAAAATTATTTTTGCTTTTAAACAAACCCCAATGGCGTCTGTGAATAATATTGAGCAAAATAGAACAATATTCACGAAGTTGAGGACAAATATAATGAATGCGAAAAATACAAGAGGGAGGCGGTATTGTCTTCAAACTTCATAAATATTATTCTATTCTCCTCAATTGCAGGTACTCATTTGTTCGTTTAAGTAGTCTTCATTATATCCACCCATATTATTTGTATCAATATCATAACAATCATCTGGTCTCCTTCTTCTGATCCTTTTTCATCTCCTCTTCTATTTTTTTTCTTATCAATACAAATTGCCATAAGTATTTCACATTTTCTATTTTGTGGCCTTGTAGAATAAGCATCCTCCTTCGTTTCAAACATTTTTTGGCTAATAGTCATTGATCACCAGATATAATACATAATTATTTCAAGAAGAATTATAATTTAATTCTATGAAACACTATATAAATAGGTAATTTTGATAGCATTATTCAATATAAGGTTGGGTTACAAAATAATAACTATCCCTTTAATAATAAAATATATTAACAACAAATAGTAATGTGACTAAAACAACAATATTCATGCTACTCATTGTAACTAACAGTGAATTGTACGAAATTCATAGCTTCAAATTGAAATTACTTATAAGTAATATGTTCTCACAATAAGATGTCATAATTGGAAGAATAGAATAATTACGTACAGAGTTTGAAATTATATCCAAGATCACAACATTAGCAAGAGTTTAAAAGAAAAATAAATTCGGTGAACGAAAACGTATTATTATCACATCAATTATTTTCTCCATTTGGAGAGCATTTCCATTGATTCTGAAGATGTCACGAACTGTGGTAATAATGCATCGATACATCTTAAAATTACTTAATGAATATCTATATAATACATATATATATATATACATATATATGAATATATATATAACATATATATAGATATATATACATATATACTATATAATATATATATAACAATACATATATATATATATACATAATATATAATATACAGATATATACATATATATAATATATATATACATATATAATATATATACCATATTTAATATATATATAGATACATATATATATATAATGGGCGTAGGGACGACAATCCCACTAATATCAAAGAGTACGTCTAGGCGCACCGCTCCAGCCCTTTGGGCGTATCTGGGGCACGCCACGCCAGCCCCTCTTCAGACAACATCTTAACGTATTTTGCCTCTCGTTTTCTAACCTTAATTCAGTTATAATAAATTTCTTTTCCCAAGTCATCCTTTAATTTAATCATCAAACCTAAGTAAACAATAATACACTTAAAACAACACTAAAAACAATCACTTCCATCTTCAGAAATAATCAAAACGCCAACAAGACAAGATCTACAATGAACCTCAAGAACACATAATAAGAACTTGAATCATTTATTTATTTTTAGAATGGAATTACACTGAAAATATAATGTTTGGCATGTAGGCTAACAACCCCAACACTATGGATGCTTACATACATCTTCGAGATTAGACCCATGGCGAAATTCCAGAACAAGACGCTAGCAATCTCAACGAACGCTTGATCTTCTCCTCTTTCACTTCTTTTCTCTTCTTGAACTCTGAACTAATACACTAAGAGAATTTTTGGATAATGAAACTGAATCTAAAAGAGTAATTACCCTAAAATATAACTAAAAACGAGTTAAATTTGATTGGGGTAGGAAAGGACAAAAAATACTACTTACTATTTTCGGCTAACTTTACTTAACTTGATAGCCTAACCTAAAAAGGTCATATGTCACTCATTAGTATTCGAAATTTAGCAAATTTTGTGGCGTTGGAAATATAATTCAAAGATTTTTCCAATGGTATCTTTTAGAAAACCTAAATCATCCTGTACTGGGAGTTATGGTCATTTGAATTTGACCTAAAACTGATACGTAGCTTCACTTGCAAATTTCGATTTTGCTATTTCCAATTTTATTCATTTTTGAAATCAAGTTTCTAAATCTAGTGATTTTACCTTAATACTTTAGAAAATATTAATTCTTTCATAAAATCTCACTTATAGTAAATGGCTCGAGTCATATTAGTTCAAAAAATTTTCTGGGGTGTACACGATATCCCAATTGGGATTCATTTATCCTCGAAAGACGAAATGTATGGTAGTAATGGGTTAATCCTACTAAGGTTTTAACTCTAATGGTCTTCTCTAATATATTTTAAACTTAACTGAAGTCCTTAGTTCGAATAATACCTCATTGGAGATTACATCCACAAAACTATTACTCTTTATCACCTATTCAAGATTGGGAAATATAATAACTCCATGGCGGTCCTACTAACCATATCCTTAAGAAATTCCAAAACAACTTGCACATGATTCTCATCTTATCATGTTTAAAAACCTATTCCACATCCTATTTGGTGGTAGATTCTCTTAATGCCTCTATTAAATCTTGTGACTTATCCATAACCACTCCATTATCTACAAGGACAGGTTCCTTTACGACTACGCCATTTCCATATCGCAAACATCTTGATTCCTCACTTACCAATAGTCAAGTCTAGAAAGATGGAACTACCAAGACGGGACTCATCAGCCTCATTTTTTCATTTTTTTATCATGAACTAACATGCAAATGCAATATTTATGTTTATACTAAGCTGGAGAAAAATATGATTTCTCTCACTTATTGCTCTTTTTTTTTTGTTTGTTTTGGGGGGGGGGGGCTTATACTTCATTACTACTATGGAAATTTGGAAACACTTTCCCACTTGGAAATCATAAAAAAAAAATAGTAAGAGTCAAGTTACTGTGTAAATAGTAAAGGTCAGTAACTCTGTTCATAGTAAAGGCCAATCGTCTTTTAGTAAGGATGTAAGGTCATTAGGAACTTGTATATAAGTGGCATTTGCCTTTGTAAATAAACAAGCAATCACAAACCATCCACACATATCTCTTTTCTTATAATTTTGTAGTATAGTCGATCCTACCCCACATTGGTATCAGAGCTAAGTTAAAAAAATCTAAAAGATAAGAAATATCTATGGGAAAACAAATAAACGATGAGGATGATATAAAGAACAGGTATATTCATTTAGTGATTATAATAGCTAAAGTGTTTTATCCTTAAATCTCTGATTAATTATAAATATTCATCCATGCTATAGTATGTTATGATAATCATTTCAGGAAGTTCTATGGAAAAATTCTTGAATTAGGTAAGCCCAGACTATGTCATCCTAAGGTGGAAACCGTAGGGTAAGAAGGCCGTTTAGGGGAGTACAAAGAGTACACAGAGTGGAGGCGCTGTAGGGTAACGGATCGAGAAGAATAGGAAAGAAAACATAGTAGTGATAGAAAACAGGATTAAAATAACTTTAGTATAATATGATGAATAAGTATCATCAACCCTAAAGAGGTTAGAAGGAATAAACTTTAAAAAGCAAAGCATATGATAAAAATGAATACTATTGTTAGATGATGATGTTAATTACAAGATATGATACTCTATAAACTAAAATGTCTTAATCACAGATATAAAAAGAAAAACATTATGATATATTAGTAACAATATGGGTAAATAGAGTTTCATGTTATATAGACCCAGTCATGCCAAAGTTAACAACTCAAGGTTGGGACTAAATTTGATATCCCCAAAAATGATTTTTATGAGAATTTATTTTGACATATATTGGTTATATGATGAATCTAGAGATATGCAGGGTCAATGATTGAAACCAAAAAAAGTATGAAGTTTGGCAAAAATGAAGTATAATAATTAGGAAGATAAAATTTATATTAAAGACCCAAAAAAATAAGAACTTTATTGAAATTTTGTACCGAAAAATATAAATGAAAAATAAACAAGTAAAGAACTAAAATAACAAAAACCAAGATAGAATAAAAAAGTAACGAAAGCACTCTTTTATGAAAAAATTAAACACTATAAATAGAGATAAACTACACATTACTAAAGCAAGTAACGGATTGAGACAAATATTGATTAAATAATAATTTCAAAAAAAGAATACAAATATGTTTGTTATTTGAAAAAAGAGTATGAACAAAGAAATATATAGGCAACAATTAATAGAAAAAATAGATGAAAAAAGAACGAACTACAACTAGGAAGGGAAAGAAAATATTAATAGGAAAATATGTTAGAGGAGTATGTAATAATCAATATTAGCAAAAGAAACATTATACTTATGTTAGAAAATGCAAATAATCACCTTGAATATAACTGACAAATAACATAATACATTAAATATAATGAATAAAGAAGAATTTGCCGTAGTGAGATGAAAAGACATATGAAAATTCAAGAAGACGAATGATAATAAAAATAATATTTTCAAACCTAGGGAAGACGATATAAAAATAATAAATATTATATTTAATGTTCGGAAAAAAGGAAACTGCAAAATAGACGATAGTCGAACAGCTATGATAAGAATAACAAAAGGAAAAATGAAGAACTAACAATCAAAAGAAATTGCAAAAAACTTAAAAATACAAGCAAAACAAGAAGTACAACAACATGAAAGAATAGAAATACCAAAATTAAGTGAATTAGAAAAGAATTAGCTAGGTTAAAATTATTATATGAAAAAACTAAACAAAAAGAGACAGATCAGAACTGATTAAAGAGCTAGAATTAATAATGAAATAAAAGAAAGGAACAAACTAAATGAAGATCTTGAACAGTAAATAAGTAGATGAAAATTGAATCAGAAACAATAAATGAGCAAAAAAACGAAATAATGTGATATAAGTGAAAACATACACAGAAATTCTAGAACAGGTAAAATCAACTGAAAAAATTATAAAATAAACACAGGAGATAGGAATGACTAGTATGTCACGAGTTAAAACTCCAGACAAATATGCCCCAGAAATAGTCCAGAATTAGTCTAGACGGAAACCACACTTATATACAAAAAGTTATCAGCAATCAGATAGAACTAACGCAATAGGAATAGTAGCATTAAATAAACATTGGACCACCAAACACAATAAGATGAAATAGATAATTTCTTAGATTAGTGTGTTTTTTTTTGTTTTTACAGATATAATAAAAGCGATATTACTAGGATAGGAAAGATATCTAAGCCAACTGATAGATAAACAAAATAAAAACAACAGAAGAAAACACCAAGGTATATAGAAAGAACCTTTGTAGGAACACAAGATATGATAGAAACTACCCTTAGAAAGTGTAGAAGTACTTAGAAGTGACAAGAAAATGGATGATCTCCATCACAAAACAAATAAGATATACTAGATAAATATGAATCAGCCATAAGAAGTTGAATTTTGAGAGGCATGACACAGATATAAGCGAAACAAAACAGAGAAAAAAAATTAGCAAATATGTACAAAGGTGTATCTAGAGAATACACTTGTGCATTTAAGAATACTATTACAAAGCAACAAAATTACAAACTTAAATGAAGCAAAAGAATAAAACAAATAGTTACAAAATTACAGACACCATTTTTTAGCACAAAAATAATTAAAGCTTTGACTGATGAATCTGATTAGTAGCTCCTTAGGAGCTAGAATAAAAATTTTGGACATGCAATGGTTAATACCAACTTATGTGAAAACCAAAAAGAAAAATTTAAAATGGATAAAAGTATTAAACAACGATTTTAGTCTGTTGTAAAAACTAAAATAGCACCACAATTTGGATGTACAAATAAAAAGCAAAAGCCTAAAAGGTTTATAAAATATATAGAAAAACTAAAAAAACCAAGTATAAATATAAGGAACCAAGCACGAAGATATTATATTAAAAATTATAAAATTAAAAGACCATATAGACCAAAAAGAAGATATCCCAATGTACTTGTTATATGGCGGAAAAAAATAGGACATTTAGCTAGAGATTGTAAACTACTTAAAGATCCGAAAAAGACAAAGAAGCAAATGCAGAAGTATCATAGATAATGGATAAATATATGAAAATAGAAGACATAGACAGAATAAGTGAAAATGATAGTATATATGAAGTATCAGATATTAGGAATGAAATTGAAGAAGAATAGAAAGAAAATATAAATCTAGATAATAATGAAACGATGAAGAATATAATGTCTGAAGTACTTGCGATAAAAACTAATATCAAAAACAAAGTTATCCAAATGAAGAATATCAAACCAAAAAATTATATTTTGATAATACATTTTTGACACAAAATAACAGGAAAAGAATTAGACTTAATGTGTAAAAAGTGAAGTACTTGAAAATACCTACTTTTGAAAAATTGATTTAAAGACAACAAAAAGAAGAATCATTATGAGTTAGTCAGAAAGAAATATTATAGATTGCAAATCTAAAAAGAGGAAAAGAATATATACATATACTAGTAATGAGTAATAAATAAAGAAATACAGATATAAAAGATAAAAACACCTATAAATAGTACATTTAGGAGGAACAGGGATATTAATAAAAGTGTGTGTTTTAGAGAAGGAGGCCTAGATACGGCCTATAGAAATATACTTAGACAGATGACAGAATTATCCCCCCCTATAGAAAAAGTTGAATAGGCAGTAAAAGACACTTAATATACCAAAAATTTAAATTATAATTAAGTGCCAAGTATACAGTAGCATTAAAGTCTAAAAATATAGATAATCTAGTTATATTGGAAAAGTCTGGAATAGAGTTAGCACCAGGCAGTAAAAATATTTACAGCAGATGTAAAAAAACTTATATATATTAACGGACAAAACATAAACATAACACAAAAAACAAAATTGATAAATGAAGATAGAACATCCTTTCGAAAAAAATAATTACTGTACAACAGACAATAATGACAATAGCCAATAAATGAAAATTGACAGGAAGAAGACGTAGATATAGTAAACGAAAGATTAAGATAATTCAAAGTGTACCAAATACGTTAACAAAGAGCTACCTCAGCAAGAATGAGTATCACTTCTAACAAGAAACTATGAAAACCACAAACTTATTAGAAAAGAAGACAATAACACAATTCATTATTTCATAAACAAAATTAAGGACCAGAGAAAATATAAAAATTTTGTGATAAATACAGGGGAAAGAAGAAAATTACATAACAAGAGAGTTAGATTAGAAGAAGAAATTATAAACAGGACACATATGCCATAGATACATAGTGATAAGGAAACATCAATGAAGAAACAACGGAAAAAGAAATAATTATAGGAGGAATACCCTTAATTAATACCATTTAAAAATATACAAGGAAATCATATATGACATTAGGAATACATGGTTATGAAAAAGTTAAACCGTGACAATATAGAAAATGAACAATTAACAATAACTTGTATAAAAATAAGAAAATAATTATAAAAAGAACAAAATGAATAATTAAAATATTATACTGCAACAACAAAAATTATTGTAAAGGATATCACACATGTATGCTACCCCTATGATAGATAGAGGAGCCGAAGTGAGAGGATAATGAAGATAAATGATCTACAGAAGATTAAATGGGAAAATATTAAAAACAACCTAGGTAGGTAACAAGATTTAATAATGAAGGAAGTATGATAAATACAAAGCAAAAAAATATAAAAAACAATATGGATAAAATATTAACAATAGAAGAAATGTACAATTTTGAATTTACGACAAAAGGCATGTTAGTAGAATGCCATTTTTAGGATAAAATTTCTACCCAAAGAATAACAAAAACATACTGGTGGCTTACTACAACCATGCGGAAACAAGAGAGGAGCAAAACAGAGTCTAATAAACAACTAAAACCCACATAATGGATTAAAGGAGTGAAAAAATAAATCAAGAAATGGAAAATATAAATAAAAACAATATCACAATTAGAACTTATCATATTTACAATAGATAAAGTTAAAGATAATAACTGAAACAACTAGAACAAACTATATAACGAAGATCCATTACAAGGATGGAAAAAACATAGGACAAAAGTAAAGATGGATAATAGAGGAAAATAGTTATAATAAACACAGAAGAAAAACCATTTAAAATATAACTTTGATGATTTGAAAAGAATTCAAAATACAAATAGATGAATATAGAAAAATAAGTACATAAAGAAAGTAATAGTAAAACATACAAGTCCAGATTGATAGTTATAAAACAGAGTGACAAAAAGAGGTAAAAGCAGGAATGGTTATAGATTTATCGCACTTAAATGCTAAAACTAAAAATAAATTAACCGACTACCCAAATAATATAAAATAGACAAAATACAAGGATATAACTATTTTTAGTAAAAAATTTGATGTAAGTCAGGATTTTTATAACCTAAAACTGAAGAATAGGAGAGAATATAAACAGCTACAACAAACTTCACAAGTACACAGGTTTATATGAATGAATGTTTAACCGTTGGATATAAAATGCACAAGGTAGATGGTAGATTAGATATCAACATTTATGGATAACTATTGTAATCAGTTAGAAAATGGTATGATATTATATAGATGATATATTGCTTATATTCATAAAAGACAAGATGAAATATAGATTGTTAGAAAAAATTTATAAAATGTAATCAAACATTCAGTTATAAGCTTAAGTACAAAAGAAAGCAGAAAGTATAAACCACAGATAGGAATTTAGGAATACAAATAATAGAATGG
This sequence comes from Solanum habrochaites, assembly GCA_027704765.1. Lineage (NCBI taxonomy): Eukaryota > Viridiplantae > Streptophyta > Magnoliopsida > Solanales > Solanaceae > Solanum > Solanum habrochaites. The sequence continues at coordinate 53,635,285 of JAKWJA010002498.1, forward strand.
AAATATAAAAAATGCAAAACCATATAGTAAGAAAAATAATCCCCATTGATGAAACTAAAGATACAAAAAAGAAATTACCAATCCTTTCTAGGATTAGTAAATCAATAAGAGAATATATACCAAAATTAGCAGAGCATTTAAATCATTACACAAAAAACATAAAAAAAGATTGTAGAGTATTTTCGACAATAAAGATAAAGAAATATAAAAAATATTAAGAATTTTTAAAAATTACAAAAACTTTATTTCCTATGAAAATAAAATATTTACTTATATGTTGAATGAAACAGATTCAAGTATCATAGTTATGGCATAGTTAAATATAAATATGGAAAAGAAAAAAATAGAACACCATTGCAGATTATTATTCAGGATCTTAACTTCTGCAGAAGCACAAATGAAATGGGAAATAAATAGAAAAGAATGATTCGCAATATATAACTGTTTATTAGAATTTGAACATATATTGTTTATACAAATTTATTGTAGACAAGATAATAAACAAGTAAGTAAAATGGAGGTAAACTAAAAGGTAACAGACTTAGTGAGACAACAGCAATAAGGAGATTAGTATTAAACTTATAGTAAACTTTACTTTTACATTGAAGTATTAAACAACTGACAATAATATTATTGCAGATTACCCCACGAGGAGGAAGTAGTCCAAATATACACGAGAAAGAATACTAGCTCAATAATGGACTTTGCCAAAAAGTGGGAAAAATGGAAAGTCTTGCCAGTGAAGTGCAACTATGAAGAAAGCATCTAATAGTCAGAAGCTGACTCTAAATATGCGAGCTACGTCGGTCCGGAAGACGATAAAAGGCCAAAACTAAACGGTGACGAAGAAAAAACACTAAATAACTCAAAACATAACAAAATTATCCCTGCAGTACAATGAAGCAAGTATGGTAAAGGAAAAAATATCAATTTTAAACCAATCTATTTGAAAAAACCATTCATGCCCAGAAATAAACTATAGATATAAAAACCAAATCCACAAACTTCTACCTACGTAGGAAGCCATAAACAGAGAAAAAAGAAGAAAAGAAGATATATAACCATATTCCCAATCATATATCGAAAACATATATATAATCCAAACTTTTTAAACCTCAAGCCAAGATTCTACTACCAACTACAGAAAAAACACAGGTTATATAACCCAAACATTGGAAAAGGCTACACAAAAAAACTAATTGCACAACCTAAGACTAACCCAAACTTTGTTAGAATGTATAGTTATGGGACTAATTAGTGACGGTATATACATTCGATGGTAAGAAATAAGGTTGAATCCTTGGGATCACAAAGCTTTTTAACATACAAAAGAAGTACAAAAACGGCCAACCTATTTTTTATAAAAAAATTATACAGCACAGCAGAAATACTTTTTGACAAATAAAAAAAAAAACTATCCAAGTTGTCCAAAATGGGATAGACAAGGAAATGATAATACCAGAAGAATATATCGGCACAGCCAGAAATACCTAAAGTGGAGATTACCAATTTTTTATGATAATAAAAGAACAATTGTGGTCATCAACTATAATCCGAGAACTAGCTACATATTATCTACCGGAATTGCTATTGGAGTTATTATTCCAGAGATCATTTAATGATATATGCAAATTCCAAAGAAGTAGAACAACAAAATATGGCAGAAGTACAGAGATGGATATTATTCTTTGAAAAGCCGAATTACCACCAACAACTAGAGCTTTGAAGCAAAGGATTTATTTCGAAAGAATTATTAACCAGATATTGCAAACTGATTGGACATAAGTATCAGGAACATATATGTTCGCAATGGAGAAGATACTTTGTCCCAGACGTACAGCTGGAATGAACTAAGAAGAAGAAGACAAAGGAAAAAATAGACATAAAGAGATATGTACAAATTAGTCAAAAGATGCTTTTAGAAAAGCAGCTTTTATTTTATTAACACTTTTATAGTTTTACTTTTTGAGTCATGTAAATTGTCGGCCAAAAAAAAAAAATAGTAAGAGTCAAGTTACTGTGTAAATAGTAAAGGTCAGTAACTGTGTACATAGTAAAGGTCAATCGTCTTTTACTAAGGATGAAAGGTCATTAGGAACTTGTATATAAGTGGCATTTGCCTTTGTAAATAAACAAGCAATCACAAACCATCCACACATCTCTCTATTTTAATAATTCCGCAGTATAGTCGATCCTCCCCCACAAATAAAAGAACAATTGGGTTATCAACTATAATCCAAGAACTAGCTCAAATTATCTACAAGGAATTTCTATTTGGCGGTATTATTCCACAGATTATTATGATGTATATGCAAATTCCAAAGAAGTCTAAGAACCCACAGATATGCAGAAGATACAGAGATGGATAGTCTCTTTGTTAAAGCTGAATTACCACCAACAACTAAGCATTGAAAGCAAGGATTATTTCGAAAGAATTATTAACAGATATTAAACCCTATAAAACACTAAACATTTATGTTAAACCCTAAAAAAAAACCTAAAACTTTAAACGATAAGGGGGGACTTTGATGTAAAGGTGAGAGGTTCAAGTGTTGTAATTATGGCCCTTATATGAGGATTAATAAAGTGTTGCTTAGTTATTAATTAACAAGGGCATTTAAAAGATGTACCTAAAGATTTCTTTGTAGTCAACCAAAATTCTAATTACGTTAATGATTTTTCATGTGCACGCCGATAGTATATTTGAGTGTCAATTTGTGGTGTTTAGGATGTAGGATAATGTAAGCATTATTTTCTTATCCTTAAGAGTCTAGTGAAGAAAATCATATATAGGCCAATCATAAGCATTTAAATAAAGTTCAAGTTTCCTCCTATAGGTCGATATGAATTAGAAAGATGGTATTAGTGGGCGAAGAGAGAGAAAGTTGTACTATTAACAGTTAGATTAAGCCGACGTAGAGGTCTGCGGGTTAAATTATAGAAAACTTCTTGTAAACATCTTCCTTTATTAGACCATATATTTACACATGATTAAAAAAATAGCATACTCATTTCTGCCAATATTATTAGAAGCCTAGTGGTGGATAAAATTTCGAACATATTGTATACTGACCAATCATGGTCAGAAACTCTATAAATAACTTTGAGAAAAAGATACTGCCCAAAATTTTGATCTTTTTCTTTTTATTATTTTGGTAAACAAGAATCCCGGAGAATCTTTTGGACACGGTTTGAAACATGACGGATAATGTGCCCGCCCCTTTATCATTTTCCACTTAAAAACCAAGCTTTTGTCTATGTTTATGAAACTTGAAGGATAATTTATTCAATTAGCTTGGACAATACTGATGATGTCATTGAATGCCTAATTAGAGTTGAGAATGTTGAAGACAGTGTTCCGGGAAGCGTGAAGTTGAAAAAAGTGATAAGGCCTACAAGCGATTGAAGCTCTCAAATACTATTCTACTTTTGTTTTGAAGCCTAGAAGGCTCGCATGCTTTGCTGAAGCGATTAAAGCTTTTTTCTGCACTTTAATCAAACATTTGTTGGGATTTTTGAAGCAATTTGAGGAAGATTAAGTTAACTCGAGGTTATAGCTTGAGCAAGACTTGCGGAGAACTGTGTGGTTTAGGAGAAATACTTCAATTTTGCATAATAAGGGGGAATGATATAGCTATTTCAAGTGGATTAATGAAGTATGATGAAAATATATGATTATAAAGAGCAATATAGAATTTGTCAATCTTGTGTAATAGAGAGTAAATTTGAGGAAGCTTTATAATTTGACTTGAGTACTATTGTTGAGGCAAGACTGGAGGAGAACTTTTGGTTTGAGAGGAAAAATACTTACAGTTTGCATAAGAAAGGGAAAGAGATGGCTATTCAAGTCGTGTGAATGAAAGTACGATGAACAATCATATATTTATATAAAAAAGATAAGCTAACACCTATGCCACTACGCAGAGCTGCCACAAAACAAGAATTTCTTTAAATTTATTATTCAAAAACTCCCGGATCATCTTCCATGAAAAGATGTGACTTTTATGAAAAGTTGTGACTTTAATAAAGAGTTGCGACTTTTATCAAAAGTTATGACTTTAATGAAGAAATGCAACTTTTATCAAAAGTTGTAACTTTAATGAAGAGTGGCGACTTTTATGAAAAGTTGTGACTTTATGAAAAGTTTGTGACTTTGATGAAAGGTTGTGAACTTTACGAAGGATTGTACCTCTTCAAAATTGTTGTAATCTTTATAATAAAACACAATAAATATTTGTTCACAGAACACTTTGTTGTCTATAAATAAAAGGATTTCCTCTCATTTTAAAACAACAAAAATTTTGATCTTCTTCTACTTATGCAAAATTAAATATTTTTGTACTTTGCTCCTTTTGAGTGACTTACTAACACCTAAGTTTCTTATCAATAGGTTGGTGAATAAAATTGTTTCATCTTGAGACGATGTAATTGTGTAAACCTTTTGTATTGGAGGGGAATCGTTTTCTCCTTAGACATACATCACAATTATAAAATCTATGCAACTTAAATGTTTCTTTTTATTATGACACATTTATCTATATATATATTCGTATTTCGTTCTTTATTTTCCTTTCAATGTTTATTAAAGAACCAATGATTTGTTATATCGTAAATAATTCATTAATCAGAGATTCTTGACATGTGTGGTAATGAAAAATAACCAAATTCATGTTGGAATATTTCTTATACTTTTTTAAGAACCAACTTTTCTATAATTTTTAATGTATGGATATTAGTAAAAATTTATTTGCAAGTTCAATGCCATTATTATTTATGACCGCGAGAAGCGTGGAGAAATTACCTATTATAATGATTAAAAAAAAATATAAGATTTTGCCAATCTTGTAAAAGTAGAGTAGAGTTCATAAGAACATGAAACAGATGTTGAAAGATCATTAAATTTGATTTGTTTGTCCTAGGTTATAGGGAGGATATTTTGATATCTATCTTCTGGCATTTGATAAGAACTTCAGCTTATATATATTTTCCTGTTTGTTTTGGTTGTTTTTCTTTAGAAATTATGTTTCATGCGTTAACAAAGTTAAGCAGTGCATTATCGCTTTTTTCCACCTAACGCTTCCCTAACCACTAAGGGGTCATTTGGTAGAGTATATTAAAAAAAAAATGCCTGCATTAGCTCTTAGTATTAGTAGTACCTGGTTTCATACCTTTTTACATGTTATGTACACTCTATTGTGTATTGGAAAGTATATTACTAATATCATGGGTTTCTAGGTATTAATAATGCAAAAATGGTTTAATGCACGCATTAGCATTTTAAAGACACAAGTACTCCACAAAAGCACTTTTACATTTTTTTCACCATAATTGGGATTTTGTGAAGGATATTTTTATAAGTAAATATTTTGTAAAATATATGTTATTTTTATTACACAAAACCGAACAATGTGTAAAAAATCATGTACAACTAATTCAAGCGTATCTAATACAAGCATTATTAAAATGAAACTATTGCTAATACACTATATTTAGCATTATTCTTATGTGGTCTACCAATTGACCCCGAATTTATAATGAGTATATAATTATAAATATACTCAAAAAGATGAAATTTTGTCAAATACAATTGTAATGATAAATATTGATTGAATCTCTATTATAGAATTTTTGGTTTGACCTCTCATGTTATTTTTTCTCTATTAACTCGTATGTTTATTACACTGTTTTTATGGTTCAGCTTAATATTGTGTAGTTTGACTAAGAAAAATGTGCAACCATTCATCAATATTATTCATTTACTCCTTTAAAATTTGAGGAATGTTGAAGAAAATTTTGGCTATGACACTATAGTCACCCCCAACTTGCTAGGAATTCAGACACAATTGTTATTGTATACAAATACGGTAAGTTAACATCATTTTAATGCATATACTTTGCTAGACGTGAAAATAATATTTAGGTAGTTTTCACAAGTTATAAACCTAAGAATATAAAGCTTACTACATACTACTGTATGAATAGATGCCTTGAATGAATGAGTATGCATTCCATGCTTTTCAAAGTAAAGAAGAATAGAGATGTCAAATAATGTCATGAAAAATATAATGATACAGGAAAATACGGTAGGTTCTTGTACCAAATTCACCACGACAATGTATGATTTATAGATGGTCTCCTTCCTCGTTTGTTGTAGTTGTAGTAACTTACAAAGTCCGTTCCTTGGCATCTCCGACATTTTCAGTCCACTCATAGACACTAGTTGCAATCCTCTAAATAGAAATAACTGCTAAACGGTTAACATAATAAAATAAAAAATTCCAATGTGAAAAAAATTACAACCCACCCAGCAATGTTTTTAGTGTTATTTGTAAACTCTTCTTTAAGAGAAAAAATTTATTACACTATGATAAAAAATAGCATGCCTCATTCTTTCAATATTATAGTAGTCTAGTGGGGGATAAAATTTGAAACAAAATAGAGGGTATATTACCAATCAAGTAACTTTGTGCCACAAGATAGCATACAAAGTGCCTCGATCTTTTTATTTTGGACCACCCAAGACATGCTGGGACGGACGATCTTCAATACTTCCTTTCTTCTTGCTCACCTTACTACCATATTCCAGAAATCTTAGAATTGGCCTGCCCCTTTATCATTTCACAATTTCAATACCAAGCTTTTGTATACGTGTTATGAAAGTGTGTATAACACACATTCACATGCCCTACACTCTAATTACCACTGCACCAAAAAAGCCTCTAAACCTCAAAAGGTAGTTCTTTTTGTTCTACAAAAGTAATGTTCCAAAAAGTCCATTTTATACATAAAAGAACTTGAATTAAAAAATTAAAAGTTAGTTATGAACTCAATAGTCTGAACTAGAACAATGAGATAAACCGAGTTAATCTAATTGTGCACTTCGCTCAAATTGACAACTAATCAATAAGTTGCAATGTCAAACTAGTTTGGATCTAATATGTATTATAGTTCACTATTTTCGTTTCACCAAAGGTGATGCCTGCTAACTTGATTGCATACAGGTTCAAATTAATCAAAACTGGTTGATTTCTTTTTATTAGTCTTAAATAAGGCAAATGAATATAAAATATAAAGCAAAACTAAGACCTGTATTTGGGGATCATAGTAAAGTTGATTGTCAATTTTGTCGCACAAAACAGAGAATTGTCAGGATAAGTCATGTTAAGAGGAAGAGGTTCACTTTTATCATCCAAGTAGCTCTCTCGGTTGCGCGACCAAGGCTTTTCCCAGAAATTAATTTTCCTAATTTTGGTGTTATCCTCCGTTCGCTTCTCACCCGAAGTATTCTCACAATTTCTGCCCAGTGCTGGCGGAAGTGGCATAAGCAGTACCAACGAAGATGAAAGAGGAAAAGGAGGATGGGTTAGAAGTGGCGTTGCAACAAATAGAGATGGGGTTAGAATGAAGAAAATAATGAAAGTAGGGTTAATTGGCAGCAATCCAAGGAAAAAAAAGATATTGTTACGCTATTGAAATTGAAATAGGTTAAATTTTTGTAATTTTAATTAGTATATATTAATTAAATTAATTATTAAATAAAGGACCTGAAAAATACTCTTATTTGACTGACTGGGCCATCTCAAAGTGAAAATGGCAGATAATATAGGGAGACTCAAAACATTAGAATAATTAAAATTTTATATTTGTATAATTTGCATAAAAACTTTATGATTTGTTTTCCAAAATAAATTATTATAAAATTTAAAAAATTATGCTGCCAAACTTATCTGACATGAAATGTGATAGTTAGTGCGATTGAGAGTAACGATAGTTGGAAAAAGGTAAAATGATTATGTTTAATGACTTCAGTTGCAGATGACAAGAGATGGGATAAGAAGAAAAATTCACAATACAAACGAATACAAGAACAAGGATCCACGAACCATTTTTATTTGAAAAAAAAGTTTACAGTTCGTTAAGTATATAATAAAAAAAGTACCTATCGATGACTCTGAAACTTGACACCGAATTATTTTTTCAAGCCGGTTAAAAACCGTTCAATAAGTATTAAAATTTTAACTGGGTGTTTTGATTTGTTTGGATGATGAATGAAATTGAATGATCATGCAAAGAGACATCTAAAACTAAATCTTATGTTTTATATTTGAAATGCTTCTAGCATTTAGGATCCATCATTCAATATGTTAACTTTTATGAATCTATTAAATTCTAAGGTAAGAAGATAAGACCTACAAGCTTTTTTTCTATAAATTTTGTGGTGTTGTTGAACTTTAATTTTATTTTGATTCTATTTTTAAATATATTTTTCATCTTTTTTATTTAACCTTTGATATTTTATGTTATATATATTGGAAAGAAATTATCATATGGATTGACTCATATAGATTTACGTTTGTGGCAACATTATAATCATAATGTTGCAAAATAGGACAAAATTCTAAATAAAAGATGGAAAGAAGCATCACATTAACTTTTACTGCTTTACAAGAATCTGAAAAAAATATAACAATCAGACTAATTGAATTTTTTTCATACTTTTCTACTAAATAGTTACTTTTACTTGATACTTTTTCCTTTTTCTTTTTACAATTTTCATCATTCAAAGATTCTAATTTGTCAATAGACCAAAAGAGAATGAAACAAATGAAAGTCAACAATATAAAACTAAAAGATTACCCCTCCCTCCTCCCTTCCCCCCTTCCCCCTCTTCCCCCCTCTCTTTTCTCTCCCCCTCGCCACCTCTCTATCCAATTGTCTCATCCCGTTTTATCTTTTCCCCCGGTCATCATTATTTCGTTCATCTTTCCCCTGCGCTACTTTTCCCGTCTGTCGTTACTTATTTGTCTTCCTCCCCGGTCCCCCTTCCCTTTGTGCCCCTGGCCTTCGTTCTTTGCCTTTCCTCCCTTCGGTTGCTGCCGTGCTCCCTCCCCTCCCCTTCGGGTCCCTACCCGCGGCCCTTCTCTTTTCCCTCCGCCATCGCCGGCCCGGGCGGCCGCGGGGGTGGGGGGCGGAGAGAAGAGGAAGGGAAAAAAAGGGGGAGAGGAGCGGGACAATAAGAGAAAAGATAAAATCGGGACGGAACCCAGGATAAGGGCAGGCGGACGAAAAATCGAAAAGAGTACGAAACAGGGAAAAGAAAGAAAAAGAAGAGAACGCTGGAGAGAGAGAGAAGAGAGGAGAGATAGAGAGAGCGAGAGAGAGAGAGAGGAGAGAAGTGAGAGAGAGGAGAGAGAGAGAAGAGTAGAGAGAGTAGAGGGGAGATGAGAGAGAGAGAGACAGACAAAATAAAATATGACAATTATATGAAATGATATAAAAAAATTCTTATAATCTGTGTGAAGTTTAAAACTAAATAAAAAATCATAAAATATTAACTATACCGTTGAAGTAGAGTAGTTAGAGTAATAGAACCAACATATTAAATATTGAATTAAAAATTTGAAATTGAAAGTAACCCCCTCAACCTAGCCTGAAATCTCAAAGAAACCCTTATTACTATATTAAGGTACTAGTAGTTACTCCCTTTAATTATTTTATAAGTAATTTTTTTACCCCTGTTGGCTTACGTTGCCATAACTTGAAACAAATAAAGCAACAGAGCATTGGGGCCCAAATATAGTGTAACTTAGGCCGAAAAAAGGGGTAGAAAATTAGTAATAAAATAATTTCATGGTGGTTTGGTATGGGCTATTAGTTTGGTTATAGTATGTCTCTGAGTAATTCAGACATCATAGGTTGGTTGGATACTTGTGCAATCCCAATATTAAAATCATATAAGATACGAATTAAATTTTTATCAAAAACATGAAAACGACAACTTAAATTTAATATATTACAAAAAAAGATAAAAATCATCATTAATTTTTTTATGTACAACAATAATTGAATTAACAATTCAAGAAAAACGTAAAAGTAATATTTAAATATTAAAAAATAAAACATCCTAATTTCTTAAAATTTTCATACTCATTATTTTTGTTAGGATTTTCTTGGCCTATAAATATTTCATAATTGAAAATATTTAATTACTAATTGAAAATCCCAAAATATAAATACTTATTTTTTCCTTTTAAAAGTTCTGTTAATTTCAAAGTATTGTTATATGTAAATGGAAAATCCAAAAAAAAAAGTAACAAATGAAAAATAAAAACATACAACTAAAAATTAAACGTCCACAAAAAAATTAAATCACACTTTCTATAAAACTATATTTTATTACGAACATTAAGCAACTATATCAATTTAACAATTACAAGACAATTTTACCTCCCATATGGGTTTAAAATTGATTTATTATCTTTAAAGTGCCATATATTTTATAATTGTAAGATAGTTTAAAACTTAAAAAAGGACTATAAAAAATTGTTGGATAATATCTAGTACGTTGTTTTAATTTACCGTATTTTTTAAAGTTTTCTCTCTTGAACTGTGGAAGTGTAATTTATTATATCTATTATTACCTGTATTATAATGTATCGATTAACGTTTAGAAAATCTTTTAGTATAGACAAATTATTATCATATGTATATTTTTTTTCATAATATGTACCGTTTCAATATCTTAATGAATACAGTGATTATTTAGACATAATTGAATTTAAAATCATTATGATTATGTTTTTTAAATAGTGTATAACTTGAATTTAATTATTTTTTAGAAAACAAAGTAGGAGACAAAATGAAAAAAATCATTATCTGTTGGAAATTAAAAGAAATTGTTAATTGTGTCTCTATTACTTCAAGAACAATGATATAGAAAATAAATTTTTTTTTTATTGTCAATTTAGACAAATGAACTAAGCATAAATATTTGTTCAATTTACAAAATATTATATAAAATAAAAATTTTGCAAATAAACATTCCTCTCAAAAATATTATCTTTATAAATAGTTAAATCTTAAAATATTCAATAAATTATAATTTTGTTACATTTAGTAACCTATGCACAACAGGCGGGGGTGGGTGGTACATATACTGGTTTAAAATAATACCCGTGTTCTCCCAATTATGTGAACATTTCAAATGTCAAGATTCAAACAAGTTTATCTTTTAACCGTAAAGTTTAATATATATGTTAAATATTTTGAATTATTCAATTATGTAATTTAAATTACTTTTTATGTATTTATCATATATATATTTCATGTTAAAATATCATGAAGAGCAAATTCTGGTCAAAACTAAATTGGTGATTCTCGTAAAGCGAAGGTGTGCACATAACTTGGAATAGAGGGAGTAGAAATAGATTAAACTAGATCAAAAAACTAAAAAAAAATAAAAAATAATTAAAAAGTTAAGGTGTAAGTTAAATCATTAATTAACAACACTCATAGTCCCCATATTGAAAATTGATGAGTGTAGTTAATCATGTAATTAACTAATGCCTATACGACCAAATATTACATAATAAAAATGGAACCACTCAACCTGCTAGTGATATGTCTATTTTGGGCCTACGACCATACGCTTAAAGTGATCATAGTTGGTATTGTTTATTGACATAATATACACAAAACATCTCTTTCGATGTTTTTGTTTGAAGTTGAGAATTCTAATATTAACCTGGGTGGGTTGTCACATACACCCTCTCTATAGACTCAGCTTCCTCGTTGAGGGTTTGCCCTACAGTTAGGGGATTTTCATAGCCTCAAACAATTGAGAATTTGACCTATATTAATCGAGATGATTTCCTAAACTTAATCTGAACTTTCGAGCCACATAAAAACATAAAGAGGAGGGGATTTTGTTACCATTTTAACATCCAAAGCCAAATAGTGATTAATTGTTACTTTATAAGGCTTCCGATGTATGTAATAGTTTTCCTTATTGTAATCATCAGCAAAGAAGTTTGCTGGACAAGCAGATGATTTAAGTGTCGAGCCATGTCCTAGGTATAGGCTAGGATAATATACGAAACTTGTTATTAGATTAAAGAGTTCTTCAAATTGGTTTAGGTTTTGTTCCACATAAGCTCTATGAATTGTTGTACCCAGTATAGTTAAGCCATGGATATGTGTGAACTTACACTGTTATAAGGAGGCTACCACACAGTTTTTAGGAGAGGGTTCTCATCGTTCGTACATTCGGATTGTGAAATGAGTTGTGTCATAAGAATGTTTTCAAAAGCATGCAGTTCTTAAAATCCAATTAGGACTACCCTTCATAACTAACTCGTTGGAATATCAAAGCCCATCAGTAATCCATAAGTGTTTTGATTTGAAAAAAAAATGCATTCTTATTCATTATAAATCATGGTGTTCGAGCTAAAAAACAAGATTAGGCACTCAACTTCTTTTCATTAATACAAATTTTTTTTTCTGGTGAATCCCGTTAAGATGGGCAGTGTTGTTTTTTAAGAGAGCTTGTTTAGGGTTTTTGCCCGAAAGATAGTGATGACGATATAGAACAATATAGAGGAAGTGTCCCAAAGTTAGAAGTGGATATTTAGAAAAAGTATATAACCTAAGAATGGACAGTATTGAAGTAAGGGTCTCTAGTCGTTGTCTCATACTGTCACGACCCAAAAACGGGCCGCGAGGGGCCACCCACACTTATCCTTACAATGTGCGCAAACCATAAATCTAAACCAGAAATTTAACATAATAACAAAAATATAAGCGGAAGACTCAAATCTTATAATATAACCAATTAAAAATAACTTCTAAAATATAATAATTATCATCCCCAAAATCTGGAGAGGAAGTCATCACATAAGGAACATCTATCTCAAATTTCACAAAGTCTAAGAATAAATGAAGAACTAATAAGTAAAAATGGTCCATGTCCGGAACTTCGAAAGGACATCAAACGCGAAGAAGAGCATTCCATCCGAGTAGGAATAATATCCACCCTGAATCTGCCGTGGCAAGGACTGGGTAGAGTTGTGGCGAGACGAAGTCCTCTGTTGTGCACTTTTGCACTCCAAAAAACAACAAGAAGACGTTAGAAAAGTAGGGTTCAGTACAAGTACTGCGTAAGGGTATATCGGGCCACTCAGAAATAGAAAGCAATATTAATCAAGTAATAATATAAAATAACTACAACACTCAAAAGGTGACAACAACAAGTACAACCCCTGGAAAACAACAAGTAAAAAAACTAACCTACTACACAAGCACATCTATGAGAGTCAAGCCTCCACACCATATCGTTTGGAATTGAGGTTTTTAGATTAAGTAAATCACCATAATTCAAGATTCATTCTCTTTATTCCTCTTGTGTAGGAACGGACATTCGATTCCCTAACTAGTGTCGGTTAGTGACAACCGATCCCCCAATACTACGTTTGTCGGTCGTGACACCCGATCCCTAATAATAGTGTCGGTTCTTGGACCACCCCGATCCCTAATATTAAGTGTCGGTTCGTGACACCCGATCCATTAACCATTATTTTATTTCCAATCAAGCCTCTTTTATACCAAGGGAGTAACATAATAGAAGTGAATTTAAGGTTTTTAAAATTTCGCAGTATCATCCTTATAATTCCATCACAACTATATAATCCAATCATGCAACAAACGAAATTAAGCGCATTAGAAGATTGTACACAATACCACCCAAACATATCAAGCGCTATTTAGAGTTTACTATGACTAGAATTAACCATAAACCTACCTCCAAACACGAAGAATCGTGATCAGCAAGCTATCCCCCAATGCATTTTGCTTTCTCTTCGTTCTTCCTCTCTCTCTCACAGGTTCTCCCTCTCTGTCTTTTTTTTCTAGATTCTTTCTTGTACCCGAATTATCATAAATCAATTTTAAAAGATCGATAAAAGTAACACTATTTATTTCACAGGTTATCCTCCTTTTAACCCCCCCAACGTATTACATTATTACACTTACCCCACAAAATTTCATTAATTATAAGATGAATAGTCCAAAAACCCCTTTTAAAACTCCTCAGCAGAAATCTGACTAAGTAGAAGGTTACGCCACTCGTGATGGCATGTCGTACTTGCGACGGTCTGTCCTGCAACGTCCGTCACAAAGTTCAGAGACTCAATTTCAGTAAAAGGTCTTGTGAAGGTCAGTCGTGGCTAAGCATAGGTCCGTACGCAGTTCAGTTTTTCCTGTTGTGACGTCTCAGAGAGTGATCCAGTACCAGATTTCAGAGGTTAAGTGTTTGGGAGAAAAAAACACGAAACCCTCCGACGGTCCGTCGTGACCATTGAGGTCGGTACGAAGATCCGTGACCACAGCAGTTTTTATCAAAATAATCTCACTTGCGAATCGACTGACTAAACAGGTCGTTACATAGATACAAATTTCACCCATTGTTGTTCCCCAAACGATCACGGATATTAAAAACATGGGAGAGAAAGAGTACCTGAATCTGTCAAAAGATGTGGAACTTTCTTGCATATCCGCCTCCATTCTCCCAATTAGACCTTGCGAATGGCCCGATTTCTTCACTGAACCTGATAGATGCAAATCTCCTTTTTGATCTCAACTGCGGACTCTCTAGCCAGATAGCAACCGGCTCCTCCTCATAAGGACAAAATCCTCGTCGAGAAGAACTAAAATCCAACGAAATAATGTAGTTTCCATCCCAATGGTACTTTTCAGCATAGACACATGAATATCGGGTGCACTCCTGAGAGTATGGGAGGCAATTCCAATTTCATAAGGCCACCTCCCACACCTCTTCAACGCTTTCAAATGGCAATATACCTTGACTAAGTTGACCTCGCTTACCAAACCGCATCACCCCTTTCATGGTGTGAAATGAAACCTTAGCAAGACTTGTTCGCCCCTCCATTAAATTCACCTCCCTAACCTTTCGATCTGCATCTGCATATGTCTGCTCTGAGCTGCAGAAGATATCCTGGATGAAATTTGACCTTCATCTAACGCTTCTTCAAAGAGATCTGTTACCCCAAAGGTCTTACCTCAAAAGCATCAACCAACCCATGGGGGAACTCCATCTCCTCCCATACAGTGCCTCAAATGGAGCCATCTCAATACTGAGTGGGTAGCTATTGTAATGAAAACTCTGCCCTAAGGTTAAGAATTTTTTATCCCAATGACTACCCAAATTATCTCACACATGCACGAACGCATATCTCACACAGCTGATCTCTTTTTAGCTCAGACTGGGACCATCGGTCTGAGGTGGAATGCAAGTAGAGTATAAGATCAGCCTAGTACCTAATCAGCATGTAATGGTTTCCAAAACTTAGAATAGTGAACGTACTTCTTATCTGATAGGATGTAGAGTGATGAGTTGAACTCCAGGTATCGAAAAATTTCTGAGATATAAAGTTGGCCCTTATCTGCATTTTGGAAGTCATCTGACCGGAATTGAAGTGAGCAGCACTTAGGTTAACCTATCAACAATACCCAAATGGAGTCATACTTTCCCAATTGTCTCGGAAGAACAACCACAAAATCCATTACAATTTTTCCCATTTCCATTCAGGAATAGGCATTCTCTGAATGGTACCTCCGGCCTCTGGGAGTTCATACTTTACTTGCTGACAATTGCGGGCAATTTGGCAACAAATCAACCATGTCGCGCTTCATTCTACTCCAACAAAAATGTTGCTTTAGGTCACTATACATTTTTATTGCACATGGGGGATGGATAGAGTACCTTCAAATATGAGCCTCGTAAAGAATAGTGTGAACCAAACATCAACACGAGGCAAACATAACCTTCCCTTAATTTCTAGAAACACCTTCTCAATCAAGTATTGCCTCTTTAGCCTTACTCGCATACCATATCTGAATGCAGCTCAGCTTTCATCAGAAAGTGCTTCTCCTAATCTTGTCAAGAAAGGGATCGTGCCTCACAAGGCCAAAAGTCCCTCCTTTCTCTAGTATTTCCAGCATCATAAGGTACTAGCCAAAAGTCTGACTTATCAGCACCAATGGGCGATTAGAAAAAACCGGTAAGTGGGCGACAACTAACCCATGCTTGCTCCATGTTTTCTACTTACAGCATCTTCCACCCACTTAGCTTTTCCTGGTAATATGAATAGTGATATAATAGTCTTTCAGTAGTACATCTACCTCCTCTGCCTCAAATTCAATCTTTCTGGTAAAGATATATGTAAACCTACGATGATGCATAGCCTTCACACTGACCCCATATAGGGAATGTTCCTTGAATTTAATTGCAGAAATAATACTACAGCCAACTCCAAATCATGTGTCGGATAGTTAAGTTCATGCATTTTTAAATTGTCTTTGAAGCATAATCAAATACATTTCTTCTCCGGCATTAGCACTGCACCCAAACCAGAAATAAGATGAATTAGAATAAACGGTGGAATGAAATTCTAACCTTCAAGACTGGCATGGTGTAAGAATGGGGCAGTGGTCAACAAGGTCTTGAGTTCGAAAACTTTCTTCACATTCATCCGACATACAAAGGGGACACCTTGTTTATGTCAGTTTGTTAGCTGCGAAAAGCAATAGAGGAAAAAAAAAATCCTTGACAAACTCGACGGTAGTAGTTAGCGAAAACAACAAAGCTTTTTTTTTTTTTAAACCTTCTGTGTAACATTCTCGGTTTACTAATCTTCACTGTTCAATCTTACAACGGATTGACATAAACTCCATCCTAGAAACCACATTGACCCAAGAGGAAACTAAAGCTCGCCTAACCTCCCACTTGGAGAATTTGGCATCAAAGTTTTTCTTTCCTCAACAACTCAAATACAGTTCTCAAAATGTTCTGATGTTCTTTCCTGCTCTTGAGTATATCAGTATATCTCATGATAAATAACAAAAGAGAGTGATCAAATATGGTTAAAAATCCCGCTCATCAGACTCATGAAAGTAGAAGATAGAAGGGGCATCGTAACCAAAAAGACATACTAAGCATCGTAATGTCATACGGTTCGAAAGGGCAAAGTCTTTGGCAATCTGTGCCCGTATTTTCATTGATGATAACCAAGATCTCAAATCAATCTTGAGACGGTACAGACACCTGTAACTGATCGACAAGCAATCAATGCGAGGAAGAAGGATACTGGTTCTTAATAGTTTACCTTATTCAGTGTCTGTTTAAGTCGATGCCAATCCGACAAAAAAATCCCATCCTTCTTCTTCACAAATAAGACAGGAAGCACCCCAAGGGGATTGCAATGGTCTAATAAAACCTTTACCTAACAAACTCCTGAAGGTGGGCCTTTAACTCCCTTAACGCGGCTGGAGCCATTCTATAATGGGGTTATGAAATGGGGGAGTGCCGGGCTCAGATCATGACAAAAATTGATATCCCTTTCCGGTGCGCAGACCAGGAAGTTGCAGAGGAGGAGGAAGGAAAACACAATCCAGAAACTCGAGGACTACCGTAACCAGACTCAATCGAAGATACCTGAGAAGTATCATCCCTGAGGGTGTGCCAAGAAGGAAAACAAACCTACTACATTCCTTTAGCGCCGAAATTATAAAAGAGATAAGACGGACCTGGTGGAAACGGTAAGCACCCTCCCACACTAGCGGATCTGATCCCAAGCTTGCCAACGTCACAGTTATTAGCATTAAATCTAAAGATTACAAAAATTTGGGGAAGGCCAGACTGTACCCAAAATTACATCAAAAATCAACCATTTATAGGCTAATCAAAATCTACATGAGGGTTGCTCCCCACAAAATTACAAGACAGGACCTATAACCTTCTCAACATCACAGGACTCACCACAGGAGTAGTAGAGACACGAATAGGAATGTCAAGCAATCACAATGTAAACAAGACCAGCTATCAAATGAACGATACATATGGAAAAATTGGATCCGGATCCAATTAAACAGAAGCCATGCAATCACAGACCAAAAGGATTACCTGTGATAACGCATCAGATGTCTCTTGCTTCAGACCCTAACGGGGAGGGGAGGAAACATAACAATGGGCCAATAAACCTGTTGTCCTTGCCCATATCTGTTTGCGCCGCAGCAGAGTTACAGAGCAGCAGAATTCAATCTTGCCCGCCACCAGATTTGAATAGGAGGACCACATTACATTGTCCACCCCGCGGTCTTCCAGAAATGGCGGGCCGGCCTCTCCCATGACCACCTCTTACCTCTGAACTATTGGGGGGTCTGTAACTCGGTTTTTGACAAAACCTCCGAATACTGTCCAGTCTCTACACATCCATAACACTCTCTTGGGAGTCAAGCATAGGTCTGTATGAGAACGACGAGTCTGTGATAACTCCAAACTAAGAGATTGCTACGGTTGTGGTGGACCCCCAGCGATTTAGCCTGTAGTGAAAGAATGAATAGTGGGCGGGTACCTCCTGAACTTGTCCTCTGGAATGAAGAAACACACTAAATCAGCCTCCGTACGGAACTTATTATCTGTCCGACCGCAGTGGGTGAATGGTGAAGTGTTGGCATCACCCCTCTACCTCATTACAAAGGACACAAGGAAGAGATAGGAGGGGGAGCGTTGTACCTTATCCCCTATCAATTCATATTTCCTATTAATATTCTTCCTCGTCCTCCATGAAGCAGCTACCGTAAGAGGGATCTGCAAATCTGACATAATCTTTCACAAACGGGGCAAAATCCTCTCTTGTGGCTGAAGCAAAGCTGGGGTGGCATACCTGGATAGTGCAAACGGAAGTTAGCCTCATAAGCAAGTAACGACATCCTCCCTTGCTAGAGAATCAATAAACTCACTCTACTCTTGTTCCCTCAAAGTCCGGAGGTAATACTCTCCCATTAAACAAGTAGAGAATGATGCCCAAGTCATAGGTGATTCATGTGTGGTTGGCCTCAATTGTACGACCTGCTAATACATTTTGGCATTCCCTGAAAACTGATAGGTCACAAACTCCAACCCAGAATCGTTCAGCTATGTCCATCTTAGGTAGCGGCAGCTCAGGACCACTCAGCAGAAAGAAAACTCATAGGCATCCTCAGATTCAGCACCCTTGAAGACGGGAGGTTCAACTTCAAGCACTTAGGTGAAAAGATCATGCTGATAAACTCGTCATTATGGGGACCTGTAGTCAATCAGGAAACGTGCCTACTGCCCTGAGGCACATGGGGAGCCAGAGACCGAAGGTGCATGTTGTAATCCCGGAACATGAGGTGCTGGTCGGAAAACAACTGGAGGCGCCTGGCCTGAGCAGATAAACCCGCTACAGATCAAGCAAGGAACCTGGGTTAATCATCTCTGGGGTAGGTGGGGTGCGTAATTCCTATTTGCACTTGCTCATTGTTCACCACTTCCTCACCCTCCCCTTATACCTCATCATCGGCTAGAGGAGTCACCCGCCACTATTATAGTTGGACCAAGGGTTTTGTTCCTACCTCTTAGAGAAGTCATCCCGAGACTCTACCCAGGAATATTGACACTGCTCCTCTTGAGCTACGCCCCAGGGGCTGCTCGACGCAACATGTCTTTGCCGGTGCTGGTGTTGGCACTGTTGTTGTCTAGTTCTAACCATCTGCGAAATAGAGTGAGGAGGTCAGATACCAATTTGTATCACTAGATACAATTGGACCCAAGTATAGCACGAAAGGACCCAGAACGAATGGGAATGGGAATTTTCCTAAAGTCTATAGCCTCTCAAAGAAAAGTAAGGGCGTTCACCCTACCGTTCTCAAGGACCTACTAGACTCGTTCTTGTTGTGATGAGATCAACGAACCATAAGCTATGATACCAAGTTTGTCAAGACCCAAAACGGGCCGCGGAGAGTGGCACCCACCCTTATCCTTCTATGTGAGGTACCAATAAATCTAAACCCCAACATTTCAACCATTAATAAACAAAAATAAGGGAAGACCCAAATCGTATTAATATAAAAAAAAAAAACCAATTCAAAAAAAAATTCTAAAATATATTACTTATATCCCCAAAAATCTGGAAAAGTCATAACATCAAGAACATCTTATCTTCAATTTCTAAGTCTAAGATAATTAAGAACTAAAAAATAACGGATGATCCCATGTCAGACTTCGAAAGACATCAAGATGCGAAAGAAGAGAAGAGAATCCATCTCGAGCTGGACTAATAGACACCTTGAATCTCTGAGTCTGAAGATTGGCCATAGGAGTTGGGTTGAGACGAAGTCACTGGTGCAACGTGCTGCACTCCACAAAACAACAAGAACGAACGGTTTAAAAGTAGAGGTCAATACAAGTACTGAGAGGTATCATCGCCAACTCGAATAGGAAAGCAATAATATATATCAAGTAATAATATAAAATCACTACAGCACTCAAAGGGCAGGGGTGACAACAACACTGTACCAACCTTGACAACAACAAGTACAAACCTAACTACAAACACAAAGCAAATCTATGAGGGCTGCAAGCCTCCACACCAAATCGTTGGGAATATTAGGTTCTTTAGATTAAGTAATCACCATAATTCAAGATTCATTACTCTTTATTACCTCTTGTGTCAGAACGTGAACATCTGACCCCTAATTACTAGTGCGTTCGTGCACACCATCCCCCAAACTACGGATCGGTTTGTGACACCTGATCCCTATTACTACGTGTCGGGTGTGAAACCGATCCCACTAACACTAGTGTTGGTTCGTTGAGACACCCGATACATTAACCTCATTCCTTTTAGTTCATTCAAGTTCTGATGTTATACCAAGGCATCATCATTAATAGAGGGATGAATTTAGGGTTTGTTTTTAGATTTCGCAGTATAGTATCATCATTATAATCCATTCACAAACTTACCTAATAACAATCATGCCAACAAAAAAAAATGAAGCGATCAGAGAAGACTTTCCATACCACCCAATAA
Source organism: Solanum habrochaites (assembly GCA_027704765.1). Lineage (NCBI taxonomy): Eukaryota > Viridiplantae > Streptophyta > Magnoliopsida > Solanales > Solanaceae > Solanum > Solanum habrochaites. The sequence goes on from JAKWJA010002498.1 coordinate 53,655,972, forward strand.
ATATCAATCGATATTTAGAGTTTACTATGAAATAGCATAAACCATAACCTACCTCCAAAGAAGAATCGTGTCAAGGAAAGCTTTCTCCACAATGCCTTGTTTTACTTTTCTCTTCGTTCTTCCTCTCTCTCTCTCTCGTCTCCCATCTGTCTTTTTTTTCTAGATTCTTTCATTTACCCTAATTATCCATTCAATCATTTTAAAAGATGATAAAGAGTAACCCACGAATTTATTCAAGGTGATTCCTTAAACCACAGTAATTAAAGTATCTACACTTACCCCACAAATTGCAAATTATTAAGCCATGATAGTCCAAAAAAACGCGCCCTTTTTAAAAACTTTCAGCAGAAATCGACTCAGTCGAGGTTACGGCCACTCGTGGACTACCCCGTCGTACTGAGACGGACGTCCTGATCTGTTAGGTAACAAAGTTCGGAGGGAGACTCAATTTCGTGTTTAAAAGGTTGTGATGTGGTCCGTATTATAGATCGACGGTCTGTACTGCAGTCCGTTGTACGTTCAGAGAGTTGCCATACCAGTACCAGTTTTATCCAAAAATAATCTTACTGTTTGAATCTGACTCCCCTCCTAAAACAGGCGTACAATCCCTAGTGATCATTAAGGTGGAGTTTGCCTTTATTTTGACTTGAAATAATAGTTATATGATTTTTGATAGAGTTTAACGAATGTTACTATTAGGATGAGTTAGGTTAAACTTGACACGCGAAAGAATTTAGCTGTGTGATAAGTCATTGAGGTTAGTGAAAATCAAGTAACAATGTGAAGAGAATGACAAAGTTAGTCATGAGGTTAATATCTAACAACCCGTACTTATGACCGTTGAGGGGGAGAGCTCTTATCGAATAGAAATATTTACGGTAATGTTTTATAGGAGCTGGGTATAAAGGTACTGAGGTTGTGAAAGTATGTGATGAAAATTATAAAAGAGGTAGACGAAGACATAAATAGTTTTCGACTAGCAGGATGATGTGCCAGTTAATTTTTGTTTCAACTAAGAATTGTAAGTTACTATGTTAATAGGTGAGTATTATAATGATACCGTGTTATACTAGACACTAAGTTTAATTTGAGATGAATCTCATGATTAAAAAAATTGTACATATGAGGGGGAAGAAGATGTTAGTTTGGAACAGCGTGAAGATGTTTGTTAGTTTTGATATTGTATAGTAGGTGGACCCATAAATTAGGTAAGAAATTAAGGTGTATTGGCATAAATGCTGAGCGGTCCAAGTGTGTGGTATGATGAATCTTATATGATAACAATGAGGTGTGGCTAGCCATTTAGACTAACAAGGGTAGGTAAACAAGGGTACTAAGAGGTATAACCGAGATTAATGTAGCCAAAAGATTCTATAAAGTTAATGACCTCTCATGTGCATCTTGATCCTATATTGGAGTTGTAAATGTGAGTAGATAAATGTAAATATTCATTACCTAGAATTTGTAAAAGGGATCATACAGATCCAATGTTTTAAGCCTCATAAATAAATAAAGTTCAAGTTTCAGCCAATTAGGTAGATATAAATTGGACGGAAGGATTTATTGTATTAGAGAGGCCAGAAAAGAAGAAAGAAAGAGAAGAAGATAGTAATGTAACATATCGCATTATAGATGAACTGAGGTTACGCTAAGATAAACAAGAAGATTCAAATTTGAAAATAAGATGAGATCGAAAATTTCCAGATTACAAAATGAAGGTTTTTGGTATTTTCAAATATCCATAATTACCAACTTAGAAGGAAATTTGGTTAATTTTTATATGGTATGCGAATTCGTAGGAAGATATTTCCAAGACGCCCACGTTGTGAGTTGAGTTTTGGAGAGTCGTCTATGGGGGAGATCGACCTTTAGAAGTGGGGGTTGTTGCGCAGGAAAGTTCACGTTATCCATATTTTCTAATGGCTTTGACAAACGGTTTAACTTTTTTTTAAAGACTTAACGTTTCAGAGCAAGAAGAAAGAGATAAAGAGTGAGATCATTTCTCAAAAAGCTACACGGGAACGAAGTTTTTCTCAAATGTTAAAGTTTCAAGTAAGACAAAAGAGTATCAAATTGAGTTAAACTTTCAATAGTGATAAGGTAGTTAAGTAGTGCTAAGGATTGAAAATATATTTAAACTTAGGAGCAAAAGACAGCGGGGGGGGGGGTTAGATTTCAAAAGAGAGCCTATGGCTAGCTTTAATATAAAAGAGGATACTATGATTTCCTAGAGAGTTTTCAAAAAAGCTAATTTTTGAGAAATAATCTGTTTGTTTTTAAAAATAAGAGCCAATTTATTTTTGGGTGTAGTATTGAACACCGATATAGGGGAGATTTAAGATAAGTCACATCCACCATAAACCATGTCAAACACTATTGGTAGAAAAGGGTCATACTTTTTAGATGATTCCTTTTCAGAGTTTAATAGTGGATCCATTAGGCAGTTCAGGTCGTATACATTTGACCGGTTATAGGATGCGCTGGAAGGGTGAACTAGACCGTTGTATCATGATTGTAGCTCTTAAGTGATGGTTGTCGGTGTCACGACCGGGGTCTACACACCAGACGTGACCGGCGTAGTTGAACACTGAGAAGTCGTAGACAAGCCTTACATACGGCATGTAATTCTATAGTTAATTTAAATGGAAAATTAAATTTTCTTTACCTAACATAATATAGACATCGATCTTAACTCATAACCATTCACAATCAAAACCATTGTAATATTGAGATAATCAAATGAAAGAATAGTTCATCTTATTGCATAAGTGGTAAAATTGTTAAAATGGCACCAATACAATGTCTTAAACAAAATGAGAAAGAAACGCTAGTGGAAAATACTCCACTAACTCAAACCTATATCTAAGCTAGATTATAATGGGCAAGCGTCCTCGAAATCATGAGCGCCTACCAAGTCTAGAATAAAGCTTGACGTCCGGATAGCTGCAGCGTCGTATCGTAAGCTCTAATGTCCGCCTGTGCCTGTACCTAAAAGTATATTGTTGTATGGGATTAGTACGCACTTGTACTGAGTATGGGTGTATTAATGCACACACAAAGACATGCATGATTAAGAAGATCTCTTTCCTATCAATATGAATTATTAAAAGTCATGTCAATGGACTTGTCAATATCGGATTAGGAAAGTCATGCCATGAGAGTAACATGCATCATCATACTTATCATTTTGCAAATACCACATATCATGTTACACAAATCATATCACATAGTTCATATCATTATTTCATTTGTCATGAGTCCATGGAATCATGGACTTGAAATTACGTCTTCCTAGAGTCTGCTTCATTCATTCATACGTACTTCATTTTCATTCTTTCATATAGTAGTGCAGCCACCAGTCAACCTGATTGTAGTTTAAGACTATCATGGGTTCGATTGTGCCTGACAAAGAATAACTAGTGTTAAATATTAAGTCAGTCTCCAGTGATTATGCCATTAACAACTTTGGTATCATTCATGTCATTAGTGGGCATTAGTGAGGTATGTCCTTATTCTTTCTAGGGGACTTTAACCTAAACCGTATAGTCATATAAGCATCATAAAAACATGTGTAATCCCGCTCATCGAAAAAGAGGTGGACTAACAGCAAGTGAACCAAAACATGCTAGCATATATAGGGAATTGAATCTTGCTAGATCCCCATATTGGCAATATAGGTTTAAAGACTAGGAGATAGAAGTAGACCCATACCCGGCATGCCGGATAATTTCATCTCACGAGGGTTACGTGAACCTCCGCCATTCCCGGAGGAAGGCATCACCGCTTATAGCTAGCCTAACGGTGCTCAATGTAAAGTTCCATTACATTCAACTCATACATCACGGAAGCTGGCTTCTAGCATGAGGACATCATAGCTTATTAGATGATTTATCATCTCATCATTAGCATTAAGTATGCATTTACTTCAAAACTTTTATTAGAGTGTTCATAGTGTTTAGTATCTTCATTAGCTTTACACTCTCAGATATGAGTACATTTTGGTAATATTTACTTAGGCTCATTTTAGATTGCTGTCATCTTTCACATTAGCCTCTTATAATATTGTCACCTCATTCAATAACTTTAACACATTTTCTTTTGATAATTACCCACCCCTTAACGTGAATGTTCATTTAATCATATGTCATTTTATCACATACAATAGTCTGACTTCTTTTAAAAGTTATGCTGACTTCGAAGTCTTACTACAATCCATGAGGATTCATTCATAGTTTATCTAAGTGATTCATGTTTACCCAATATTATGTGGTACAAGACTTACGCTTCTTATAGATATGCCAAGGTATTGATTTCGTTCTTTAGAGGCAGCATTTGTTAAATATTTTTTTACGTATGACTTATAAGTCAATACGGAATTAGGCAACGGAACTCGATTTTGAATTCCTTGAACAACACTTGATCCTATTTTAAACTTGATAAATACATTTTTCAGATTTTGGAGACCCTTGTTCGATTCCCATCAACCCCATAAAATTTTATTCTTATTCTCTTCTCTTTTTTCATATGAAGGCAAAGAGTTTGTGGGTTCATCCCCCACAAGCTCATTTTTTTTAAAACATTTATCCCTTAACTTTATCACCTATCCAAGATATTGTGGCTTCAATCCCTTCTCCCCACATTTTTGTTCTCCTTTTTTTTTCTAAGAACTCTCTCATCCATTCAAGAGGTTGTGGGTACAATCCCCACTCGTCACATGTTATTTTTTCTTTTATTTTTCTCCTAACTCTCTCATCCATTCAAGAGGTTGGGGGTTCAATCCCCACAATCCACATATTATTTTTCTCATTTATCTTTATCCTAAATCTCTCATCCATTCAAGAGGTTGTGGGTTCAATCCCCACTCTAAACATTTTATTTTCCCCTTTATTTTTGTCCTAACTCTCTCATCCATTCAAGTGGTTGTGGGTTCAATCCCAACTCACCACATCTATTTTACCTTTAATTTTTCTCTTGAAAGTTTTATGTAATTTTCATTTGGTAAGATCATGGTTTCAATCCCCAATGACCACACATTTAATTTTTTTTAAAAACATAGCTTATTTTCATCATCCTTGACCGAGACTCTTATCAATTTTCCTATCAATCTTTTGTTGATTTTTTTTTAGCTTTCATGTAATGATTTATTGGGTTCAATCTTTATTTCTGTCACTTATTTTACATTCTATTTTCATTAAATTTTGTAACACTTTGTTTGGCCGAACCCAGTCTACCAAATGCTGGAAATTTGTTCACTATTTTCAGCTTCTTTTTATCATCTTTCATCATTTAGGAACATGAAATAGTGAACAATCCTACTTTCGGAATAGAATAATCTGAGTCTTAAGGTTCTCTTGGGAAAGGTACCAAGCGTGAGAAAACCCATACCTGAACGTTCTTCAACGCTTGAACTTGCTGCCTAAAACATATCCAAATTCACATCCAATCCCAAAACTCACACCTTACCCGGCTAGAGTATTACGTTTTGCTTAAAGTTTTTGGATTGCTTTATCATTTGTGTATTGCGTGCAAGTTCTTCAAGTGTTAAGAACTTTTTTCTCTGATTTTTTTCTCACGTTTGGCAACCTGAAAGAAAGTGTGAAATGAGAGTGAGATAGACGTGAAGGATGGAAATATAACTATGAAAGAAGTGAGTGACTTAGGATTAAGTGAAGTAGTTTAAACTTAGTTAACTAGGCCTTTTCAAATGTTGAACATATTAATAATTAGTTTAGTTTAATGATGAATAATGCATACAAAATAAGATATAAACCTCAATTTAATCCACTAAATGTTTCTACCATCGATGTTCGAACCCGTGACGTCCCCATCGTGAAAACAGGTCCCTCCGGGTATACCCAACCCAAACTACCCCATTAATTAATTAAATAATATTAATAATACAGTTTTCCTTTTTCTTAAATAAGTATATAAATATTAATTAAATAAATTAATTTACCGATATAAATAATCAAGCTAAATCATGTCTCCTTCCATGGTTTGAACCCTGGTGGAGAAAGATTTTTGCTCAATGGGCAATTTCGGCCATTTCAATATAAAATTCCCCTCCACCTTATTGATTAAATAATTTATTACCTATTTAAGGTAATTACGATATTACCCTTAGGCTGGAAAAAGGCCATCTTACCCCTAGACCCTTCAAACTTATGATTTTCCCTTTTAAAGTATGGTAAAGACTCATCCAAGTAAATCTTCATATTCGGGAGCCCTACATGGATGGACCCAACCTTTACTAGATCAAATAAACTCCCCAAGATGTTGGCCTTGTTTGTCGCAAGGGTCAGTGGTCTTGTTATAGCCATCAATTCATGTGTGAACCGGTCTAATCTAGGCATTCTATTACGTTAGACATTACTTAGCATAGTCATTTTTATGGTGTTACATTCTACCACCCATAGAACAATGTGTCCATAAATTATAATTACAAAGATTTAAAAATAAAGAGGCTGATTTTCGCAAATATGTGAAAACATTACTTAGACTTTACTCTTTGTGAAGTTGTATTTCACACTACTGTGATAGTCATAGATTCAAGTTATCTGAAGCTTACTATTAGAGATGAGGAGTTTTTCCATCGCACTTAACTGATGCACCTCACCACTCATGAAACAAAAAAAAATCATGGACCACGCTATATAAAAACGTAACATGACATGATACATGATTCCATTTTAATTCACATAGTGCAATTTTACATACGATTTTGGACTTACAACCACCAAGTCGACGATTGCACTAAAACATAGAGTTTCTTGAACAAAACCAGCCTAGGAGGAGATTATATAAACCCTTAGATAACATCTTGTTGTCCTTAAGATTGAAACTATAGGCTTGTTGATTGTCCCACGCCCCCTCCCTACCCATTATACCCTATCTCATTACCAATAAACCTCACTACCGTGGTTGAATGTCTTTCTATGGTAGCATTAACACTATGGAGAAAAAAAAAAAAACTTATATACCTAATATATTCAATGCTTTTTATGGGAATATTCTTTTACATATTCGTAGGTTGAGTGCACATCCCAGAAAAACAAATGGAGGCTCACATAATAGATTAAGGAACTCCTTCCTAAACTAGTCTCATCAAAGCATACAACCTATAAATTAAACACATAAGTAACATAAGTCAGCAATCAACATGATGACTCCAAACATATTAAACTTCCTTACTAGTGCAAAAAACCATCCACAATAAAAACTAATAAGGCAAGAAACCGAGACATCACTAGAGGGTCTTCCCCTACACCCCTAGCTGAGTGAGAAGCATAGTTCCTCTTGGCCCCTCTTCACTAGGACCTTTCGGCTAAAATTTCTCCTTCGCTTTTTCTCGACCTATAATATATGGACAATCCTTTATCATGTGACCTGGTTTTCCCGAACTGTAACAAGCATTAGAGCCCTTATACACTCTCCTCCGTGAAGTTTGTGACACTTTCTAAAAAGTTGGCCTATCCTGAGGTGTATCTACTTCATTGTTTCTCTTAACACTGGATCGGAATATATATCATAGATACCCTTGCATGAATTTTACTCCCCTTGGTGAGAGTCCCTTCTTAAACCTTGGTTTATCCCTTATTTTATGACTGCTCTTCCTTGAAAACTTTTTCTCATCTTGACTTGACCTGTTCCATGCCCTAGTATGCTTTCTCTTCTTGTTTTCCTCCACTTGTTGGACACGAACCATAAGCCTGGAAAAGTACATGCTCGTATGTAGCATAGCTGCCAAACACTCTTTCTCGAGATTCTCAGCAATCTTAGATCCAGTGTAAATAGGAGGATTCATCCTCATAAAGTCCCTTAACCTGCTAGCTATGGTGCTGGCAGGTAGGTTCTTTCTGGGAACACCTTGTTTCTCTGACTGGGCTATCATAGTCGTATTTGTAAGTGGATGGATTGGGCCATATTACCTAAGGTTTTGTCCTTACTTTCCATATCTAACCTAGTTGGGTTACCAAAACATCTCCCTTTCCAGCAGTTGGACCTCCAATTTCTCTGCCTGTGTTTTCCTCTATTCATCTTGCTGAAAGTCAAGAGTAGAGTTACTGATACCACTATTAACACCAAGAAAATCAGACATTTATAGAAGCACGATAAAATTAGAAGAAGAGAATTTTTCCTATGGATTGCCGTCTCTAATTCATGAAAGTGTTTGCACTTCACTAGCGTGAATTAGAAACTACTCGAATGGTTGATAGGGAAATATGATCCTGCATTTAGAAATGCTATGATTCCAACTTATCACGACCATGGGACAAGACCCCAGACGGCGACCAGCATCGTTGACTTCTCAGAAGTTGTAGGACCAGCCTACATAAGTCATCGCGCTCTATATCTAGGTTAATTTGGAAAACAATTACGTTTTTTTCTTAAACATTCATATTAGACATCTACTTAACTCATAAATTTCACAATCAACATCTATAGTAAAGATACTCAATGAAAGAAAATAGTTTTTACTAAGCTTAACGTATACTTGCAAAAAATGACACAATACAATGTCTGAAATAAAATGAGAAGAATCTAGGGGGACATACTCAACATAACTCAAACCTATAGGACGACTTTTTAAAGAAAGTATTTATTCTACCTAGTGTTTTACCATGAGGTGGGATGGTGTCTTATTTGTGAAGATTGAAAAATATTTAACTTTAATTGATCTGTATATACTAATGTGTGATCAAGATAAACTAAATAAGTACCTCTCCTCACAATGATGATTTTTGTTGATTAGCTTAAGGGTTCGTCGTGTTCTCAAGATGACTTGAAGTAGGGTTACTTAATACGTGGTTTCACGGTATTATTAATACTTTTCCTTAAGTTTAGTGTGTCCAATCCTTTTGTGCTATTTTTACATAAGTTTCTTTATTGCAGGAAATACGCCCGAAAGCGAAGAGATGAATTGCAGAGTTTTGAGCGAAGAAATGCAGAAGAGACAACCTATGGAGCTTGGTGACGGTCCGTCATGCCTGTGACGGTCCGTAGGTGGAAGCGTATGCAGTTCAGAAGGGATGGAGAAGTCTGACAGAGTGTGGGGTACGAAAGAGTGATGGACGTCGGATCCCTGACGGTCTGTCCTTGCCGGTTGTAGTGAAGATTATAGAAGTAGCCCAAATAGTACCCATATTCCAAGAGTTCAAGTGTTGGAAGGGACCTCGACGGACCGTTTAATTGTACGATCCGTCATACCTACTGCCGAGGGTTAATGAAAGAAAATTGCAAAATGTATAGGATGACGGATCCATGATGTCTTGTGTGCCCACGACGTACGTTGCGAGTCCGTCGACCCAAGCCGCGTTTTGATTGATTCCAGCAAATAGAGTCCTTGTTAATTAGGTTATTATTTTCATTAAATTCGTTCGAGAAACTCATTTTTGTAGTCGACTCTGTATATTCGTCTACATTCGATTATTAGTTAAATTCTAGATCATTATAAGACTTAATTAGTAGTAGACTTTTTTTGATGTCCTTAGCTTTTTTTGAGATTCTGACAAGTGCTTGTTGGTGACTTTCTGGTATTAATCAGAAAAATTCGTTTTTACTCTTTCCTCATGAGTAGTAATTAATTCTTATAACAAATATATGTTGCATATTGTGATTATGATGATTATGACTATGGCGTTAACTAAACTCATAAACTAGTGTGTGGGAACATAGCTCAATAATGAGATAAAAACCTAACCAAAAATAACATTTAGAATAGTGTCCGTCATGATTAATAATTCTTTCGCTTAGAAGTCTTTTTAACGGGATGGCCATGTTAGAACGCGCCTTAATGCTACATGCCGGACGAAGGAGGGTAGTTAATACGAAAAGAATATCAACATAGATTTAGTGTAAAACTATCTAATAGGTTAGTATTGATCGGTAAGAGGGTAATAACTAGTTAAAATATCGAATACGATGCTTAATATGAGGTAAATATAAGGGTTTCGGTAGCAACAGACGTAGCCGGACCAATGGTGGGGAGTGAGCTTTCTAGAAACGGACCAAGGATTTAGAAATACATAAACTTATCATTGCATGCAAGCGGATACTAGGAAAGAATGATATGTTAGAATATAGTTTATACCTGGGGGAACACGTAAACCCTAGTACGTTGTTAATATGATTAAACTCAACACTCAAGTTGTTAAGTGTCTCTATCAATTTTCGTTACTTATTTTAATTCTTTTTTTAGAAATAGAAAACACCCCTCCTTTTGTTGTTTTTTGCTTTCAAAGGAATAATTGATGAAATTGTTGTAATAGTTAAAGTTAAGTTCTAACTATTTTCTCGTGGAGGAAACGATCCCACCTCTAGTGGGTTATTTACTGACACGACCGCTTATTCTTATTTGAGAAGTACGTTTGAGCGTATGAAATTTGGCGCGGCTACCAGGGAAAGTAGATTTTAGATTACTTAAACTTATTGCGATAGGTAGTTGATATTTTCTTGAATTTTTGCCTTTGTTTATGTTTTTGGATCCTTGCAGAAACCATTTCCTTGTATTGCCCAAATACAAGGAAGGAAGAAATCCCTTGTTTCCCTACGATCAACGATTAGATGGCGTACACTACGCTAGATGAATAGAAACTTGTGAAAAAATGATGATGATCCGAACAAAGAACATCCCAGATCGGCTGATGTTTGGGTCGTTGTTACACGATGTCGGCGTACACAACAGAGGGGATTATTATCCCGCTCCACAACCCACCCAAGCATATAAAGGCTATGACAACATAAGAGACTCTGATAGGCCATTTTCTTTCCTCCTACACAACACCAGGCCACACCTTCGTGGTAAACTAGTAGCCTGATGCAATTGCTCACTGCAGAGTTTGTTTTCAGGCTACCTTAGAGGATCCACATGCCCATATAGCTAAGGTAGGGCAGCAGTGTGTAAAAGCTGTGTAGGGAGGCCTGAATTGGACTTGATGTAATAGGGCTTAGAGTTTTTTTGTTCCCTCTCTAGCACTGACGGGAGAGGCTGAGAGGACTATGCTCTATATGGTTTATTGAGCTCCCTTACAACTCAATTCAATGGAACCAAAGACTAAGGGATGTTTTTTAGCCGCTACTATTTGATCATCCAAGAAAACTAAACCACAAAGGACAGAGTGAACAACTTTGTGGACATACCAGGCGAGTAAGTTAGTAGTTCTTGAGATGATAACCTCATTTTGAGAAGGTCCTAAATCACCGTATAGATGATGAGAAACTGAAATAATACCAATAGGGACTTGTAATAATAATAAAGTTGGGTTTGGACACTATATCAGGTGATCTTATGGGGAGTTGTCCTGAGGCTGAGATCTGCTGAAAATTAGAGAGCGACAATCTCCCAGAATAATAAAGCTGGGGTACTAGGAAGTAAGATATCGGGGAAGAATAAATTCGCACTACAGGTCCGGCTCACAATCCAATCCCATTATGAATTACGTGAAGAAAGGGCTCAGAATGAGAGAACTGAGCATGGTTGGTGGTTACTAAAACGGTCACTGGGGTTGCAAGAAAGAAAAGAAACGATTAAATGCAGTTAACTACTGGCATAAACCACACCTTCCTAAGGCTGAATGCTAATATGTGGAACAACTCCTATGCAGTAAATGAGCCAGAGGAGGTTTTGAGAACTAAGTGCCCAACGGCTCAAATCAGGATAATTGGCGCCAAGTCGGATCTGGTAACACAAAACGTGAGGGTCATATTCAGAGATGGAAACTAACAACCGCGGACAACAACTTCAGTAGGCGGGTAAATACGGTAAAAGATGAAAAGAAATGATGGAATGGGCCCTATGGACCCTCTCAAATGTTGAAGTTACTATAAGTGGTGGAAATAGTATGGCATGAGTGAGGATGTTGCACAAAATGATCGATGCTATTGATGAGCATATTAAAGAGGTTAAGAGGGAAGAGGGTGTGATTTAGCAGGTATGGAAGTTGACACATATGCAATATAAATTAGCAAATCCAGTTGCAATGGCCCACCCCATTATCTGGACTGTGAAACAACACGGCAACCCAGGCACTCGTCCTTAAACACTGTCCAAAATATCGAAAAATGATGGCCAACACTGCATGGCACTCACTACTCGTGGTGGTAAGAAAACATTGACCCACCTATGCCCGACTAATGAGGAAAAGGATGTGAATGAAAAGGATGATGATTAGGTGTTAAAGGGTAGTGGTGAAGGAGAAGAGAGAAGAGAGCACTGGAAAAGATGTGATAGCCTATTGAAGGTAATTCCCATGCTAGACAACCACAACCTTCTCTCAGAGATTAGGTGAAAAAGATCGAGGATGGTAAATGTCGGCGTTTTATAACACTGCGAAGAGTTTCTATAAGTTCCTGTGAGGGAAGAAGCTCTTGAAACAAATGCTTCGGTTCTGCCAAGTTTATGAAAGATAGGTTACAAAGGAAAAAAAAAGATCGGGTCAATTTCGAGGAGGATGATAACTGAAGCCATTGTTGTCGTGCTATTGCTACAAGATCTCTCGTACAAAAGAAAGAAGATCCGGGGTTGCGTTCACTATTCCTTGTACAGTCGGGTCATTTACATTTTCAAAAGCTTGTATGTGATCTGGGAGCAAAGCATAAATCTCATCCCCTCTCATTTACAAGGAAGTTGGGTTGGATGACACAAAACCCATGCGATTGCGGTACTGATGGTGATCAAAAAAGCTGAAAAAGCCTACCTATAGGCATTTAACTCCATGATGTGATAGAAAAGTGGAGTAATTCATATTTTTGGCAGATTCTGTTATTCTTGATTGTGAAGTGATTTTGAAGTGACTTATTATTCTTGGGAGGACATTCCTTGCTACAGTTATAGAGCTTTAGTTGTTAGTGAGACAGGGTGAGCAAATTTCGATCTGAACATGAATAAGCGACCTTAAAGTTTGTAGGGACCATGCGGAAAATGGTCGCTTCCAATCGGTATATGGCATATCCCACAAGACAAAGTTGAAGAGGAGAATTTGAAAAAAAAAGTGCAAAAACAAGAGTTATGGTGGGGGGATGGGATTTGGTGCTTTTTAGGAACATATCGGGTTGTTTGTCTTCAGGTAAGCTCAAGTCCAAACGGACTGGCCCTTACTTTGATCACCAAGTATTCCCTCATGGAGCGTTGAGTGTTAAAAACCAAAGAGGGGAGTGGCGGTTTTTACGGTGACTAGAGAACTATTAACCTTTATGAGGGCTACTGCATCGGTGAATGAAAATGATAGAGGCATACAACTTGATGACGGCTGAGTAATCAAGTGTCCTCAGTCGTTGCGCGACGTTAAATACAGCGCTGTGGAGGCAACCCATACTTATAGTTTTTTTTTGCTTTCTATTTTTCTAGTAATGGTAGCTTTGTACTAATGGGTTTTTAAATTTTGAAGGCACATAACTAGGAATTATGCAAAAAATCACTCTGCAACATTAAAACCAACGGACACATGATGACGGACCGTCTTACACTCGACGGTCATCCTGCAAAACCGTTGCGGTTGTGAGAGACCCTATTCTGAAGGGTGTCTCAACATTTTTTAAGTGTCATTACCAATGAGACATTCTCGATGGCCAGTCATACTTTCTCGACGGTCCGTCTTGCAACCTTCATGCGGTTTAGAGACCCCTCTCTGAAGGGTCTACATTTAAGTGTCCAACATCGGATCTCGACGATGGACGTCATCATCACAACGGTCCTTCTTATGTCGGGACTTTGCGCCCCAGTGGTTTGCTTCACCTACCATCTTGTATTTCATTTTTTTCTGCACGGGGACAATTTGCAGTCTTTTTTTGGGGTGGGGAAATGGAAAGTGAGTGTTAGGGTGAGTTGTGCGTTATAGCCCAATCGCATATCTCTTTTCGGATTTTCTGCCTGTGTTCTTTTTCCCAAAAGACTGATTATTTTTCTATTGAACCAACTGTTATAATCTTGCTGTACGTTAGTTTAATTCTGGAGCATTATGGCTAAAAGATCTCCTGATAAAATGAAAATCATGCAGAATAGGCTAGTAATTGTAAATGTGTGGGGATCTAAAAAATGACCATAGAGGTACTCCACTGCATGACCCTAGTCTAAAATTCGAAACGATGGTGTCTGATAATCTGGTTAGAGTGGAGATGTCAGTGGTGTTGTAGAAGGTTGAATATTCTACTATTTTGCTATTGAGCAAGAACTGCCTGGTTAGTCGCAAAAGTAAGCTGTACTCTGATAATAGACAATTAGAAATGATCATAGGCCATTATTCAATATAGCTATTTTTACCTAATAAAGAAAACCAAATGACATGAAATTTCTTCTGTGATCAAATGTTTGAGCTTAAATTCGACCTTTCTTTCTCACCCCAAATGATCTTTTCTAGGAATATGTGCGGGTTGGCCGTGGTCCCTCCTTGGACAGTGTTGTACTCAGCTTAGTGCAAGAATAATTGTAGGGTGGGTGGCTAACGGATAAACAAACTCTTATGGCCCTACCAAACTTTGGGTTTTGTTGTACGTTTTAATCATGGCAAAGCCAGGAGTTGAGGGTGGCTCTTATGGAATACTCTGGAAAGTGGGGTGGAAAGAACACAAGGAGAGCGAAACAAACAAACGTGAAGTGACTCAAAATTAGTTGAAGAAAAGTCAAAGAAAAAGAAAAAATCACAAGAAATACAAGACAGAAAGAAGAGAGTCACTTACAAAATGAGAAAAAAAGGGAAAAATAGCAAGGTGAAGAATGTGGGAAAATGGGCAAAATAAGATAGAAAGGGTATGATTTAGCCGATATGTCAAAGCGCGGAAAAAAGTCACTAAGTTACCTAAATATAACCTACCTGACCCGAGCCTAGGTTACAAGATAAGGGTTTTGTATAGCGAACTTAAAGCAGTAGTGAAAATTAAGGGCAAAAGAGTATGGCAATAGGTATGAATCAGTGTGTGAAATTTTTGAGAGTGAGGGAAAAGTAATCCTTATACTCAAAACTGAAATCACTGTGTGAAAATGAGGATTTTGTTTTTAAGTGAGGAACACTGTTGCATTCGGTAATATCGCACCTCGGGTGAGAAATTTGAAGAGGATAGGTGTTGAGTGCTATGGTGAGCGGGTCAGGTTTGACCACATAAATTAAAGCTTATGTACAAAGATTGTGTATTAATCAATAAGTTGCGTCGCTTGAGACAAACAACGAATTTAAGTGCGGGTTTTTGATATACCGTGGTTTTCACGGTATTAATAATACTTTTTAAGTAGGTTTAGTGTGTCCAAAAGCCTTTTTGTGCAAAATTTTATATAAGTTCTTTTATATTTTCAGGATATCCGTTCCGAAGATGAATGTGAGGTTTTTGGAAGCGAAAGAAATGTAGAAGAAGAAGAGACCACCTACGGGAGTTTTTTTTTTGTGACGGTCAGTCATGCCTGTGCGGTCCATACCCATAGGTGGCAGGTAGTGCAACTGCTGAAGGAGATGGAGAAGTCTGACCAAGTGTGGGTACGGAAAGAGTGACGGACCGTCCATCCATGACGGTTCGTAGTGAGATATAGAAGTAGCCCTATACCTAATTCCAAGAGTTCAAGTGTTTTGGAACAGAGACCCTCGACGCGTCCGTTGTGTCGTAACGATCCGTCATACCTGCCGTAGAGGGAATGAAGAAAAGGAAAGAATCAGAAGAAAATTGACAAATATGGGACGACGGACATCCATGGACGGCCGTGTGACCACGACGATCCGTCGAGAGTTAGTTGGACACAGCTAGTTTGACAGATTCAGCAAATAGAGTCCTTGTTTAATTAGGTTTTTATGTCTAGTAAATAGTTCGACAAAACCTATTTTGAAGTTAGACTATGTATGGTAGATAGACCTTCGAGTAGTATTAGTTAGACTCAGGATTCATTATTAGACTCTGTGTATTGATTAGTGTTAGACTTTTTGATTATCATTGACTTTTCTGTTAGATTATTGATTAATTGAGATTCTTGCAAGTGATCTTGGTGATTGTTAATGATTAATCAAGAAAACATTCGGATTTTACTTTTCTCATTGAGTAAGTGACATGAATTCTTATATAATATATGGAATTGTGATTATGGACTTTGGAGTAGGTAACTAAACTCCATAACTAGTGTGTGGGAACCATAGGCAAATATGAGATAAAACTAAAGAAAATAAAAAAAAATTGAGAATCGGGTCTGGCATGTATTAATAATTCTTTTGCTTAGTAGACTTTGTCAGGATGCGAAACATTAGAACCGCCTTAATACTACTTGCCGGACCAAGGAGGTAGATTATAGGAAAAGAAATCAACATAGATTAGTGTATACGGAGGTAATAAACTTAGTCAATATCGAATTATTATGCTTAATATTGAGGTTAGGGAAATAAGCGGTTAGGATAGAAACCACACGTAGCCGGCCCAAGGTGCGGAGTGAGATTTTCTATATTGCCAGACCAAGGCTTGAGGAAATCCATAAACTTATCATTCGCATGGAAGATTACTAGGAAATATTGTTATAGTAGAATTATCAAGTTATGAACCTGTGGGGAACACGTAAAATCCGAGTTACTTGGATTAATTGATTAAACTCCAACATTCAAAGCTTTTAAGTGTCTCTTTCAATTTCGTAGTTATTTTCATTTAGCATTCGAAACCCCCATTTATGTTTTTGCTTTCCAAGGAAGTAATTGATCCGAAAAATAGTAATAATAGGTTTCAAGTTTAGTCTTAAACTATTTTCCTCGTGGAACGATCCCAACCACACTGTAGGGGTGTTACTAGACACGACGAAGTTTACTTCTATTGAGAAGTAAGTTTGAGCATATGAGTTACTATCATCTGAGTGTCACATTTGGAGAGCAGACCCCATACGCGACCGGCGTCTTTATCCACGCACAGGACTAAGACAAGACTTAGCATCGTCATGACATGTCATCCTTAAATTGCGGAAATTAATACTTTAAAAATACTATGTTAAAGTATACTTACAATTCATACATAACGAATCATGAAAGAGACACACGATATATAAAAACTCTATATTAAAAAACCATCTAAAGAAGTAGAATTTGGACTAGCCTATAAACGTTACTACGGACATATAGGCCTTAATATAAAAGAATCAAAAAAAATAATGGAAAATACGCGTACTATTAAAACTAATAAAGTTATCGCAAGAACTAGAATATGAAAAAACATAGCATCACCAAACAAATGCGGAAACATACCAAAACAAGGAGAAAAAGAGTTCCACAGCTTCTTCAATCGACCTTCTTAATCTTAATGGTCGGACCCTACATTTGTGAATATAGTAATAGGGTTAGTAGGCCACATGTAATAACTATGGGTATATGCACATAACATTAAGAAATGCATATAAAACGGATCATTCTTATAAAGTATGAGAGTCATTTGAAAATCTTCAATACACTTACAAGAACATATACAAGTTAAGGATTCCATCAAATAAATCATGATCATAATTAAAGACATGTTATTCATAGAGTCATGTTAACTTTCAGGGTTCAATAGATCATATAAACATAACATACAAAAAAACTTACCATGATCCCCATCCCTGAACTACAAGTGCAATGGTTAATGGAAGCCCCATAACCCCACAAAAACAATATATAAGATAGGAGACGAGAAGTTAGTTTTGCTGTTTGACTCATTTAATTGTCACATAAGTAGTCATCCCCATTAAAGCCAAGATAAGTCAATATGTTTAACGTAACCAACTTCATATAAGACTAACACACATTTATCATATGAATCGTACCTTTCATGTTACATATTCATAAGAACAATCTTTTTAGGACTTCCTTCAGAGTCAACTTGTGCAATGGTATAGGTAGAGTCCTATAAACCTCTATTACTGAGTAGACCCTTCAAGTCACGCTTATTACATCCATTTACTCTGTGTAATTTACTTAGGGAACCTTCTCGTTAAATGACATTAGACAATGGGATGTTAAACATGGAAGAGGTGTCATAGAACCCCACCGAAAGGAAGGTTGTCTACGAATAGTAAAAGCAAAATGCAATAGCTGTCTAGTGTATCCAAAAATAGTATTCAATGTTCGCAGTAGTTAGTTCAAGAAGAAATAAAAGATTGTTAGAGACTTAAGTTCCACATTTATGGAAGCCTCTATTCATCAGAGTCATTGGAAACAGACCTTCCACCTAGGGAAAGAAGCCCTCATACATAGTCCATTGGTGCTTAGCTTAAGTCCCTTTTGGATTAATCTTGAAAGTAATATTTATTCATAAATCTATAATAAGTAAAGAAGATTAAATCCTTGTATAACATGTCATGATCTCTTTAAGATTGTATGAGAAATTCCCCTTTCATCGTAACCTTTCGTTGTGATATTAACATATAATATATATCTTGTGTAAAGTATACAAGCGAATATCATAAATTTGCATATCCTATTATTGTCATCAGCTTACGATTATCATATTTAGCAGTCCACATACATAAATTCATCATTATCATTACATCATAACATTGTAAATCATTTATAGGCTAACCATTAAACATGTTGAGTAATCACGACTTTAGAAGAATTACTCTTTTCTTCGACATCGTAGTCAAGAACTTATGTCAAAATACAAAAATTCATCTCAACAAACATAGTGACTATCGACAGCATAGGAAAATATAATCTTCAACTCATAAACAAGACTATTCGTTAAAGTAGAATAATGAAAAAGGGTCATCAAAAGAGTTTCATTCTAGTTCATAGTTCCCAATCAAAATAATACGTGTTATCAAGTAATGTATAACCATTCGAAATATACATGAGAGACAAATCAGAATTACACGAGATTCCAAACATTATTAATCAAATACTCAACAATTCGTTTGTCAAATCAACCAAGAAAACAATTATTTTTATCTATAGTCATAATCTAGAGTTTTCTGAAGAAATATATTTATAGAGAAAAACCCTAGAATTTGAGTTTCTTTAAAAATATCCCTTAGAGGATCTTTTGGCGAAAGGAATCACAATAGTTTAAAAAATTTATACCTTATTTAAGAATAATCAACGGACTTTAGCGAAGAAAAGAAAAATCTTGAAGTCTACATCTTCATTCCTTAAGATCTTATTGTTCTTAATGAGTTTTGAAAACAGAGTGTTTCTTGAGAAATGAGATAATTTTTGTTTGATTGAAAAACTAATTTAGGGTATAATATGTGGGATTTAAAAATGAATCTTATAATAAATATACAATCGTCTACAATTATCCAAAAGGCCTTTAATCAAAATGAGTTTTTTATGAAGTTAAATGACATAAGTAAACTTTAAAGAATGTCAGAAGGGCTGCGTAGTCGCGGTTGGTCAATATCGTATTTTTAAAAATTGGGTGAGGCAGTGTGGTGAGTGTTATCTCGCGTCGCCAGGCTGCCTCTCAGTCTTGAGGCAAGTAGTAGCTTGGTTGTAGGTGTGTGACGCACACTCATGCTCCAATCTTAATCGCACAGGCTCCTTTGGCAGCCTACCCACCCATGGTGGGTCACCCCGAGGAACCTTCATGTGGTCTTGGAATCGTTACCATACGTTTGGAAAGTATGTACTAATTCGACCTATATAAAGTATTTTTACAAATTTTAATTAAAACCTAGTCTGACACATTGATGAAAACGTAACCAAAACATAGCGAGTTCAATTAAATTAGCGAGTGTCCGGGACGTTCAAGGTCTTGGATCTAACCTTTTATAAATGAGTTATTACATAATAGAGGTTAGCTATCATTCTTATATTCTTCAATAGATTAAGTCTAGTCTAAGGTCAGGTCTTTTCTTGAGGTACACTAAGATGTTCGAGATTTTGATATCTAATAAATTCTTGTATAAACTCAGTAGGGGCCTTAGAGTTTGTGGTCATGGCCTTGGGTTGACTAGTGACCAGACACTTTTATGGAGTTGATAACCAGATATTTTTCCTTATGAGAACTTTGGTGATTGTGTTGACTGTTGATATCTTAGCTTATTCCCAAGAATGATGTTGATCCTGTTCTCACATGATGATTTATTTAGAGAATGAGGAGGAGAAGTTAAACACATATTCTCCAAGTGTAAGTTTTGCTGAGTATGTGTCTGCTAGATCATGTATGACAAAGGAAGGTGTTATGGTGAACTAGCCAAGGTTGGGCTAATTCGGACGGGTGAGACATAAGTACACTATCAATTTGAAGTTATTGGATCGAGGCTATTATTGTCGGCTTGTATAAGATTTATCAATCATAGTAGGTCATTTGTGTGATTTATGCAGTTTTTTGATGATTGACAAAGAAGATGAAAACAGTAGGCAACAAGTCCAAAGTACACGGTTCACAAATGTGAATTCGAGAAGCTTCTAAAAGAATAATGACAAGAGTGCAGAAATAAGAATGGCTCATGCTTACTTTTATGAGAACACCCAAGAAATAAACATTCTAATGAATTGAAAATAGAAAGAATCAATGAGTTTGAGTTGAGAAGGAGTCAGTCAAAAGAGGCAAGTAGTTTTAATTTAAGGAGTCTCAATTAAAGCTGAACGCCTAATGTACTGTGAATTGAGTATTGGAGTCGACTGCAATTATAAACAGAATCAAGAATGAATCGAAGAAGACGTTCCAAAGGAAGATCGGAGTGAATTGAGAAGGAGTGTTACTTGAAGTAGACCTCTAAGTAAAGAGAGTCAAGTCAATAAGGAGTTTGACGTGACAATAACTCTATGATAAATTAGTCTTAATAGAAGTGAAAGTTCATAATATGTGTGCAATTACATAGTAAAAAAAAGGTTGAGAAATTCACTTGCAAGTGATACTACCGAACTGAAGAAACACATCGAAGAAACCTTCTTCTTTAAAGGTTATGTATTAGAGTTTTCTTTTATAAAGGGTCTTATGTAGCTTAGTAAAGGAATTATACTGAACTAGGAGGGTTATCTACGGTTTTGATATTTGAAGATTGTGAAACAATTACCTTAGGAGGTTTATATTGAAGGTAAGGAATTAGTGTTAGTTCCTAGATTACAAAAGTGGTTTGGAATTCAAATACATACTGATGGTTAATGAGGTTGCAAAGATTGAAATCTATCTTTGTGGAGGCTCGTAGTTGATTTAGGGAAGTTGGAGTAAATCCTATAAGGGTTAGGTAGTGGTTTTTACACTTTGAGTCCGTGTGTCCACGTAAAAATAGTGTATTTTACTTGGCTTGTATTTCCTGGCCTGTGTGGAATACGTAGGAAACTGTTTCACACTTAGGTGAAAAGTTAAAAATCTGGAATTTTTAGGTCGTGTAGAATATAACCATTGACTAAGTAGACTGAAAAGACTTGTATTTCTTGAACTGAATAAGTGCGAGGCGAACACTTTAAAAAACTAATGAGTTATTAAATCAACACCTTATCTTAGGATTACACGAATAAAGTGGGGTTATTGTGATATTATGTGATGCTTTGGTGTGTGTCTAGGTGGTGTATTGATGCAAGAAGGGGAAGAGTAATAATATTTATGCTTTCAACAACTAAATGTGTAATAAGAAGAACTCCCACAATAAGAATTGACCTTAAATACTAAGCACATTTAAATATCACATGATATAACCTTTACACAAATGAGATTATTCAGGTCTGTCGATTAGAATTTTTTGGGTGTTAAATATCCCTCCCTCACCCTGATTTAAGATGGAAGGGAACGGATTCTCCTTACTCTCTTCTTACGGAAGAACTTTTTCTACGACCATATAGTTCGAACTCAATAGTACCCCGGAGCTTTGAAATCAGCCTAGATTCTCAAATAAGAAGTTTAAGCTTATGGTCATGGGAACGACTTTCTATGCATACCAATAGAAATAGGAGTTACACATCAACCGTTCTGAAACAAAATTCTCCTAAACTTCGTAAAACGCATGTCATGGGCCTGATATTGCCTATATGAGAACTACTAAAATAACTTGAAACATACCAAGAATAAAGAAGTACTAGTATCAGGGTCAAACTAAACAAAAATCAATGATAATAATGAAAAGAAAAGAAAGATGTAATAAAGCAACCCAAGCTATATCAACTGATTACCTTCGCAAAATGAAAGTTAAGAGTATAGAGTGCTACAAAAAAAAATACAAGGCCGCCAAAGTGGAAACATGACAAAACCGTTATAAAGACAAAGCTATCTAACATATGTACAAATATAGATCGGTTGATAGAGTACGCCTAGTGCTCACATCTCGTATATGATATTCCAAAGTTTGCAAGGATGGCATTAACGACATTACCTTGGCAGAGTACTAAGCCCTGCAGCACGAGAAAATGTGAGGTAGAATAATTACAAAGCAAAGTACTCAATAGGCAACATTAGGACGAGTCCGACCAAGAAAGGTAAAGAGTATAACATCCATTAAATTACTATGTTAAGACTCAAATCATTATTCATTGGTCTATAAGATTGAAGTTTTTGATTCTTAAATTTTATTAGGTGTTAAGATAAATCTTTAGTGTGGGGACGATTTTGAATAGGAATCAAGGTCTTTAGAATCCCCTGGCACAAAATTGATTTGAAAGCTTTCATAACGATTTAGTTTCAATATAAGATATTTTGTGGGTAAACTTCAAAATGTCATATCTCGTAGAACATATAGAATTAGGTGGAGCATGACCTATCAAAATAAAGGACTTTGAGTCCTTTTTAAAACAACACCATGTTTTCTGAATCTCAAACTTGGAGGAAGAAGTTATACCCCTTTAAGTGAAGTATCTCTATTTAAAGCATCTCATTCGTTTTTACAATGGAAGATTGGTATTTTCCTTTTTTTTACCTAGCCTAACAAAGTTTTATTCACCCCATATAAGTTTCTAATTATTATTAGATAACTTTTTCATGTTTCTAAACACTTATAGATTCAACGCGGAGTAGTTCGAGAGGTCTTTGAAGACTAGGTTATTTTGTTCTTATGATTTTCTAGACCAAGGGGCAAGTGTCTTAGTATCTTTTATGTTGCAAAAAGTTTGAATTTCTTACTCAGAAAATTTATGAACCTTTTGTGATTTCTATACCTGTTGGGAAGTCGATTCTAGCAAAACGAGTCTATCATGATGGTTTATTTCCATCAATCACCAGAAAAACCATGGGCTGACATACGTTGAGTTCGATGATGGTTAGATTATTGTAATTTTTAGTATATAATGCTTCATGCCTGTTATTCATCAATATATTGTAGAACCAGAGTTGTCATGTTTCACATTTTTAAGGAGCAAGTTATAGCGTAAAGTAGGTGTTCATCAGTGCCCAAGGGCTCATTTTATTTCGTACCTTAAGGAGAGAAAGTTAGTTTAAAGGATTGAGTTAATTCACCTAGTCACCAAGCGTTATGACGAACGTACTAAGGTACCTCAATTCAGTCAGTTCTTGTAGTAAAAGACGTCCCAGTAGTCTTTGATGTGAATAACCAGAGTCCCACTGGAGTAAGAATTAGATTTTGAATAGACATAATTCAGATATTTGTCATATATCTCTTCTCCATATAGAATGCCACCAAGAGTTGAAATAGCAGAAAGAAAAAAAAAAAAAAAAAAAACAGGGGGGGAAAGAATGTTGAATTATTTGTTAGATATGCGGTTTCCTTCGAAAAAAAAGTGTTCACCTAGGGACGCTTGTTTGGTCTTATTTGTCAGAAAGAAAGATGGCTTCATTAGGAGGTTATAGCCTACGGTCAAGTAAAGGTTACCATAAGAATATGTTTCCATCTTCCAAGATGATTTATCGATCAACTAAGGGAATGACGCCATGGTTTTTCGAAAGTAGAACCTCATATCTTGCTACCTCTATTGAAAGTTAGGTAAGTTAGGATATTTTGAGAAAACGTTTAGAACCAGATATGGGCATTAGAGTTTTGTTCATTTGTTTGGTTAGCTAATGCACTAGCATCATTAATGACCTTATGTACAGAGTTCTTTGAAAATTATATACATATGTTGTTCTAGTCTCATGTGGACAACAAATCTATATACGACTGAAGAAGAGAAGATCATGCTAGCCATCAAAGAATAGTCTTTCAGACATTGAAAAGTAAGGAGTTATATACTAAGTTCTAAACATGTGAGATTTGGCTTAAGTCTGTGGAATTTTTGGGCCACACAGTATCCGGCTATAGAATTATAGTTGATACCCAAAAGATAGAAGCAGTTCAGAGTTGGCCTAGACCCACGTCTCTAACAGATATTTGGAGTTTCTTAGGTTTGGATGGCTACTATAAAAGGCTTAGCGAGGGGTTTTTGTCTATCTCATCTCCTTTGATTAAGCCGACATAGAAGACTGTTAAGTTTCAATTTTATGAAGCTTATGTGTAAAGCCTTCTACAATTGACAAAGATGTTGACTATTTCCCCAATTTTGACTTTACCTAAAGGTACTCAAGGCTTTGTTGTGTACTATGATGCATTTAGAGTTGTTTTGGATTGTGTTAAAATGCAAAAGGGAAAGGTTATAGATTATGCCTCCAGGCAGTAGAAAATTCATGAGAACAATTATCCAACCCATGACATAGAATCAGTTGATGTAGTTTTTGCTTTAAATATATGGCGATTATACTTGTATGGTTTTCTTGTTGATATATTCACTAATCACTAGAGGTTACAATAAGTGTTTCCCGTTAAAGAGCTCAATATGAGACAGATGAGGTGGTTATAATTACTCAAAGAGTATTTCTTTACATCAGTTAAGGGATATATGGGGCTGATGCTTTTTAAGGCAGGTTTATTTTATGGGAGAGCACCGCAATGTGAGCAGAAAGAAAAGAGGGAGTTAGCTAATGATGTGCACAAATTTGAACGCGTATGAGTCAAACTTATAGATTTCATAGAAGAAGGAATAGTGGTGACCTATGGTAAAGAAACAACACTAGTGTTAGAGGTTAAAGAAAAACAAGACCATGACCACATTTTGCATTATTTGAAAGAAGATGGTTTTAAGCAAAAATTATTAGAATTCGAAAAAGGGGGGGATGGTGTGTTGAAGTACAAGGGTAGGTTGTGCATCCTAACAATGGATGGGATCCAAGAGAGGATCATAGAGGAAGCACATAGCTCGTTATATTCCATCCATCTGGGTTTGACAAAGATGTACCATGATTTACAGAGGTATATTCGTGGGATGATATGAAGAATGGTATTACTAAATTTGTTGCCAAGTGTCAAAATTTTCAGCAAGTAAAAGTAGAGAACCAAAGTCATGGAAGGTTGAATTAAAATATAGAACTTCAAGAATGGAAGCGGGAGATGATTAATTTTGACTTCATCACAAGGTTACCAAGGTCTCGCATGCAGCATTATTCAATTTTGGTAGTTGTAGATACAAAGACAAAATCAACCCAATTTTAAACGATAAAGACTACTTATTCGGTAGAGCGTTATAGAAAGTTATACATTCAAACGGTGGTGAGACTTCGTGGAGTCCCTATTTTGATCATTTCAGATAGAGATGCACAATTTTTTGCACAATTCTGGAAATCTTTCAATAAAAGTTTGGGTTCAAATGTGAACTTAAGTACTGCTTTTCATCCTTAGACGGATGGTAAAGGAGAGCGTACGATAAATATATTGGAAGAATATTGAGGGCTTTTGATCTATTCAAGGGAAATTCGGATGATCACTACCTCAGTCAGTTCTTTACAATAAGGGGGTTACCTTAAACCTCCAAATGGTTAGATAGGAAGCTATTATGAGCGAAGATGCAGAGATCTCCGATTGGGTAGATTGAAGTTGGTGAAGATGGGTAGTAGGAAGAAATAATTCACCAAGCTATGGAGAAGGTGAAGGTGATCAAAAGAGATTTAAAATGGCACAGATTGGTTGAAAATAAAAAACAAATTTTAGTAGAAAATCGTTTGAGTTTGAAATGAATGATTAGGTATATTTGAAGGTTTCACCTATGAATGGGGTTACGAGGTTTCATAAGAACGGAAAACATAGTCCCTGGTATATTGGACCTTATTGCATAGCCAAAAGGATTGAAAATATTGCTTATAAGTTAGAGCAACCACAAGAGTTAGCAGCAGTTCATTCGGTATTTCATATCTCTTTGTTGAAAAAATTCATGGGTGACCCTTCATTGATTATACCAACTAAGAATGTTGGGAACTAAAGTATCTACTTATGAGTATCTTCCACTCAGATTTAGATCGCCAAATTACAAGTTGGGAACAAAAAGAAGGTTTCAGTAGTCAATGCACTAGGGTTGGTGGAAAAATTTATGATAAGATACCTAGGGGAAGCTTTAAGAAGTATATGAAGAAAAGATATACACGCCTTTGAATGTACGAGAGATGCAGTTCAAGCTACTCATTCTCTTCTTGTATTAGATAAGTAATGAGTAAGCATGTCTATTAGATTTTGTTTGATTGAATTGTTTGAATGATGTTGCTATGGCCAAGCTTAGTGAAAGAAAATCTATTCGAGGCGAAAGTCTCATGAGGGAGAATCATAACATCTGTTCAATTTGAAATGGCTAAGGGAAAATCTAAGAAACAAAAACATACATTTTGGTAAGAAAACGAAAAATATAGAAAATTGTATAAGTTAAGATAAGAAAATGACTTTTTAATATTTTCAAATCAACCAGAACATCTAGCTGAGGATGAGTTAGAGGTAGTTTGTGATCTGATGGAAAAATCATGGGAAAAAGATCATTTCCAATCTGCTGCGCTTGCACATTTCGATACTGATGAGTTAAGTTAGGCATTTCAGAAGACGAAATTGTTGGATTGAGACAAGTCTAAATTGGATATTTAAAGAAGGGCAAACTAGTCTGTAGTCTAAATAATTCCTGATTCACTTTTAGGGATTATTGGTGTATAAGAAACTAAAATTAGGTAGTTTGAATAAAGTTAGAATTATGCATAGGGCTTGGAGAAGAGAGAAAAGAATAAAGAAATAGACAAAACTCAAGAATTTGCCGAAAACGTCAAAGCTTTGCTAGTTGAATTCGTCAGGGGTTGATTCATGTAAAGGTATGTGAGATCGTTTAATGTGAGTTCAATTCACCCACACGGAAAACTTGTTTCAATTCAGTACCTGATGAGTTGTTTACATGTTGGTAGGTGAAGTTCTTTAAGTACATT
Source organism: Solanum habrochaites (assembly GCA_027704765.1). Lineage (NCBI taxonomy): Eukaryota > Viridiplantae > Streptophyta > Magnoliopsida > Solanales > Solanaceae > Solanum > Solanum habrochaites. The sequence continues at coordinate 53,683,044 of JAKWJA010002498.1, forward strand.
ATCGAAATCTTTTTGGTTGATTTGTTGAATGCCTAGTGTTAATTTGATTCATAATTCTTGTTTTTTTTTGTAAAAGCTATTTGGTATTGAGGGTAATAATGTCCTATGTTTTTTGGAAAGTAACCATTGAAGTTTACAGGGTATAGAGATGAAAAACGAAGGAAAAATGTCGGAGATTTTATAGGCAGGGACTAGAGTGACGCGTCTGCCAGAGTGCCACAAAATTTCTTCTGATCTTTGGACTCCGGCGCATTCCGCCAGCCAGAGAATCACATAAATTTTTCAAAGCTTTGAGGGCTGGCACTCCATGTCTCTTAGAGTGTCAGGACTTCCATTCTGTCCATTATTCCCCCACCTTTTCATTTTAATTCCTAAGTGATGTACCTATATTTCTTTGGTTACTCAAACACTTTAAGGTACATCTAAGCATCATCAAATTCAAACATTCTAAGACATATTTTTTGAACAATATGTTGCTTAAAATTAGCACTTATTGTTCCAAGTGCATCACTAATCGCATATTCAGAATCAATATAAGACATCGTTGTGCTACCTAAATATATGTTTGTATTTCCTGGATTCACATTCAAATTATATTCATGAATCATCATATTTCCAATTACTATATTAAACATTTTTTTGTTATCTGAATGTGTTGTTTAATGAGCTACATTGAGTTCCAAGTTGTATACACTTTCAGTATGATGACCCCAAGTGTTTAATGCCGAGTAAGGCCTATGAGTAGCGTTTCCTATAATTGGGTGTTTTAGTCCTTGTGAATCAAACTTTTCCAATAATTGTCTATACCGATGTTGTTGAACCACACCACAAAACCAAACATATGCAATAATGGTCTATATGATGTAGTGAAGCATCCCCCAACATTTATTTATGGCAAAAAATGGGTTATTAATGAATTCTCACTGTGGAATTGTGGGGTTGACTTGAAATTGTGGAGGATAGACTTTCTCTTGAATGAACTCTCCCCCCTAGCAAAAATGTTGCACTCTTGGCATTCAAAATTGAAAATCTAGTGCCCTTTGGATGATTAGGGAAATATTTTTAAGATGGGAACATTGTCCCATATTTTCTATGTACCTCCTTGTTGAGCTTCATTAAAGATTTTTTGCCTATGTACGATAACTAGTTTTGCACTATTATGGGTTCTCGAATTGTTGAAAGGAGATTTCTTATCTTTGTTTTAGTATTTGGCACTTCTAGAAACCATCAAATGAAATGGAACGACACAAAGGTTAACATAGTTATCAACTCAAACACCCGCCATGAATAAACATATTACAATTTAGTAGGAGGCATCGAGTGTATACAATGCCTTATAAAAAGAATAAAGACTAAAAGAATAGAATTGATTCTTCTAAAAGGACATAAACACATTTATGATAATTAAAAGAACAAAATACTAAACAATATAATTTTTGTAAATCTTCCTGATCATTTTTAGGGAATTATTGGGGTATAAATAGTAAACTTAGTTCCGTTGAACAATGTTAGAAATTACGATTATTTAGGGTTGGAGAGAAGACTGAGAGAAAAGAAGAAAGAAAAGGGACACAAGTCAGAATTGCCAAAAAAGACAAAGCTTTGCGAGTGGAAGTTTTCGGGGTTGCTTCCCTAAAAATATGTGTGAGTCATTTAGTGGTAGAAGTGCCATTCACCACACACCTAACTGTTTCAATTCATGATTGGTGAGTTGTTTACATGTAGTATGTGAAGTTCTTGAGAACTTGTCTAATCCTGTCGTTTAGTTGTTTAAGCCTACAGTGTTCATTGGATTTGTAAATGGGTTATGTTGTTATTAATATAGTGGGTATGACGTACTAATGTTCTAATTTGTTAGGAAAACAACCATTGAAGTTTAGAGGGTTTAGAGATGAAAAATGAAGTAGAAAGGTCGAAGATTTTTTAGGTAGGGGCTGGGGCGCCGCGCCTGCCAGAGCACCAAAAAAGTACTTTTGAGATTTTGCCTATGGCGCGTTGCTCCAGGCAATGTTCCACAAAAAGTTCTCTAAACTTTGAGGGCTGGAGTCTCGTGCCTCTCAGAGTGCCAGGGACGTCAGTTCTCCCCATTCTTCCCCTACCTTTTAGTACTAATTACTAAGTTATGTAGCTATGTTTCTTAGTTGATTCTAACACTCAAGAATGTCTAAACATTATGAAAGTATCCATAAAAACATTAAGATCAGACCTGAATCCATAATGTAATTTCAAGGAAAGTTAAGATCAAATTCAATGAAAGATAAATTAAATTTAAAAGTTAAGAACAAGTCAAAGTATGTTCTCAAAGTTTTCAAGAGTTTTTATTAAAAATTTTAATTTTTAGCATGGAGTTGCAAAGTAACAAGAGTAAAGAGTTGAAGTTCATTTGTCAATAGTAACGAAAACTAGTATTCTCTAAAAGTTCAAACATTTTCACATTTTGAGAAAGAAAGTAATGCTGAGACTTCAAAGAGCCTTTGTCTGTTAAAGTAAGAGTGAAACTTGATCCAAAGAGAGAGAGCTTTTAAAGTTCAGTTTAAGTAATTAACTCAAACTAGAGAAGAAGGTGTTTTAAAAACATATGAACTAAATATGGTTTTTGAGTAGTATGTAGTAAGTTATTCTTGAGTGACTAGAGCACAGAAAGTTTTCCTTCTAAAACTTTTACAGATTAAGGTGTTTTAACATTTCAAATCGGCTACTTTATAGTCAGGACTGATGCCTGTTGGATTGTATATTATGATCAACGCGTGGTACCAAGACCTTCATCCAGCGCCTCTTGGATCAAACCAATAGTCAGAGTATGGTCTTATATTTAGTTGTAAATTAGAGTAAGGGTAGGGTGGATTTAAAATGGACAGGCTAAGGTATGAATTGTGTGATTTTTCCATGGTGGATACTGATGTTTATGGTCACGTGACAAAAAAAAATGCACGCTTGGGTGGCATTAGTAAAAGTTAGGAGTTGTGAGCCAACAAAAAAAGTGGGTTATTTTTTAGCCCCCCAAAACAAACAATAAGATTTGTTTTCTATTTCAGAATAGTGAAAGAGGTAGTTTTTACTTTTTCATTTTTGGATACAAGTTTCCTTTTAATAAAAGGACTGTTTTTTCTTCCCTTTTAAGAAGTTCTTCAATCTACACTATTATTTATTATATACTTTGATAGCACACAAATCTTATGATACTTTTATTTTCCCTGTAATTTAAAAGTAATAAAGTTGAATCTACGAAATTATTACGAGTTGAAATATTATGTTATTTTAGGTTAACTAGAAAGATCAATCAATTTATTCATTAATTTAATATTTTTTTTTATAAAAGTTCCTTATTGCTATAGTATTTTTGAAAATAAGTTTCAACTTGAAAGATAAATGATAATACCACAACATTTTCTTCCATACTATACATAGATAGATAATTATTTATCAAAAATAATAATATTATTTTTCGGTATATGCTAAGTTTGAGATTCTATTACAATATAAGTTGATTAATATGTGACCCAAATCATACATAAAGGGGGGGGGGGGGGGGGTCTGGGTGGGGGGGGGGGGGGGGGGGGGGGGGGGGGTGGGGGGGGGGGGGGGGGGGGGGGGGGGGGGGGGGGGGGGGTACATTAACCTGAAAAATTATTATGGATTTCAGAATGAGAATGAACGAATCATAATTGTAACTAAGGCAGTTCGATATATCTTCAGAAGCAATGAAAAGCTCTCAACGGAAATTTTTTAGGTTGGATTTACAATTTGTGCTCATCCACCAAATTAATTCTTTACAAATCTTCGATAAAGTTTGATGTTGGGTATATTATAATTCACTATGGAAGTATTCATTCTACGATCAACTTCTGACGTCTATTGTGAGAACTCTCCGCAAACAATATAAATGACTACAAAAATCGACTAAAAAATTTGGTATTAATATATAATAATTCTTTAGAGATAAAGACTTTTTTATTAATTCACTTAATTATGAGCAGAAAGAAAGAATATTTTTTTGCTAATGAACATTAGGCTTTGTTTTAATGTCTATTTGATTTAGTAATGATAGGTATTACTTTGAACACAACTTTTATAGTGATGATTGAAATTAACTCTTCATATAGTATTTAATACAATTAAAGTATAAGTGTCACACTTTTGAAATAATTAGAAGTTATGCGATGATGCAATTCAACGAAACAATGTTGAAAAGATGACCATATTTTTTCTACAAAGGTCATAAATAGAAAATGGTGTGTGACTGAAACACTTGGGCAGTTGTAGTGGGAGAAAATTAAAAGGAGGAGCGGGAAAAAACAATAGGAAGAAGGAGCAAGATGATTAGTAATTATGTTGAAGACAAATAATATGGGTGGAGATGATAACGAAATTATGTTAAACAAACAATATGGGACAATATTGAGTTAACCATAGAAAATATAATGAAGTTGAGGACAATATCGTAATGAATGGAAATACAACTGCGGAGGTATGTCTTCAACATCACGACAGTATTTATTCTATCTCCTCAATATGAGGCGTACACCATTAGTTTTTCAGTAGTTCTCAATGATCTCCACGCTATATTTGTATCTATATCATAAGCATCCCTGGTCTCCATCTTCTGATCCTTTTATGCTCTTCTCTTCTTTCTATTTTTGTTCTTCCTAAGACAATGACATAGTATTTCACAATTTTCTTCATTTAGTGGACTTTGTAGAAGAAAGCATGCTCATTCTTTCAAAACAGTTTTCTAATAGTTCATTGTATTATCAGATATAAATGACATAATTATTTTCAAACAATTGACAATTGAAGGTAATTCTAAAAAACACTAGATAAATAGGTAATTTCAAGCATATTCACTATAAAGTTGTGTTACATAATAATAACTTTCAGTTAATAAAAAAAATGTATTACCAACAAATAGTAAGTGAACTAAACAACAAAATATTCAATTGCTCTCATGATAACTAATAGTGAATTGGTACAAAATTCTTTAGCTTCCAATTGACAAAATATATAATAGCAAATTTAGTTCTTTTAGTGTGATTCATCAACGTAAATGATTGAAATACCATAGATGTTTATAATTGGAAGAAAGAATAGAATAATTCCTTACATAGTAAAATAACATCAAAGACTACACTTAGCCAAGAGTTTAAAGAAAATTAATTTGGTAAGTGGAAGTTGGATTATTATCACATCAATATTTTATCTCATTTGGAGAGCATTTCAATTGCTATGAAGATGTCAAACTGTAATAATTGGCATCGATGCATATAAAAAGTCAGAAAAGAAAATATATATATTATAAGTATATATATAGATAGATGTATATATATTATATGGGATAGGGCGGCCATCCATACATAGAGGAGTACATTGGGAGAACAGCTGCAGCCCTTGGGCGTATCTGGGGCACGCCATGCCAGCCCATTTCAGACAACATTTTAAATGTATATTTGCCTCTCGTTTCGACCTTAAAGTGGTTTAAGCGATTTATTTTTCCCAAGTATTCCTTTATTTAATTATTACAACCTAGTAAACACTAATACACTTAAACAAACTCAAAACAACCAATCATCTCAAGAAAGAAATCATCAAAACGCCAAGGAAGAACAGTTTACAATGAACCTCAAGAACAAGTAACAAGAACTTGAATCCGCATCTTTTGAACTGCACTAAATGACATAACATGTTTGGCATTGTGGGTCAAAAACCCCCAACCCTATGGACCTTCGGTATTAGAACCACATGGCGAAATTTCACAAAGACGCTAGTATCTCGACGACGCTTGATCTTCTACTTTTTCCTCTTCTTTCTCTTCTTGATCTTCTAAACTTCAACTAAACACCTAAGAGTATTTTTGTATTATGTAACTAAATCTAAAGGATTATGACCCTAAAAGATAACTTAAAAACGAGTTAAATTGATTGGTAAGGAAAGGAAAAAGGAACAAAAAATAACCTCACTATTTTTGGCTAACTTCCTTAACTGGACAGCCAACTTAAAAGGCCATATCTTATCATCATAATTAGAAAATTTAGCAATTGGTGGGTTGGAAATATAATTCAAGATATTTCCAATGGTATCTTATAGAAAAACTAAATTCATTTGTATCGGATTATGGTCATTTTGAATTTGAACAAAACGCTATTTCCAATTGTATTCTTTTTGAAAATATGTTTCTAATCTACTCTATTGACCGTTAATCCTTAGGAAAATTTTAATTCTTTCCATAAAATCTCACTACTGCTATAAAATGGTTCGAGTATTAGTTTGAAATTTTTTTGGGTGTTACATTTCTCCCAATTGGGATCATTGTCTTAGCATGGCGACTAGTCTTTTATGTAATGGGGTTACTCTTACTAAGGACTAATGTAATGGTTTTCTATATATATTAAGCTGTAATGAATTCCTAAGTTCCGAATATATACCTTCCATATAGGGATTACATCCAAAACTATATCTTATCAGCAATATTCAAGATTAGAAATTAGAAATATTAACAACTCCATGGAATCCGACTACCATACTCCTTAAGAAAATTCCAAAACTGGACCTTATTTCTCATCTTATATGTTAAAAACCTATTCCACTCTTATTTGGGGTTTAACATTCTCTTTTAATGCTCTTTAGATCTTGTGAATTAGCCATACCACTCCTTATCTAAAGGGCAGGTTCTCTACAATCAGCATTTTTATTTTTCATATATTGATTCTCACCTACACTACGTAAAAAGCTCGACAAGATGAACTACCCAGACTGACATCATCAGCTCATGTTTTCATTATTTTGATCATAAAACATAATATCAAATTCAAGTTGATGTTTATACTAGCCCGGACATAAATATGATTTCCTCTAATTACATTACTTCTTAGTACTACGGAAAATCGGAAACACTTTTCCACTAGGGAACTTCATTAGAAATAGTCAACCCTTACCCTTTAGTTCAATAATCTAATACTAAAAACATTCATATCACAACTCTTAAGTCTAACCTCTACTCATTAATGTGCATTATCCCCAAGTCAAATCTATCGTCCTCTAAATACCATGATGTTCTATTTCAAACAAATCACAAACCTAACTTAATCTATCACATTATGAATATAGAGTTTAGAAATGTATTCACACTAACACTTGTCATTAATAACACAGTGAACATTATCATAAACCTTTTTAGTTAAGGTAACTCTGAATCCTATTAACTTTACAACACCTTAATCAACCTGTCTTTGAGGCTCTTCACAACTATCAGTTGGTAGTCTACCAGAAGGAAATTCTGTTAATTAATATTTTTTATTAGTGCATGACTTATCACCAACCCTTCGTTATCAAAAAACATTCCTTTTCATAGATCTCTATACCTTGCACCTACTTCTCTAATAATGGCTCTTTCACTAGTACTGGTCATGATCTCAAACTGTTATACTTTTGGGGGTGCCAATGCAAGTCTTACCCAAGCTCTAAACATACTCTTCTCTCATAAAGATCTCAGCTGAAATAAGATTTAGGAAAGAGTACTACTCCTTTTCGAACAAACGCACAATCGTGTGAATAGGGGTGCACTTCCGATGCACACTAAAATTAACTTACTCGGGGCTTATCTCAGGACCGGTTTGTAGGAGACTCATTGACTTCATCAAAAATGTTGATGGAGCTGATGGAACAACGTATTCAAGGATCTTAACTTCACTTTTAAACCACCTGCGTTAGTATGTGGGTAGTCGAATAAATAAGAGAGCATACGACTTAGAAAAGATCTCTATGACATAGCTCTGTCGCACCATTAAGAGTATGAAAGAAGAAAAACAATTACTTATATGTTTGTAGTCATTCATTTATAGAAGTGGGGCCCTAATATACTAAAAAATATCCTACTTGACACGGCTTCATAGACTCCCTAGGACACTTAAAACTTAGCCCTGATACCAATTTTTTCACGACCCGAGCCTACACCCCGGACGTGGCCGACACTAGAAGACTATTTCTTGTCCCCAAGCGAACCCTCATCTTGGCTTACTACAAGCGAAACACTCACTTAAGCATACAAAGCTTGAAAAGTGAAAAAAGATTCAGCAAACTCAAAGGAACAACTTTAATAAAGTAATATATTTAACTAGCAAAAAAATAGGCAATATTAGTCTTTAAAAAATTTAAAAAATACATGTAAAATACACACTACTTAAACTAAAACTTTACTACTAGAAGTCTGAGCTGACAAAAGATGGGTCGGGACCCAGACCACGACCTCCTGATAAAACTGAAGTAAATGATTCCTCTGGACGCAAAGTGAGTACACCATAGCTAACATAAAACTCTAGGATTTCTAGTAATATGCTGAAACATGGGTCCACTCAGACGAACTGCACGAATGCTCAGTACGGTAGGTACGAGAATGTAAGGGAAAAGTCTAAGTATAAAAATAAGATTGTACGTGAATAAACTTGGAACATTACTACCCATTCTCAAACTTGAAACCCCTGAATACTCAAGAATAAGATACTCTCGCAGAGATTAAATACGTAACTAAATGATATGATATGAACTACAAAATACTCAATCATGATACTTAAGTAAAATCATTTCAGTATAATGCAGTTTAAAACCAGTGCAATATCAATAAAAGATATTTAAAAACATGATCTTAACTCAAGATATAATATAATAAAACATATCAAGCTCCCTCTCAAAGTATACTTGTGCAATGTATGAATGAAGTCCCATACACCCATTCATACTAAGCAGAAACCCTTGAGGAACCATGTAACTAATACTGTGGGAGTTTCTCTAACCAACAACAATCATAATGAGCGTAAATAATGGTACAACGTATTACCTAACGTTGCAAGAGGACCATCCTACATTTTTCCATCCGTATAGAACCTTACTCAACTTAGTGGATCCACTAGATCCCCTTACTTGATCATCTAAAAATTTTGACCCAACAATTTCTATGGTGGCTACATAGTTTACATGGAGAGTTGAATTAATATGAAATCTCATCCTAACATCGGTGCTCAATACTAGTCCCAAAATGTACTTTAGCTCATTCTTTAATTTAAAATTTCTTTTCTTTGGTTGAGATAATTTGCTGAACCCTTTAGTTTTAAGAATCTCCTCTTAGAATCACTGTTTCCCTCTTTAGTTCAAAACACTTTTGGAACTTCTTTGTTCCCTTTTAATTTAAATGTAAAAATATTTACTAACTCTTAGTGAATACTTAGTTCCCTTATCGCTTTTGAGATGAACTCAAATCTTGATCTTTAGTAAACTTTATACTTTTACTCTTAGGGAATAATTAGTTCCCTTATAGATTTTGAGAATTTAACTCAAATCTTTACTCTTTCTTGACTTGAACTTTAACTATTTAATACAAAGTGAAATCTTTTGTGAAATACATTAGAAAACTTTATAAACTATACTTTGACTTTCTCTTAACCTATAGACTTGACTCTTAACCTTCCTTGAATTGAAGTATGGATTTAAGGTTCAGGATATTATGCGGATAATTTCATGATTTTCAACTTGGAGGGTTCAAGAGGAATTTTGAGCATGAACTACTTAACTCGATAACTAAGAGGTACTTCTTAACTCAAGATAGGAATAAGGAACTCAATACTCACGACATAGAACTTTGAGATACTACTCCTCCCAATGATATTTGATTTATTGAATTCATGCGAAATTTATGGCCATGAACAACTTGATTCGAAGGTCTATGTAACTAGATGGAACTCATGTATATGACTCTCTCATCCTCTTTTTTACTTCCTCAAAACATAGTTCAACTAAATGATTAATCTCAAACAATTTTAAATTTAACTTAGAGACATTCTGGAACTCTACTCTTAACTCTCTCTCTCTTGAATATGAATATGAATTATAAATTCAAGAGTTTTGGTTCATGACATGGAGGATCAAGATGATATTGTAGACTTATTAATAAATTCTTCTAACTTTATTCTCACTTACTTGATTCTTGAAAAAGGTTACTAGAAGTTGCAGAAGACCTATAAAAAGGACTCTCTCAAAAGGTTCGGAAGAACTCTCAAAACTTAATCTTTACTCTACCCTGAATTTGAATAATTTATTCAAGGTTATGATGACTCATTTTATGGATGATTTATGAGTGTTTTAGAAGTGCTTTAAAGTGTTAAGAATAAAAAGGAGTGAAGATACACTTTAAATGAGATCTAGTGGACTACCAACGCAGAAGGAGAGGGGGCAGGTGACCCTGGCACGTTCTGGGCACGGGGCACCAGCCCCGAACATCAAAGAGTACATTCGGGCGCACTGCAGGTGCGCCTCCCCAGACCTCTAGGTGCATCTTGGGCGCGCCAAACCATCCCCTTTTCAGGCAATGTTTTGAGCAATTTTGTGTCTCGTTTTCTTACCTTAAATATCTTATAAATCGATTAATTTTCTCAATTCTTCCTTATATTCAATTAACCAACCTATGTAAACACTAATACAATAAATAAAATTACTTTCATCTCAAGAGATCATCAAAACCCCAATAAGACTAGATGTACAATGAACCTCAAGAACACCTAACAAGAACCTTATTCCTTAAACATTTAGAGAATGAAATTACACTGAAATAATATGTTTGGCGTGTGAGTGAAAAATCCCAACACCATGGAAGCTTACATACCTCTTAAGGATTAGACCATGGACAAAATTCCACAACAAGACGCAAGAATCGCGATGAATGCTTGATCTTCACCTCTTTTTTCTTCTTTCCTCTTCTTTCCTCTACTTGAACTCCCAACTAAAACCCAAAGCATATTTTTGGATTATGAAATGCACCTGAAAGGATTATGACCCAAAAGTATAACTAAAAACTAGTTAAATTTGATTGGATGGAATTCAGATATGAGAAATGAAGGAATCGTCATTGTAACTGCAGTTCTTATATCTTAAGAAGCAATGAAAATTCTCCCCAATGGAGAGAAAAAATTGATATGCTTATAAAGAGTCCTCACTCACCAAATTTTATATTCTTTTCAACTCTTGGTTCAAGTTGTGATCTTTGATATAATTTCAGTGAAATTATATCCAAGATCATTACTTGAGCCAAGAGTTTAAAAGAATCTAAATTCGTTGAATAACATTGACTATTATCCAATCACTTTCTCTTTCTCTCCTTTGAGATCATTTCCCATTGCTTCTGAAAGTAGGACTGTAATAATTGCATCAATGCATCTTAAGAGTCACAAAAGAATTTTTTTATAAATATATATATTATATAGATAGATATCTATATATAATCTATATATATATATATTACTAGATATAATATATATATATCTATCTATATATATATATTTATATAATATTTATATAATCTATACCCTCATGATTTGTTTCATTTCTCCTATCAAATTAAATTACTCATCATTTTAAAGTTATATTGCCATTCTTTAGTAATGCATAGCACATATTAATTACCTTATCTTTAATAGATCTCAATCTTAAGATAGATTTAACCTAAAAACTATTTCCAAACATTATTATTTTTTGATAAATAGTTAAATCTCTATATAGAGAGTAGAAGAAGAAATAAAAATTTGAGGTATCATCATTATCTTGAAAGTTGAAACTTATGTTGTAAAATTTATATATGTTTTTTTTTTAAAATTATAAAATTGTCCATTGTCACAAAAACAAAAAAAGAGATTAAATTGATTTAATAATAATATTGACCCATAATAATATAATTGTTTTTCTAATATCATTAAAGAAGATTCAAAATCTATCATTGTGTGTTTGGCTAAAAAAAATACTCCTCTTTTCTTTCTTGGTGGTCACAAATACCACCCCTCACATAACTAACTCATCAAGCATGGCATTGTGAAACGAGAATTTTTCACGTGCTCAGTACACATCAATATCCTCCTGAAAATCCACCTAATGTAAAACTTCATTACCCGTCCATTTTAATCTCCACACCACCTTATTCAATAACGAGCAAACTATAAGACCATATCCTTGTCCTGGGCCAGTCCTAAGACCCATAGTATATCCACCATTTTATATCCATTTTTCCTTATATGCACCAAATCTTTTATGATAAGCTCATATAACATTTTTGACGCAAACCACACAACCTCAATACACTCAATCAACGAAAGATTTTTTGCTACATTGATAGTTTCTCAAGGTATTTTGACCCTTAGTAAATTACAAGAATAAAATAACCAAAATAACTATTTTTTTCTAATATAATAACTAAATATAAAAAGTTTTTCAAGATAAATTATCAAATCCCTTCTTATATTGCTCTTTATATATCTTCCTCTTGTTACTCCACTTATGTTTAAAAGTGATAGAAGATTTATCTAATAATTCAAATATCTCATCTTTCAAAAAAAAATTATGTTTTGGTGAATTTTATTTATCTTCCATTCTTTTTTTCTGCCACATGAATCAATTATAGAAGAACAAATTACACAATTTCTAACAAAAATCTCAAGGAAAACGTATTTATAATTCGATTAAATAATTAGACTTAAACATAAAATTGGTGCACTTCTAGAACATCTAATGAAATTGGAGCTAGAAAAATATATTAACAGTAAGATTATCAAATCAGCCCCCCCCCCCCCCCCCCCCCCGAACACTCAAGCCATATTCATGGAGGAAGGCTATCGAGTGACGCCTTTACAAGAACAAAGTCAAAAACAATCTACTTGCGTTTTTCTATGCCTTTAGCAATAACGAAATACTAAACAATCTAATTAACATCTTATATAAACACATAAAACTTTATTTAACTTAAAACATCTGAAAAAACTACACAATGGTGTGATGACATAAACAAAAAGATGAAATGTCAAGATTACAAGAGAAAAGCTAAAATACAAAAAGGTAATCGATGTTACAATCAAACAACCATAGTATCAATTAAAATCTCTTTTCAAAAGTAATCAACTGAATTTATTCAGATAAAAGTACTCGAAGGTTTTGAGTTGATAGATATTTTTTAGAGATGTCACCCGCTTTGTAGTCACAAGACATCACAGAATCCACAACATTTTACCTACATTCTTTGTTTGTGATCAACTACCACAACCCGACTTCAATCATAATACAGTCACATTTTCATTAATAATTCTTATCCCTTCAGATTTTGTCAAGCAAAGGGATAAAGTTACTAATTTTCCTAGGCATAGAAAGGTTGGAATTTATTGGAGTCACATTACCCTTTAGGTATTATTTGTAATTATCAATGGTAAAGTGAGTATGTTTAGAATAATGTTTTATTCCTTATATTATAGACTTGGTCGCCTTTTAGTTCTCATATTATTCATAATTTAATGATTCTTAATATACATAATTAGGTCATGGGTTCTAGAACCCACTAAAGACCTATATCATATTTCCTAACCCTAATAATATAATGCTCTAAACCTCACTTAATTCTAAAAATCCATAAATCTAAACCTAAAACCACAAAAAAACCTAAGTCCTAAACTGTAGCACCCCTAAAAAAAACCTAAGAAAACACTAAGCTTTAAAATCCTAAAAAAAGCTTGAATCAAAAAAAAACTCTAAGATTTAAACCCAGAAACACTAAAACGTATATGCTAAACCCTAAAAAGGAAAAAAATAAAACACCCGAACCTTAAACTAGTACGAAATTAAGAGCTACTTTGGCAATAATGGTTAGTAGTAGAGTGGGTATTATCACTAATTATCTGAGAGTAAATGGCTTAGTTTATATCTAACAAGTGCATAAAAAATGTTTTGAGAGTTTTCTTTAGTCAATACAAAATCTAATTAAGTTCATGATTTTCATGTGCTCTCGATAGTATATTTTGAGTTTTGTCAATTGGAGTGACAATATAAGCATTATGGGGGTCGTTACCCTTAGTGTATCGGTCTGAGGAGTGAAGCGTATATGCCAAATGAATAAATCTCCTTAAATATGTTAAGGTTTTCTCTTGCCTACAAGGAACAGATAGATTAAAAGGAGGGTAATAGTGGGATAAGAAAATAGTCAGCTCATTAAACAATTAATTAAGCGACTTTATAGGTTCTTGTGGGTAACAATTCTACAAAGCTTCTTTAGAAGAAGGGAAGAGGTTCATATAAGCATTTCCAAAGAAACTAATAAGGGATATTAGTTATTATTACACAGGAGAATTCAGTAGCCACTCGATTAGCCATTTCCCAGTCCCCTAGACCGACTCCCATAAATCCTAAAGTAGCTTACTAACCATAGGGATTTCATCAAAAAATAAGAATGACCACGATCAACGCCCGAACGTTGACCCATTTTAATCCTTTCGTGTTCTTTTTCGTAAAAATATTCTTTACGTAGACAAAGATATTACACTAGGATAACATATAGCTTATTCATTCCTGAGTATATTATTAGTAGTCTAGTGGTGGATAAAATTTGAAACTGATTAGACTTTATATTGACCAAACATGGTAAGTAACTGTATAAAAAACATTGTGCCACAGTATACCAGACAAAGTGTTCATCTCTCATGTTATTTTTTCCGTTATAATATTGTAGGTTTGTTAAACTATTTTTTTTGTTATAATATTGCAATCCTAAAGTAGCAGTAATGACCAAAGAGCTTTCATCAAAAAATAAGAATGACCAAAGAAAATTATAACGCTAGAGTAGTGAATATCTTTGGTATTCTCTTGTTAACATTTACTTTGAGTAGACAAAGATATTACACTATGATCACAAACAACATACTCATTCTGGACAATAGTTTTAGTAGTCTAGTAGTGGATAAGAATTTTTTTTTTTTTTTTGTTTTGAAATCAACTTACAATGTATATTTACCACTCATGATTTATTAACTCTACTAAAAAAATTTGTGCCACAAGTGATATAAGAACAAGTGTTGATCTTTTTATTTTTTAAATTTTGATAACCAAGAAATCCCCAAGGGCATTGGCACACAATTTGAAACTTGACGGATAATCGGCCCGGCCCTTCTCATTTTCCACTTAAATACCAGACTGACCTCATCACCTCATGTTGTCATTCTCTTAATCATTAAAGTCATCTCAATTCAATCTTAATGTTTATTACTTAACCCGAATATCAATATTATTTATTTACTATACAATACTTCATTACTACTATGGAAATTTGGAAACACTTTCCCATTAGGACTTCATGATAATTAGTCAATCCTTACCACCTTCTCATGTGCTACCTAAACTACCATCGACATTCTCCTTTCTACTGTCACAATTTAATTGCTACTACTACTTAAATGTGTCTTATCTTCCATAAACTCTATCATTCGAAATACATGATGTTCTCCTTTAAAATTCATAAGACTAAATTAATCTATCACATTAATAAAACGCTGGCTCTTCTATATATATATTCACCACGCACACTTTCCTCCTTACTAACACAATGACGCATTGTCGTAACCTTTTTTTTTTTAGTGAAGTATATCTAATTCATAATAACTGAAAATACTTACGCTACCTTCTTATTTGAGCGTCTTCACAACTCATAAGTTCATCAGCTACCACACGAAACTTTCATTAATAGTTATTAGGTGCATGACTATACAAACCTAGTTTTCCTAACCCATCTTCCAATTCATAGATCTCATCCCCTCTGCAATACTTTCCTCTAAAATGGCTCAAAAAAAAATCTCACTAGTACTGCTCTGATGTTCTCATAAATTATGCTACTCTTTGAGTGAAAATCATACCCAATGCTCTGAACATACTCTCTCTCACCATTAAAATCCTCCGCTGAAACAAGATTTATGAAAAAGAGTTTCTACTCAAATTTAGTCCAAACCCACGCTTCATGTTGAAATATGGGTGAATTCCTATAAACATATATTTAATTACTATGGCCTTATCTCAGCTCCTGAGGAGTCTCTACGTCCTCAACACTCTTTCTTAGAACGAGTCAGCCATAATAATCTTTTAACTTCACTTTTCAACCACCTCTAGTATGATGGGTAGTCGAATAAATAAGACAACGCACGAGTGAAAATAGGTCTCTATGTCTTAGCTCTTTCGCACGATGCAGAGTATGAAAGAAGGGAAACTTTTCTTAAATGTCTGTAGTCCCTCATTTATATAAGTCAAGCCCTCACATTCATAAAAAAAATCTTTCTTCACACGGCTTTATAGACTCCCTAGGATGCTTAAGCCTTTGGTGTGATACCAAGTTTTTCATGACCCGAGCCTACACCCTGCATATGTCCAGCACTTAAAGACCATTAATCATCCCCAAGCGAACCCTCTTCCTGGCTGACTACAAGCTGAAGAATCACTTATGCATAAAAAGCTAGAAAAGTTAAACAAGATTCGGTAAACTCAAAAGAACAACTTTAAAAAAATAATATATTCAACTAGCCATAAAATAGGCAACATTAGTCTTTAGAACATTTAATAAAATAAATGCAAACTACAGACTCCTTAACTAAACTGACTATCTATGAGGCCTCTAACAGACAAAGGTGGAAGTTAGGATAAGACCCACGACCTCCTAACTAAACTGAAAAGTAAATGAAATCATCCGAAAGCAAGGAGGCTCACCATAGCTCACTCGAACTTTGGGATATATCAAGGAAGCTCCTGTTGATGATCCTGCATACCTTTTTCTATATCATAAGAAGATTCAAGATAATTTGATTAGTACGTGGAATGTACAAGCATGTAAGGGGAATTCTAAAGTATAACATAATCTTGATACATGGAGAAAAGATTGGAACATACTTACCTCTTCTGAAACTTGAAACCCAATGAATAATCCATAATATGATACTCCACTAAGACATTAAATAATTAACTCAATGATATGATACTCGACTAAGGATACTCAAGTCAAAGTACTCAACTCATGATGCTTAGCTGAACTGGTTTAAATATAAAAGTTTTTAAAACCAGTGCAGTACAAAGAAAAGTTATTTCAAAACATGATCTTAAAAAAAGATATTATTATCACAAATACATATCATGCTCACTCTCAAAGTCTACTTGTGCAATGCATGAATGACCTCTCATATCTGCATTCATACTAAGAAGAACCCCTTCAGAAACTATGTAAATAATAGTATGGGAGTTTCTCGAACTAACAACTATCGCGATGAGCATAAGTAATGGTACACCGTATTACCTCACCTTACAAGAGGACCATCGTACACGTTGCTTTTGTTAAGGACCTTACTCAACTTAGTGGATCCACTACATTACCTTATGTGATTACCTAAAATATATGACCCACCAATTCCTATGGCGGCTACGTAGTTTACATGGAGAGTTTGGCTAATATGAACACTCATCCCCACATCGATTCTCAATACTACTTCCAAAATGTACTTTAGGTCTTTGTTTAGTTGAAACTTTCTTTTCTTTGTCTTGAGATAAATTGCTTAACCCTTTAACTTTATGAAGCTCCTCTTGGAATCAATGTTTCCCTCTTTATTTAAAAAATCTTTAGGAACTTCTTAGTTCCCTTTAAACTTAAATTTGAAAACATTTATAAACTCTTATGGAATACTTAGTACACTTATAGATTTTAAAAAATTAGAATACTTAGTACACTTATAGATTTTAAAAAATGAACTCAACTCTTGGTCTTTCCTTAACTTGAAACTTAAACTCTTAAGGAATAATTAGTTCCCTCATAGCTTTTGTGAATTTAATTAAACTCTTTACTCTTTCTTGACATTAAATTTAAGTCTTTAAAAAAAAGTGAAAACTTTTTTCAAAGACTTTAGAAAACTTTATAAACTTTACCTCGGCTTGCTCTTAACTTATAGACTTGACTCTTAACCTTCGTTGAATTGCAGTGTGGATTCAATGTTAAGGATATCATGTGGATGATTTTATGATTTTCATCTTGGAGTGTTAATGAGGAATTATGAGCATGAATTACTCAACTCAAGAACGAAGAGGTACTTCTTAACTCAAGATAGGAATAAAGAACTCAATACTCAAGACCTAGAAGTTGGAGATACTACTCCTCTCAATGATACTCGATTTATGGAATTCATGTGGTAGTTATAGGCATGAACAACTCGAGTCATAGGTCTAAGTAACTAGATGAAAATCATGTATATTAATGTCTGATCT
Source organism: Solanum habrochaites (assembly GCA_027704765.1). NCBI lineage: Eukaryota > Viridiplantae > Streptophyta > Magnoliopsida > Solanales > Solanaceae > Solanum > Solanum habrochaites. Next base: position 53,701,119 of record JAKWJA010002498.1, read on the forward strand.
TATTGTTCAATTCCTCAGAACTTACTTCAAATCAATGATGGATCTCAAATAATTCACAATTTTACTTAGAAACTTTTTTTGAACTATACTCTTAAATATCATTCTTTAATGTGGATTATGAATTCAAGAGTTTTGGATCATGACATGGAGGATTTAGATGTTATTGTAGAATTATGTCCTCCTCAATTCATTCTCACATACTTGAGTCTTGAAATAAGTTACTAGAAATTGCTGAAGGCTACTCAAAACGATTCGAAGGGACTCTCTCAAAAGGAGTGAAAATACACTTTAAATGAGCTCAAACGGGACTACTGACGCAAAAGGAGTGGGGCAGGCAACCTGGCGTGTTCCGGGTGAGAGAAGACATCCCTTAACATCAGACAGTACATTTCGGTGCACTGGAGGCGTGCCACCCCTGTTTTCTTGGCGTATCTTGGAAGCGCCATGCCAGGCCCTCTTCAGGCAACGTTTCCACAAATTTTGCCTCTCGTTTTCTTACTGTGAATCACTTTTGATCGATTTCTTTTCTCAAGTATTTTTAGATTAAATTACCCATCCTATGTAAAAACTAATGCGCGTAAAAAAACACTCAAAACAATCACTTTCATCTCATGTAATCATCAAATTACACAGAAGACAAGATCTACAATAAACCTCAAGAACACCTAACAAGAAATTGAATCCTTCAACTTTTTGAGAATAAAATTACACTAAAAGTAAAATGTTTGGAGTGTGGGTGAACAAACCCAACATTATGGAATCGTACATACCTCTTAGGGATGAGAACCATGCAGAAATTCCACAATAAGATGCAAGAATCTAGAAAAACTCTCCTCTTTTGGGGGGGAGATCCTATAGAATCCTATCCTTATTTTTCTTTTTCTAGGACCATAAATAAAAATCCTACTTTCTTACGATTAAGAGGTTTATTGGAATATGAAATCCAATTTTTGAAATGCAACATCTCTTCTTGCCTCTTCTTGATGTTTCAAGTAATACTCGAAGAGTATTTTTGTGATTATGAAACTGAACCTTATAGGATTCTGATCCAAAAAAAAAAGAGTTATATCTGATTGGGTAAGGAAAGGACCAAAATATCCCTCATTATTTTCGGCTAACTTTTCTTAACTGGACAGTCTAAATAAAAAAGGTCATATCTCACTCATCCAAACTCTAAATTTAGCACACTTGGTGGCATTGGAAATATAACGCAAAAACATCTATCCAATGTATCTAGTAGAACACCTAACTCATCTTGTACTTGGAGTTTTGGTCATTTGAGTTGACCCAAAACTCATACTTACATTCACTTGCAAATTGTCAGATTTTACTATTTCCATTTTTCTTGTCGTAACTCAAGGTTCTAAATCTAGTGACTTGACCTTAATAATTATGAAAATTTTAATTCCTTTGTAATCACAACAATAAACTATTCGATTCTTAGTTAGAAAAATCTTCTCAGGTGTTACAGCTTTGGAGCACTATAAAAAAAGTGTTTAGCGACATATATTAGAAACGTAATCAATTCCGTCGTTATATAACTACGGATTTGCAACGAAGTAGTCATTTCATGGAAAACTTTACAAATATTATTGTGAATTAAAATATAGCAATTGATTGGCGACGAAATATGTTTTTTGTCACGAAAAATAGCGGGAAAATTTGGCGCCTTAAACTTTGATATAAATTTTGCAACAAAGTAAGTGTTTCATATTTGATAATATATTGCGATGAAAGTAGTGATGGACAAGCATTACTAGAATGTAAAATATATTATGTGGAATTTAAATTACATATAAATGGAAATTTTTGTCTCTAAAAATTAATGAAAATAATTATATTTATTTATAGAGACAAATATAAGAATCCGTCGCTAAGTTCATTGCAATAATTTTACAAATTCATCATTCATTGAAAGAACAAAAAGAAAATAAAAATTATAACCACTAAAAAATAGGGTTTTATCTCTGTGAAACGTCTCCAGAGCAACACAACAGCTGAGTGAGAGGTAAGAATTTAATATCTCCCGTCTCCTTCTTCTTTTGATTGCTCTGGTCTCCCTCTCCTTTCGATTGCTCCCGTCTCAGGTTCACGGTAAAATTGCTCCTATCTCCTTCATCCTTAGGAGAAAGGTGAGCTTCTACCTTTGGTAATTTCTCTTTTTTCATATGTTCGGTGAGCTTCTAGTGCGGTGAAGAGGAGGGTTTTGACTTCTATTTGGTGAAAAAAAACTGGGGAAACGGGATGGGGTTATCAAAGAAAAACATTAGTCTTTTAGAAATTTTCTTGAATACGTGATGTTAGGCATATTGATAAACCACGTTGTCTACTGAACTCACTCTAACACAACGAAAAATCTCCGGTAAAATCACTTCTGATGGAAGTTCTTATTTTTCTTCACCACCTAAAACTTGTAAGTAGTATTTTAAAAAATAAAATAATACTTGCTATTGATGTACACATTATAAGATTCTTGTATTTTTTTATTATATGTTCTCTTTAAGCATTGCAGGTAGCTTAGAAAATCTTAGAGATATAACATGCTAAAAGTTGATAGAAAAAGAGAATCCAAAAATTATAATTAGGTATTAACATGATTTAGCAATTAGATTTTAATGATGAGTACATATCTCAATGATGTTTTAAGATAAGAGTGTGTGCTCTATCTACATTAGCATTCAAAGTGAGATGTGAGATGATATGAATAAGGCGTTCGATGGCTTAACTTAGCTTCTATGATCATTAGAAAAAGAAGAGATTTTTATTGTTCTTAGTCTCTTCTAATGTATGAAATTGTAATTAGAAGTTTCACTACTTTTTTGGTACATTTCTTTCTAAAGGTTTTATGTGTTATCTATAAAATTTTATCACGATCTCGATAATGTATGTATTTTCCTTGTGTATTTTATTTTAGTGTTGAAAGGAATGAGTTAACTATTGTTTTTAATATTTAATTTCTTTCGTTAGTGTTGTTTTCTTGTACTTAGCTCGAATTTTTGATTTTTGAATATTTTTCATATTTATTTTTAGACTATAACTTTGCTTGCTTCTACTTTGCTTGACGAAATTCTCGATATCTCAAAAAAACAACGACTAGAAGTCTCGAAGATTTTCACTGTCTAGTCACTGCCTAGAGAAAGGTAACGTTTCCTCCGTAATTTTCTCCTCGTCTTCTTCTATTCATGAATTGCACGCTAGTCTGTTGTTGTATAGCTGTTGTTTGAAGATGAGAATTTATCACTTTACTTTGCTATACATGGGTTCTTAATGGAATTTATTGATTCATATTATGTGAAAGTTGGCGTTTATCGTTTAGTATTTAGTATTAACGCTTATTTGTTCCTTTTTGTTTGAATCTATTTTTGGTGACTACTCTTCGCTATGTCGTAGAATCTTGGTTTTTCTTTTTCATTGTTCGTAAGCCTCTGTTATACATTTTTTTTTGCTACTATTATTGATGCTTTCTTTTCAACTTTAATGCTTCAATACCTTTTGTTTGTTATCAATTTTGTGAGACTAAGTCTGCCTAGTGAATACAAATTGTTTTTGTTTTTCCTCAATGAATGTTTTTTTCTAATTTGACGAATATGAATAAGAGTACCTTCTTGACCACATTTGTTCTTGTTAATGATTTTTTATATTTTTTTAAATTTAAACTTTATTACGAACATGAATAATCTAGAGCATGGTTAGATGTATGGTAGGTTGCATGGTCGAGGGTCTATAAATTCTAATTTTTTAATTGGAGTGGATAAATTTATCCAATTTGCATGTTTGCAACAGAATCGCATGAGCGGCAATATAGTTAGATGTCCATGTAAGAAATGTCACAACTTTAGGTTCACAGATGTTGAAATGATTAAGCATCACCTGTACAAATATGGATTTTTTGACAACAATTTTAGCTCAAAACATCAATGGGAAAATAATATGATTGGTGAGATTTCTTGTTATCAAGATTTGAATGGTGGTGCTACACCTTAATAAGGATATGATAATACCTACTGTGAAATGATTTTAGATGCAGATGGTCCTAAATTTCCCAAGGTTCAAGTTTGAAATCCTTTGGAAATACTAAACATGAGTCATCTCATCCGTGTGAACCTTCAATGGAGGAAGATCGTAATCCCTAGTCTCAAAAATTATATGATTTGCCACAAGAAGCTGATGCAAAATTATATCCCGGTTCTTCCCACTTTAAACTTGTTGTTGTCTCTCAAATGTTAAATATTAAAATGGAGAACAATGTCACATAGAGGTTATAACCAACTTATGCATGTTTTGAAAGAGGTTTTACCTAAAGATAACATAGTGCTTGATAGCTACTATAAGACCAAAAAGCTAGTGCGTAGCTTTGGTTTGCTTATTGAAATAATTGATTGTTGTGAATCATGATGTATGTGTTATTGGGGTGATGATGAACACCTTACATCTTGTACATTTTGTGGACATGATAGACACAAGTGTCGTGTTGGCTGTCATAAGTTTAAATTGATCTGTTACAAGAAAATGTATTATTTTTCTTTGATTCATAGATTGCAATGATTGTATGAATCTCATGCTACAGCTTCCGAATTGAGATGGCATCATGAGCATAAAAAAGAGGATGGTGTAATACGTCATCCATAAGACTCTGTGGCTTGGGACTATGTACTGACCGTTTCCAACCGTTTAGTTATTCTAGGAGCAGATACTCTTCGTGGCTAGAGATTGTCACACCTTATAATTTACATCCAAGAATAAGAATCAAAGAGACTTATATGTTCTTAACAATCATTGTTCCGGGGCAAAATCATCCCAAACATGAAGTTGATGTTTTTTTGCAGAGTCAAATAATGAAATTGACTTTGTTGTGGGAGACAGGAGTGCAAGCATTTGTCATCTTAAAAAAGAAAAACTTTCAACTAAGGGCAGCTTTGATGAGAACAATCAGTGACTTTCCAGCATATTCTATGTTATCAGAATGGAGTACTGCAGGTAAGTTTGCATGTCCCTATTGTATGGATGAAACAAAATCTTTTAGATTGACCCATGTTAAGAAAACATCTTGGTTGGACTTTCATCGGATGTTTCTTGGCCAACATCACCCATTTAGAAGAAATCGTAAGAACTTTCTTAAAGACAAGACTGTCCAAAGATCACCTCCACCCTTCAGAACAGGAGAGGAAATATTAAATCAAATTTGTGATTTGGCCATAAGAAAAGAACCGTAGTTAGATGCAAAACAAGTCAATCGAATAGTATGTAAGTCTTGCAAATGGAAAGAGACAAGCATCATTTGGAATTTGCCTTATTGGAGTTCTAATATGATTCGATGTAATCTTGATGTCATGCATATTGAAAAAAATGTCTTTTATAATGTGTTTAACACTGTTCTTAGTTTTGATGACAAAACCAAAGACAATCCACAATCATGTCAAGATACATTAAATTTTAATAATCGACCTGAATTATCAAAGGATAGTAATGGAAAATATCCCAAAGCTATATATACGATAAACAAGGAAGCAAGAGCTATCTTGTTCAGTTGGATGAAAGTATTAAAGTTTCCAGATTGGTATGTTTCTAATTTGGGTCAATCTCCTGACAAAAATGCGAAAAGGATATGTGGCATGAAAAATCATGATTGTCACGTGTTCATGATACAACTATTGCCTATATTCTTTCGCGATCTACTTCTTAGTAATGTGTCGCAAGAACTTACAAAATTGAGCTTATTTTTAAAATATTTTACTTCTACAACTCTACGAGTTGATGACATGGAGAGAAATCTTGTGCAACATAGAATGTATATTTCCTCCCGAATTCTTTGTCTCAATGGAACATCTTCTTGTACACCTTCCATATGAAGCAAGGATAGCTGGACCTGTAAAATATCGATGGATGTGCCCTTTTGAAAGGTAAATGTAAAGCTTTATAAAATATTAGTGACTAGTATGCCATATATATTTATCTTCTAATGTAATGGTCCATACATGTTATATATGAAGGTATCTCAAAATTCTTAAAGGGATGATTGGAAATAAATCTAGTGTTGAGGGTTCTATTTGTGACGCATATTTGACGACAAAATCAATATAACTGTTTTCTCATTATTTGGAACCTCATGCAACGATGCGTAATTATAGCGTGGACCATAATGATGATGGTGGGGATAAAGAAGAAATTGAAAGAAATTTATCTATATTCTCCCATCCAGGTCGACTATGGGTAGAAGCAAAAAAAAAAGGGATTTATCCCTCAAGGAAATAAAGGCTGCCCAAACTTATATCTTACTAAATTTTGAGGAGATTGAGCCGTTTATGAGGTAACGAAAGTTAATTTTATGTTCGTAATAATAGAAAAATATTCTTGAATCACAACTTTTCAATTGAATTTATTTTGTTGTCAGGAAGTATGTTCAAGAAACGTTTACAAGAAGAATTTTTGAATCCATCTCAGGGTCAAATAGACGAGAGTATTGAAGAAAATTTCTCTCTACGGTTCAAGGAATTTGTGAGTATTGTGGAATCATCATTTATATAGTAACATTCTTAAATATAGTTTTAAAATTTACTAAGTCTTACATTTTTAAAAAAAATAGGTCCAATGCAATCCCATTGAGAATGAATTCTTGCGTAGTCTTTCTCGTGGAACATTAATAGACGCTACATGTTACTTTGTGTATTTTGTGAATGGATACAAATTTCACAAAGAATGTCATGGTAGCACAAGATTAACAATGAATAGTGGAGTTTGTTTCTCGATACAGAGTTTTATGATTACTATGGATGAATAAAAGAGATATTACAAGTGGAATACCATGAATCACGTTTAAAGAAAACTGTATTATTCAAATGTGAATTGTTTGAACTAACTAGGGATGTTGTTGTTAAAAGGCACAATCAACACAAATTGGTTGATATTGACCATCGTCGTTGATATAAAAAATATGAACTTTTTAGAATTGAAATTCAAGCAATACAAGTGTGTTATGTACCTTATCCTAGCAAGAAAATGGAAAATAATGATTGGGTAGTTGTGCTGAAGATAAAACCTAAAATTGTAACTGAATTGCCTAATGAGGAAGTGGCAATAGTTTCAAAAGTAAAGTATCCATTTAAAGTTGAAGAAGTTGAAGTCCATGAGATAGATATGATAGTTTCCTTTGATGAGCTTCTAGTTATAAATAATCGAAATGTAGATTTAATTGAAATGGATGAACCCAATGATGATGGACTTTTGCAAGAGAATCATGAAATCCACATAGTATCCACAGAAGAAGAAGATGACACTGATGAGGATGAGCATCAGGATGAGGATGAGGAAGAGGAAGCAGAATAGTTTGAAGAAGACAGTGACTAGTGCTTGATCATTTGCTATTGAATTTTCACTATTTTTATTTGTTTCTTATTTCCAATAGAGGATATTCTGTTGTAGTTTTTGGCTTTTAGTTTAGGATTTAAAAAGAAATATCTCTTGGTCTTTGTAATACATGTACTTAATGTTTATTTTAATGCCTAATTTTTTCTTTGGGAGACTTATTATAATGTAAATTTTTTATCATTTCTTTGAATTGAATGACATTACATGACAGTGATTGTGTCAAGTAAATTTGTTGACAGTGATCATTTCTTACAGACACAGTTTTCATATTTCATCTTTGTTCCAAATTATCTAACAATAATGTTATATTTGTGTATAGATATGGTTGGAGGAACAAGTCGTGGAAAATCTTCAAGTAGGAGTAATCCTACTGTTTGTGTAAGCATGCCAACTCTTCCCAGGCCCACTAGAATTTCTCATTGAAAAGGTGGTACCCCGACCAATATTATAACGTCAACTCAGAGTATTAGCCTAATCATCTCAAAGACACCTCCAGTTACACCAAATGAGAGTAACTGAACAGGTTAGGGTCTTTCTACCCACAATAATATTCAGGAGCCTTATCATAAGCACAATTTTAATGTAAAGCTTCTAATATAAGTTAATGATCCCTTCACGATTGTTACTTTTGTTTTAGAAAATTACTCGTGTTACTCTTGTATCTCCAAGTACTAATTTTTTAAATTCATCAACAATCTCTTAATTACAAAGACAATTTTCATATTTGAGCATTATCTTTCCGTGTAATCTTATTACCTAACAACAACTTATTTTTTATAGTAATGGTTTGACGCAAAGGTAGTGATATATCCTCAGGTAAGAATAATTCAGCTGTTCATGTAAACATGCCAACTATTCCCAAACCCACTACTATTTCTCCTCAAAAAGGTTGTACCTCGACCAATATTGAAACGTTAACTCAAAGTACTAGCCCAACCATCTCCTAGACACCTCCAGCTACATCAAATGCCAGTAACATAATAGGTCAAGGTCTTTTTACCCGTAGCAATGTTCCAAAAGGTAATACAAATATAGTTGTTGAAGGTGAATCCAGTAGTAGTCATCCAAGGACCCTTGTCTTTCTATCTTCTTTAGAGTTAGTCTATTCTTTTAATTTTATTCCAACTTGTTGTGTTGTTGACACTTGATGTCTTTGAATTATGATTTATGATATCCCTCCTAATAACCTCTTCTAATTTATACAGAAGGAAACCTTCTTAAATATGCTCTAGTTTCATATCCAAATCATTCAAAAAAGAGGTTGATCTCAATTGAATCAATTGGAAAGGTATTTCAAATGATGTAAGAAATGGTTATTTTGGAGAATTTAAGGTATAATTATTTATCATAATTGACTTTAGCAAGTGTATTCACATATATATATAGGATATTAATGTACTACTTTCAAAATTTAATTCAAAAAAAGTTCTGCTAGGATGTTTCCATTATTGAGAAGGAAGTCAAAACACACTAGATGGTTAAGGCAACACTAAATTATAGGAATTTTATTTCTAAAATAAAAAAATGAGGTGTTGGGCCAGGTAATGTACCAGAAGATGTGTGGTAAAGATGGATGGAGCTTCGGGGAAGTGAAGAGTCTATTAGGAAATCATAAATTAATTCGGAAAATCTTCATGGCAGTCTTGAAGTTTTTATTGGGACTCACACTAGCGGAGCTATTTCTATCGCAGAACATCACAAGAAACATCTGAGTATATATATATAGATATATATTCTACAAAGTCTATAACTAACATCTTCTCGTATATGATATATATAACGTGATTTCTTTTGTATAGGCTATTGAAAAATGCTGATATTCCACGCCAAGTGAGATACATCTTTATGTTCATACATATGGACATGATGGAAAAATATTTATTGGTGATCTTTCTCAAGATATCCATGTAAGTCTAAAACTTGGAGGTGTTTCGGTTCTTTCCTACAACATTTTAAAGTGCATTTTTTACTGTTTTAAATTGTATTTGTTCTACTATTTGGTAGTTCTAATGATGTTTTGACACTTTAATGATAGTTCTACTTTTAACTACTGTAGTTTTCCAAAAGTCATACGAGCACTGAGCGCGTTTTTGGGGTGGGGTGTGGGAAACACGGATTTCCCTGAATAAATAGTGTCATGTTCAGTTGTGGTAAGCAGACCCAATAACTATAATTATTGACATGTAAGTGTAGCAAAAGAAGTCCAAATCCCATTGCTTACATACTGCTAATTGTCACGCCGCCGAGCTCAACCCCCTCCGACGCCGACATGGAACCTAAGACACAAGTGATCCCAAGATAACCCTATTTGCCATGTTTCATGAGATATTACATAATAATAACTGATGCGGAAGCTAATCATAATTTTAATCTTAAAAGATGGGGAATCCCATATTCCTATAGATAAGTATATGAAAAATAACGGTTCAATAACAAAGATATTTAACTCACTATTAAGCTTAAACTAACTCTATTCTGAAATGACTCTAAACTGAACTAGAAAATACTTGGACAAGACCCAACTAAATTAAGTAAAACTGAACTAAATGACTAAAATAACTGAATGACTTTCCATTACGTTCTCTTCGGGATATGATGACTCAACCACTTATCTCTGACTGAGATTAGGGAAATCCAATCTAGGCGTGATTTGGATATAAGACCTAAACCTACATAACGAGAAGACTAGCGTGTGTGCTTTATACTTTAAAGGTACTCTAAGTACTAGGAATAGTACAGATTAATAAAAATAACCGAATAAGGAATACAGTTAATAATCTGACTGAGAACAAACTTAATTCAGAGCTAACTGGATGGCAAGGTCAATTTATCTCATGCCCTAAAATTGAATACTGAATCGTAAAGAAAATGGTCATGCAGAAGTGTGACTGATCTTTGGGAGAGTAGTAATACCGATATAAAACCACATTAGCTAAAAGTATGTCCCAATGTATACTCCCCATCGAGAGGACCAAATATACCCTGCCAATGTTATAAAAGGCATTTGGCGTGATCACTAAACTTAGTTCCAATAAGGGGACTTAAACCCGCTACTTTTGTAGTAGTTTTACGTCTGTTGGGTGACGCTAAACTATCCAACTCGGCTCTTATGCTACTCCCAATAAATTTTATTAATTTTATTGTTTATGTCTAAAATTTTTTGTACATACTGGTAGCTCAAAACTGAACATACAAACTGAGAATGCAACAATTAAGCTGGTAATTATCCATTTTATAACCGAGGCATGTAATCTCTGATCTGTCTGAAATAATCTGACCATACATGGTTAATTAAGAACTAATGAAATACAATCTCAGGTTTTGAAATTAGGTTATAATCGTAGTACTTGATATCTTCTTGAACCTATTTACCTAATCATGAAGTTTCCCCCAAGTTATAGAAACCTAGTTTTTAATTATATAGAGAATCACAAATTTGGTCTACAAACTAAGGACTCAATGGGTGAGGATCTCCACTATTGAAAATCCCATATACATGGTGATGAAAAATCAACGGAAAACTACTATAAGTTTTAGGCGCTGGAACTTTTGGAGTTTGTGGCATTCTTGAACTAGGGTTCTTGACTTTTATCTTCTCCAGCTCTTGCTTCTAATTTCCAAGGTTTTGATTAATGATTTCACTTGGGATATTTTTTTTAATTATCTTTCTAAAGGCTTAAATGACTTAAAAGTTTGATGATTTTATTCAAATCCACTTACATAGGTGGTTTTTAAAAACAAGTGGTGAAAGGTCAAAAAGACCCCTGGGAAAGTTGTTGTCGGGCTACGGTCTGTCGTTGGGTTCGTTGTCAGGGCCTGTTCGATAGTACTTTACTATAATAGGAGTAACTGTTTACTCAGAGGTCTACTTTTTGCGTTGTCGGTGGCTATGAAAAAGATAATTCAATTATCTATATGTGGGTAGGTCATGAGACACCTAATTAATATTGAGCTAATAGTTATTACCATGTGAAGTTTACCCAACTGCATTTCCACTTAAGTGTCTTCAAATTTTCCACCTACGGTCACACTTAAAGACTATCGGTCAACCTACGGACCGTGGTCATGCGTAGATATTGCCATAGAGTGGGTGAATGGGGCGGTTGATCGACAGTCACAGAATACGGACCATCGTCTGAACTATGGACCGTTGGTCCGTCCGTCGATCAAGACTTAGAAAATTTTTTCTGGCTGAATTTTTGAGAGTTTCTGATCCCATGACGGTTGTGAAGGACGGACCGTCGTTTATCCTTTGGAATGTCGATGCCACTGTTGGTTGCACCTGCAAAATTTTCTTTAAAAAAATGATTTTTTGTCTATTTTGGCTACGGGGTGTTACATTATCTCCCCATTGGGAACATTCCTCCCCGAATGAAGACTAAATTAGCTGAAATAGAGGGAGAGAGATGCAAACCCCACTACTAAACACAAAGAACTAAGTTTCTGACTTAATTGAGTTCCGAGTACATGCAAATACGCAAGAAAATGCAAGTACAAACTGAGGCAACATGATTCTAAGACTGAATTTATGAATGAACGACTGGAAAACATAAGAGGAACTATTACCTCATGATGGAGTGCAATCGGAAGGAAAGAGGTGAGGATACTTGTCTTTCATGGCTGCTTTGATTACCAACTGACTCCCTCTACGGACTGACTTTTTCACAAAACCTTGACTGAAGCGATTTCTTTGTTTTTCAACCTTCTGACCTAACGCTCAGGAATTTCAATTGGTATATCCTCATAAGAAAGACTATATTTTACCGTCACACTCTCCAATGGCACTATAGAGGCTGGATCAACCACACATTTCTTCATGAGTGAGATGTAGAAAACCAGAGGCAATGCTGCTAATTCTGATGGCAACTCTAACTCTTATTCCACCTTGCCAACCCTTTTCAAGATCTTGTAAGGGACTACATATCTAGGGATGATCTTCCATTTCTTTCTGAATGTCATCACCCCTTTCATAGATGAGATTTTCAGAAAAACCCAATCATTAACTTGGAATTATAGTTCCCTTTTTCTTACATCTGAATAAGATTTCTGACGACTATGGACTATCTTAAGTCTATCTCTATTGAGTTAAACTTTCTCCATAACATAAAGCACTGAATTTTTCCCCATCAAAGCTACTTCACCTACTTCAAACCAACAAATAGGAGATCTACATCTACACCCATATAAAGCCTCATAAGGGTCATCTAATGCTGGAATGACAGTTCTTATTCAGGCAAAACTCCATAATACGAAGGTGGATCCATACCAACTACCCTACCTTTGAAATCGAGCACACAAGCCTCTCAACATTCCTCTAAGGTCTTAAAGGTACCTCTGCCTTCCCGTGCCGTCTGTGGATGAAATGTTAATACTAATGTAAACTTGAGACCAAGACTTTGGTAACTGACTTCCAATAATTATAGGTAAAGCTGAGGACCTCTATATTAGTGATACACAAAGGCGCTCCATGCAACCACCTCACAATTTCTGTTAGTAAAGTTTGGCATAGTGCTTCCGTTTACTTTTAGGTTGGACTGCTAAAAGCAAGAAGCTTCGTCAACTACAACGATCACCCAAGATAGAGTCATGTGTCCGCCGCGAGGTACGAGTAACCTTGATGAAATCCAGTGTTGATCAATCCACCCAACTTTCATGTAGGATATCAAATCGCTTGAATCAATTACCAACCCACCTTGTTTGTTGATGTTCTACCTTGACTTGCTAGAAATTGGGGCACTTACTCACAAAATCGCTATAATCCCTCTTCATGTGGCCATTTAACTAATATATTTCTCTCAGATCGTCAATACATCTTAGTGGCACTTTGATGAATAAATACTTAGAAGTTAATGGGCTTTGAAATGACTATGGTTGTCCCTCGACTCCGCCCACATCAGGAACACCAATCTAAACGCTGGTAGCAATGTACACCATCTTCCCCCCTTGGGAGAAAACCTCCACTCTCTTATTATGGACTGCACCCTTAAATTTCAAAGCCAAGATTGGATCACGATCTTGATTTTCCTTAACCTCCACTACCAAAGACAAGTTCTGCCCCCATTCTAAAATGTTCAAAACCGCTATCTAATTATCATACATAACGGTGACTACCCAAGCGTGCAGCCTGTTAAACATCCTCACTAACTCCTTCCTCTTCCTCACTGGGCATACACTACCGCATAGCTAATATACTAAGAGCATATTCTACTAAATTCGCCTTACAAAGGATGGTAAACCCACTTTATCATAATCCTTAGAACTCAAGCCATCTCCCTCCTCTTTGTGAAGCTTTCGACTCCTTCAAGGGTGAAAAAAATATTGAAGACTCTTATGGTCGTTACACACCATCTTTAGTAACACCATACAGTACTTTCTCAAGAGCTTGAGTGCAAAACCACTGTTTGGCATGCTCGAGGCATGAGTTGGGATAGTTTTTATCATGAAACCGCAAGTTATCTAGAGGCCATAATCTATCACCTACCTCTCTGCATAAAAAAAAAACAACTTAGGCCACTCCTGGATGAATCACATAGATCAGATAACCATCTACACTTTCTGGAGAGTCAAGAACCGAGTTTTAGTCAAAACAGGGTTTCCAATTATGCAGAGCTATTTCTCACAATCATTATCCATTAAAATTTTGACCTCTTCTTAGTCAACCTTTTTCAATGGTGAGTGCTATGCATAAAAAAATCCGTGCCCCAAATCCGTGGGTGATGAACCCTAGACCTAAGAAATTGTCGGATAGCTGGAGAAGAGGAGGTCTGGGACACTTGTTTTGTCCTGCTTCTATCTCTGTAATCCACTTGGATCACTTCGCTAGGTAAATGTGACCAAGAAAAACAACAGATTGGAACAGAACTCACATTTACTAAAACCTTAGCGAATAATTGGTGAATCCATAGTGTCCTACCTAACTACTCTCAAATACTTGCATGTTCTTCCTCACTCCTCTAGTGAATGAACGATATCATCAATAAAAGATAATGACAAGTCCAGGTACTATTGAACACTCTGTTCAAATGACATCCATGAAACTTGAAGGATCATTACTTAGTCCCAACGACCATAACTACCATTTCTAATGACCAAACAAGATAAGGTAAGGGCTGTTTTCAGAAGGTCACTATCTCTGAAAAGAATCTGATGATAACCCGATCTAAGGTCTATCTTTGAGAAATGACTAGCACCCTGATGTTAGTCAAGAAAGTCATCAATCCTGGGAATGGGATACATATTCTTGATTGTGACCTTGCTCAACTATCTATAGTCAATGCAAATTTTGAGAGAACAATCTTTTTTCTTTACGAACAATACTGGTGTACCCCATTGTAAAATACTAGGCCTGATGAAAACCTTATCTAGAAGGTCTTTCAAATTCTTTTTCAATTCCTTATGATCTTCTTTATCCATTATTTAAGGAGTAATAAAAATATCCGGGGTGTGTGGAAGGAGATCAATTCCAAAGTCGATTTTCCATTCGGGAGGGATTCTGGGAAGATCTTCTGGAAATACTTCTGGAAATTCACAGACTACTGGAACTTACTTATGAGATAGGGTTTCAAGTCTAGAATCCTTAATCCGAACTAGAACATATAGATAACCCTTAGATATAATATTTCTAGCCTAAGGTAAGAAATGAATCGACCCATAGGCGCTAAGCTACTTTCGTTCCATTCTAAGATTGTTTCATCTGGAAACTGCAAACGAACAATCCTAGTTGTACAATCGACTAAGGAATAACATGAGTGTAACCAATCTATGCCTAGAATGCATCAAGTCTACCCATTTTAACGCCTACCAGATCTGCTGAGGGTGACATCTGAGAGACGGTGAGAGAGTCAATTTATGTATACCTGTCCATGTCTGTTTTCTTTCTTTCTTTCTTTCGACTGAGTAACTATATTGATTCACTCCTGGGGTTTGTAGTATTCCAATCTCACCTATCTAAAATTTAACTGACAATCATCACCAAATATTTTCTTTATCTCATCAAGGGTACTTCTCCTGGGTCTTTACCAACATTCGACCCATAAAAATTGAATTGGCTTTCTAAAATGGGGCGGCATTTGAACTTCCTTATCTGGTTCCAGAGTAAATAGCGTAGCATTTGCTGCATTAGCATTCCATTCTCTAAGCTCTACGGAAGGCATGATATGAACATCGTAAACGTCCACGTTTTGATTGGAATAAAGATCATACCTTACGCACGATAAGAGTAACAACAAAATGAAGTTTTTTCTAAAACATTTCATAGCCTCTATCTCATTAGATGTGGTGCACTTCACACCTATGAAAAAGACTCTACATAGTGTGGCTTTTCAGACATCGTAGGACACATAAACCTAGTGCTCTTATACAATATTTTGTCATGCCCAGAGCTACTCCCTTGATGTGGACACCGAACCTAGGACCACAAGTGATCCCAAGCTAACCCTGCTTGCATGATCATGAGCATACTAAAGAATAATAAACTGATGTGGAAGCTAATCATAATTTAATCTTAAAAGATGGGGAATACCCATATTCTATAGATGAGATATATGAAAAACCGAGGAGTTCAATACAAAGAAATATTAACTCAGTACTAATTTCAAACTAACTATGTTTGAAAATAGTATCTAATGTGAACTAAAAATACTATTAAAAGCCCCCAGCTAAAAATCTAGCAAAACAAAAACTAAATGACTAAAGACTTAAATGACATTCATGATTGTTATCCTCGGAGAATGAGGACTCACCACTGAATCTACTGAACTCGAGATTGGGAAATCAATCTATGCGTGATCTGGATGCTGAGAACCTGGACCAATATCACAGAAGATGTAGCACACGTATGAATCAATACTTGAAATGTACTGAGCATGTAGGATAGAGTAAAGCTGAAATAAAACATAATTGAACAAGAAAAATAGGAAGTACAATAATCTAAAATGATAAACTGAATTCAAAGTTATTTGGATGCAATGACAAATTTATAACATGTTAAAACTGAATACAGAATATACTGATAAATGATCAATGTACAGAGTCTGACTGATCTGTGGAAGCTACTTATAACCAATAATAAAACCACATGAGATAATGTGGGAGTACCGATTTTTTCCCTATCGAGGACCCAATATACTCAAATGTATAAAGGCATCTGCTGGCGTGATCACAACCTGATTTTCCCACATAGGAGGGACTTACAACAACCTACTTTGGGATAGTAGTTCTGGTACTATTTGAATGCAAAATCGGGTCCAACTCAGTATTATGCTACTACCAATGAAATTCTAAAATGTAATTGTTTTATGTCCGAATTTCCCTATAAATAAGGAAGCAAAACTTGAATATGCAAACTGAGAATGCAGAATTAATTTTTGTAATTATCATTAAAATTACTGGAATGTTATCTGGGAGTCTGAAATATCTGACCTGATGTGTAATTCAAGAACTAAAAGAATACAAAGCTAGGTTCTTAAATTAATGCGATAATCTGAGTAATAATATGATAATCTGATTTGGAACATATATTTAACTAAATCGTGAAGTTCTATCAAAGTTTTAGAAACCCTAGGTTTAATTATGATAAGAGAATGAAGAATCTGACGTAAAACTAGGGACCCAATGGGTGAAAAAAAACCACAAGTGAACTCCCATATACCTGGTGATAATATCCGCGGGAAAATACTTAAGTGTCAGTGTTTGAATTGGTGGAGATTGTGGCAAATTCTTACTACAGGTTCTTGGCTTTTGTCCTCTCTTTCTTCTAATTTTCAAACATTTAATTTATGAATTTTCTTGATATGTTTTAATTATGTTCTATTCTTAACTAACTAAAGGTGATATTTACTGGCTAAAAAACATAAGTTCAGTTTAAGGGTTTAAACGGAGTTGTAAAGGTCACAACACCCTAGAAGTTTCTATCCAAATCCCGTGCCAAACGACGGCCAGGACTATCGGTCTGTTGTCTGTTCGATGCCCCTTCATTGGGTCCGTCGTTAGGACCTGTTCTACAAGCCTTAACTAAAATGGGCATAAAATTTTACTCGGAGATTTTATTTTTGCAAGGTCGGTGGCTATGGAAAGATAATTAAATTATCCATCTAAGGGTTTTTTATGGGATACCTAATTCATTTTATGCTAAGAGTTATGACCATTTGAAATTTACCAAACTATATTTCCCCTTAACTGTCTGCAAATTTTCAACCTACGGAATGTGCTGGTAATCCGTAGCTCTTGTCAGTGAGTGGGTGAATGGGGGTTTCGATCGACGGTCACGGATTACGGACCGTCGGTCCTTCCATCGATCAAGTCTTATCAAATTTTTCCTGACAAATTTTTTGGTAGTTTCTGATTGCATTGACGGTTGTGCAGGATGGATTGTTGTCTATCCTACAGACCGTCAATTCCACCTTTCGTAGCACCTGCAGATTCTTCTTATAAAAAACTGATTTTTGGTCTATTTTTGCTACGGGGTGTTACACTAATATACGAGGGAACTACGTTTACTTGTGTGGGTATAACTTTATGTTTCTAAAAACACAAATTCATGCTTAAAATTATTGCACTTCTATTTTACAGCTACTGTAATAAGAGATAGCTCATCTGATATTTGATCTTCCTTGGGGTGGATTGTTGTTAGGATTAACATGGCTATCCCACTGTTATTTACCACAGACGACAACATTGGTCACTAGACAAATGGTTCACCACAACTATAATTCCATTCTAGTCAAATTGTGAAGTATTTTATTTCTAGCAGTTTGCTCAGTTTCAAAGGATTCCTCATCCTCACTCAACCTATACTACTTTATCTTTGTAAAGAGTGTAGTTGGTATGTTTCAAGATCCAAATGGAATAGTACCACACTTAACTGAAATTGACATCTTATTCTTAGTGGTCTCTGCCACTCTCTACACCATACTGAGCAGGACTTTGTGTATTTTTCCGTCTTTCTGTCTTTTTCTCTCATTTTCCTTCAAAATTTGGTTTTTTCTGTAGCATAAATGATTTCTCTTTTTCACACTAACTTATAAATAAGAAACAATAAGCAATATTAATGGAAAAAACATTGTTTGAAACTGATATTGATCAATATGAAGCATATTACCAAGCTACGGGAGGAGAAAAGAAAAGAAGAATCTACAGTCTTGGATTTGAAGCAAAAAAATTCTTATGGGCAGAAACTTGGTGGGTCATCATCATTACCAGATCCATTTTATAAATCAACATCAACAATAAATATGGAAGAGTTTTAAAGAAAATGATGTCTGCACTAACTAGTCATCTTATTCCTATTATTATTTAGCAGGTGAAAGCATCGATTAATATACTCGGCAATCCATCGTCTATGGCGCCTATGCCTTTTGCTAGTAATGTGGATGGGTAAATTTAAGAGTACTTGATAGTTTTCTTTGTATATTTTTCAAACACAAAAATATGTTGTTTTTGGTGTTTTCTATTTCTATATTAATAATGTCTCTGGTTATTATATTGTTATGAATGATTTGTTAATTTTAGAGTATTTTGTAATTTTCCTTTAATTATTTCAAACCAGTGCAAAGAACAATTTTAGGCAACCCATTTAGCCACTATTTTGTCGTTGCTAGTAAAAAATTTTTGGCGACAGATCACGAAGAATTATTAAAGGCCTAATATGTTGATACAAAATATCTTGCGATGAAAATTTTAATGCAAATTTATAAAAAATAAGGAAATGAATTATGAAATTAGGAATAAAACCATATAACTATATTGACGATTCTTTCCGTCGCTAACATGTGGCGACGGAAACGTTTCATAACTATGACGTCGCTAAAATTGAGACGAAACACCATTTTTCATCATAGAATTATGAAATTAGAACAAAAATTATATGAATATAATGACGAATCACACCCTCTCTAAAATATAGACAGAATTAATTCGTAACTAAAACGTCATCAAACTTGTGACGAAACTCATTTTTCGTTATTAAGAGCTTACTGACAAGCATAATATAAAAAATCAATATTTTGTAGCTATTCTGTCACTAACCGTGATTAGTGACAAATTTTTTTCGTATAGTGACAGATTGTTACCGGTGCTAAACACTGTTTTGTTTGTACTGAAGAATGCTTTAAAAATTGAGTGAATGTTCTTGCAAATGCGGGCACCTTTATAATACTACACAGTAGGGACGACAAGTTTCATTTAATATTCATTTAAACAAGTCATCAAAATATTTATCTTCTTTTGTCCCTTTTTTTGAGATTCAACATCAACTTGGAATTTTTTAATTAATTTTTTTGTCAGGGAGTGCTAGATCTCTGCAACCTCTCATAATTCTGGAGTCTTCTACGCCACTCAAGACGAAAAATTTTATTTGTCCGAGTGGCGGGACATGACACTATGCTCCTTATTACTAGACCCCAACCTAAGCCTTTCAAAGGTAGATCTTTTTATTCAACATAAAATATTTTCCTTAGTCCCTACACACATTAATGCCCCTCTTCAACATACTATTCCTAACACAAGTTTTAATGAAACGAGAGTATCCATTTCAACTTCCCAATACTAGCACTCGCTTTGCCAAGGGGAGAGTTATATTAAGAAACAACTCGTCCTCAAATTTCAGGTTCAACCACTACCCCAACATTGAGAATTCATTAAATAACTCATTTATTCTATGAAAAATAATGTTGATTGTGTGCTTTAAAAAACATAAACATAGGCCATTATTTAAAATTTTAGGTTCACAAAGTCGACAAGACTAAATTATAGGAAACATTACTCATTAGTTTGGCTAAGCATGTAACACTTGGAATCATCATATTAAAAGTGAGTACAACTTGGACCTCAATGTAGCTCATAAAATAACACATTAAGGTAGAAAATATATTTGATATAGGTGTTGGAAATACGACAAATAATGAATACAACGTGAATGTGAATGCAGGAAATACAAAAAAAAATTCAAGAAGAACAACAATGTCTAATATTAAATCTGAAAAAGCTACTAGTAACAATATATAAAATGGATATCGAAGAAATAGAATCAAATGAGAATGAAAATTTTTATGAATATTCTAATTTCAATAATATGGGTTATTTTTATCAAAAATATTGGACCTTCAGGTGCTAACCTACCCAATTCATACGACAATGAGTTTGACTAAGTTTATTCTATTGATCAGGTAAGTGCTTCAACCTAGTTATTGTTGGGATTTAGCAAGTGTGAATGGGAAAAGAAAAGAGAGAATATGAAAAGTGAGAGAACTACTTTTGAGGGAAAATGAAAAGTCATTTCCTGCAATTGTCAATGAAAAGTCATTCTCCCATATCGGAAAAATAAAGGGAAATTGTTGTCCTTCATGAAGGAAACACTTCCATTACTCTGAAAGAGCTAAGAGAAGATGCCCCCCTCGCGCCACCGCGTTCGTTGTTTGCTCCGCTCGGCCTTCGGCTTCGGCTTCGTGCTTTTGATTTGGATTTGGATTTGCCAAATGATGTGATTGATTGTTAAATTTTTTGGAAAAAATATTTAATCATTTTTGGTTACATAAAATAAATCCTATAAATTAGCTCTTATAAATTTACAAGTAACTGTAAAACATTTTAAAAAAATTGGTTACTCTTTCACGAAGTCGGTTACTTTTTCAAAAATCCGTTATTTTCCCGAACAGACACAATTTTACGAAAAGTTTGTTATTTTTTTTCCAAAAGCCAACCACTTGCCCTGGATAAAATGCGGTTTTTGAACAGTTTTCATTCACTGACCAAACATGTTCCTTGCTGAAATGGCTATAAAAAGAAAGTCAATTTCCTAATTTTTTAAGAACACTGAAATTTTTTTTCCTTCTCTGCCTTATTTTTCTCTCAAATAAAATAAAAGTGTCGATCGACCGTGAGTCTGTGTGACTTGTTGCTGTTCTTCGTTCGTTGAAGTTAAAGAAGTTTTGAGGGACCCGCTATTTCTTTAACAGGTTTAATTATCCGTTTATCTTGGAGAAATTAATCCATAACCTTGGGTACAGTGAGGGAATTAATTATTTAGGACACACAATATTTTTGTAGACTCGGAATTAATTCTTAATATTTGATATTTTTCTGCTTCAATCTTATTGGTGTTTCCTGTTTATTATCTTTTAAAGAGGTTCTTGTACGAATAACCGTTATTTGATATTATAACTGCCTGGCAATAAGACATATTTGGTTCACAATATGTTGCTGAAAATTAGCATTTCTGTTCAAAGTGCATCAAATTAATTTGCAATTTTTTTTTCATCAATATATCATCGTTCTACTACCTAAATATGTAATTAATTTCCTGCCTCACATTCAAATTGGTGTCCATTAATCGTCATATTTCACTGATAATATCAAACATTATTTTTGCTATCATCTAAAGTCGTGTTTTTATGAGCTACATTGAGTTCAATGTCCTTACTCTCACTTTGAAATATGACGATTCCTTCGAATTTTAATTTTGAGTCAGGCCTATGGTAATGTTTTTCCTTTAATTAGGTGTTGTAGTCTTGGTGAACCAAACATTTCAAATAAGGGTCCTATACTGATGTTTTTAAAGCATCCACCAAACCAAACACTTCCAATAATGGTCTATACTATGGTTTTTTGAAGCACCCACCAACATTATTTTTTCAAGAAAAAAGGCTAATTTTAATAAACTCTCAATGTTGGGGTAGTTGGATGAACCTGAAATTGTGGATGATAGATTTTCACTTGAATTTAAGTCTCCCTAAGGCAAAATGTTGCTGGTAATCCGGGAGTTCAAAATGAACTCTAAGTGCTTTTTGGATTTAATTAGGAATATTTTTGGTTTCAGAACGTGCCATTCCTCTCTCATACTTTTAACTTGAGTTCCCTTAATAATTTTTGGCTCTGATGTACGAATGACTTACTTTTTGCCTCTTTTAGGAGATCTCAAATTGTGTTGAAATAATATTTCATTATATGTTTTCTCGAGAGAACTATGGTGTCTTCCTATAACATAATAATAAATTGGAGATACACCAATACAACATAAGATTATTACTCACCCTACCCCCTTTTTGAAAAAACATATCTATATTTTGTGAGGAAAGTTGAATCGAGTGTATCAATAACAGCCTATACAGGAACGAGACTATACATCTAATCTTGTTTTCATCGGAAACACTAAAACATTTATGAATAATTCAAAACAGACAAAGACTAATAACTATTTCTCTCGAATATTTTTGTGATTCGTTTTTATGTAATTATTGGGGTAAAAAAATATAAATTAGTTGAGTTTGTAAAATTTAGAGTTACGCTTATGGTTTGGAGAAGAGAAAAAAGAAGAAAGAAAGGGACAAAAGTCCAGCATTTTCCAAAATATCAAAGCTTTGCAAGTGAAATTCGTTGGGGCTGATGCCTATAAAGGTAATTGAGATTATTTAGTATTAGGTGCATCCACCCACACACCAAACTTGTTTCAATTGAGTGATTGGTGAGTTTTTTTACATGTTAGTGTGTGAAGTTCTTCAAGAAAATTGTGGAATTATTGTTTTTTGAGTTGTTGAATGTCTAGTGTTGATTTCGTTCGTAATTCGGGTTGTTTTTTAACTTAAATATATTGGATATTAAGGTGAATATCATCCTATGTTTTTTGGAAAAGAACTATAGAAGTTTAGAGGTCTTAGAGTTGAAAAATAAAGGAGAAAGGTCGGATATTTTCTAGCTGGAGCGCCTCGCCTACAAGAGTGCCACAAAAGTTCTTCTGATCTTTGGCCTCTGGCGCTTTGCGCCAGCCAGAGCGCCACAGAATGTTCTCTGAACTTTGAGGGCTGGAACCCCCCGGCTCTCATAGCGCCAGGGACGTCACTTCTCCCCATTCTTCCCCCAACATTTTGTACTAATTCCTAAGTGATGTAGCTATGTTTTGTAGTTTATTCCAATACTCTAAGGTACATCAAATATTATGAAATTATCAATAAACATTAGATCATGAAACTTGAATGCACAATCTAATTCAATGAAAATTACGATCAAAGTACAAGAAGTTAGGAGTCAAGACTAAAAGTTAAGAACTAAGTCAAAGTAAGTTCTCAAAGTATTCAAGTCTTTGATAAACTTTTTAAGTTTTTTTAAGGCTCAAGTTTAAAAATAAAGCATAGAATAAAGAATTGAGTTCATTTCTCATATGTTATAAGGGAACTAAGTATTCTCTAAGAGTTATAAACGTTTTCACATTTTGAGCAAGAAAGGAAGCTGACACTTCCAATCGAGCCTTTGGGTAGTTTTAGTAAAGAGGAAACTATTAATTCCATGAGAGTTTTTAAAGTTTATATTAAGTAATTACCTCAAACAAGTAAATAAGTTATTTTAAAACCATATGAGCTAAGTATATTTTGTAGTAGTATTGAGTTATGTTATTCTTGAGTTGAGCAGAGCCAAGATAAGTGTTCCTTCTAACACTTTTTCAAGCTTAGGTTGTTTTAAAATTTTAATTTACATACTCGTAGATTCAATGTATTGATGTGCGTTTGTATGTATCTTTTTATAATACAGACACAGGTTAGAAGGATCATCACACATCCAGCGCCTCTTTGATCCAAACGAACACTCAGTTAATGGTGTTATATTTACTTCTAAATTAGAGTAAGGGTTAGGTAGGATTTTAATGAGACGGGCTAATGGGTATTAAATTGCGTGATTTTCCATTGTAGATATCGATGTTTATTTGTAACGTGAAAAAAAATTAACATTGCATGATTGGTGGCATTAGTTAAAGTTAAGGGCATTTTTGAGGAAATCAAAAAGAAGTTGGGTTATTTTGTGAGAATGAACGCATCATCCTGGTTAACCTTGTCTACTCATTCTGTTCCGTACTCTTCAGATGCATGGAATGCTCTCCAAACTGAGAAAACTATTGTTTGTGATTGATAAATCAGTGCTTATTCACCAAACGTTGATTCTTTTACACTCTTGGGCTCAAGTTGTGATCTTGCATAAAATTTAACTATGTAAATATTTATTCTATATTCAACTAAGACATCTATTATGAAAATAAAGGTTAATTAGCTTATAAAAATACTACGAAAATCACTAACTAACTAATTTGCTATCAATAAGAATTACATATTCTTTAGTGCTAAAGAAAGAACTTGGTAACAATTCCAACTTTCAATTTAATGAGTGCAATGAATATTTTGGTTGTTTGAGAGTGACCTTAGTTATATATTTTTTAATGTCCTATTTTATTTAGTAGTTGGATAAGTTTATTACTTTGTAAACCCTTTATAGTGATATCTTGAAATTAAACCTATCATGATAGAATTTAATACAATTAAATTCTAATAGTGAAACTTCCTGCAATAATTTGCATTTGTTATGCGCTGAATTCAATGACTCTAGCAAAAAGGGCTTTTGAAAAATAGCTTTTTTTTACACAAAGGTCACTAACCGAGAAAATTGTAAAAACACTTGTGGCAATTTTTATTTATGAGAAAAATATATAGAGAGACGCGGAAACAGAATACGGACTGGGATGCAAAAATGATGGTAATGCCTGTTGATACAATAATATGGGTGGAGAGGTGATGAAATTATTTACATAAAGAATGGTGGATACAATTTAGGAACATTGAATAATACTCATGAAGTTTTTAGTAAAATATATCGTATTGAATGGAAAATACAAGCGGAGGAACGTATTGTGTTCAACTTTATGAATAATTAATTCTATACTCAACTCCACATATTAGGTACACCATTTCCGTTTTTAATATTCTTCATTATCTCCACCCATATTGTTTGTATCAACATCATTAACAATCCTCTTATCTCCATCTTCTGATCCTTTTTTCGTTCTCTCCCTTTCTTTTCTTTTTTTCTCAACACAAAGTGTCATAATTATTTCACAATTTTCTTATTTACTAGCCTTTAAAGGAAAAAGCATGTTCCTTCTTTCAAAATCATTTTTACTAAGAATCCATTATATTCATCGGATATAATTGTATTAATTATTTTGAGATGTTTAAAATTATAATTTAATTCTATAAAACACTATTTAAATAGTTAATTTCAAGTATAATAACGCAATAAGTTTATTTTAAAAATAATAACTCCATTTACTAAATAAAATCTATATGAACAACAAAATAACTATTGTCACTATAACAATATTCAATGCACTCATGACCACTAAACACTGAATGTACCAAAATTCTTTAGCTTAAAAAAATAATTACATATAATCGCAAAAGTTTGCGGATTTTTTTGTAGTATATTTATAACGTAACTAAGTGTGCTCAAATAGATGTCATAATTGGAAGAATAGAAATAAACTTACATAGTTAAATTAATATCAAGATCCCACATGATCCAAGAGTTTAAATGAAATCACATTCCTGATGACCCTTATTGAATAACACATTTGATTTTTTCTCTCCTTAAAAGAGCGTTTCGGTTGCTTCTGAACATGTAAGGACTGTAATAACTGCATCCATCTCATCTTAAAAGGCAGAAGATGAAAACAAATATTATATATACCCCGTAATGATTTTGTTCATTCTCAATACTAATTTTTCCAACATAATTTTACCTTATGTTGCAACTCTTAACCCTATGGTAAACATAGCCACATATTAATCAAACTTATATTTTAAAATAGATCTCAAATCTTAGATATGGTTCCCTAATAAACTGTTGAAATACTTATTTTTTTTATAAATACTTAATCATGTCATAGTAGAGTTAGACAAAAAATAAAATGGGTGTACCATCGATTAATCTTTCAAGTTTAATATGATATATAGACATAGATTTTGACACAGTTAGGTATATTTGTGAGCCAACAAAAAAGGGCGTATTGTTAGCCAAAAATCACAAACGAATTTTCCCTACCTTAATAATACAAAAAAAAAGTTGTTTCAAGGTAAATAATAATATTCAGATCTATTCTTATATATTCGACTTTCTCTTCCTCTTTGTTACTCCCCATTTTTGTTTTTAAAGTACTGTAAGATTTATATACTTTCAATATCTACATCTTCAAAAAATTAGTTTCGTTGAATTTTATTATCTTATCCTATTATTTTATGCCACACACGATAATTATAAAAGAACAATTACCCATTATTCTACAAAACTCAAGTGTTACACTTATATTAATTTATTTATTAATAATTACCTTAACATAAAAATTATGGCACGTCTAACAATTTAAATGAAATTAGACTAGACAAATATTAACCTAAAGATTAGCAACCTTCCCCTCCCCCACCCCCCCCACCACCCCGAACAATCATATACATTTTTAAATGGGAAGACTATCGAGGGTAGAACCATGCCTATAACCAGAACAAAAACACAACAAACTAATTTTCCTTCTTCTATAACACCTAAAACCTTTATTAACATTAAAACACATAAACAACTTATAGCAATAATGTTATTTACATAAAGAAGTGACTTCAAGAATTACAAGAATAAACTAGAAACCAAAAAGGAATCGATGTTTAAATCATAACAAGCATAATTAATTAAATCTCTTTGAAAAGTTAATAGACTGAATTAAATCGTATAAACACATCAAAGGTTTTAGTTGATATAAGTTTTTGTAGAAATGTAACCTTTGTAGTCCATAAGAACTTCAACAAATCAACCATCTAAATAAACCGATGTTCTCTGTTTCTTGAATCACTAGAACCACCCGAACATCATCCTTAATCCATACTAACCTAGTCTCTTGTGGATTTCTAATTCGCTTCCTTAGAAATATTAAGAAAGGGAGATACAAAATACTCTGATTTTTCTAACAACTGTAGAAGCTTGAATTTATTGAGTCACATACCCCGTTTGGGGGTAATTATATATAATTACAAATAGTAAAATGAGTGTGTTTAAAATAATTGATTAGTTTTCTTTTATTATTGGTTTGGTGAACTTTATTCTTATAGTATTTATTTTTCGTCATTTTATGTGTATATAATCAATTAGGTTTTTGTTCTTCATACTAATTAAGGTTGATTATTTACAAGACATATATTTTTACACCTTGTCTTCTTGTTTTAAAAACTGTAAGTTCTAAGCCCATTATAGCCCTAAATCATATATTCTTAACCCTAAATTATAGAAGGCTCTAAACCCTGAATTCTAAAAAACCGTAAACTCTAAACTTCAAAATACAAATAACCCTAAGTCGTAAGACGTAAAGCCTAAATAACCTAAGAAACACTAATCCATAAAAAACAAAAAAACCATTGAAGCTAAAAAAACTCTAAGATTTAAACCCTATAAAACCCTAAATACTATATGCTACACCCTTAATTCAAGGCGTCATTTTAATAGAAAGGGTTTCAATTAACAATTCAACTGTCTTTTCTTAATTTTACAAACGCCAACCAACAAGACCACACAATCAGACAATTCAACCACCAATGCAATACATAGGACCTTTACAATATTACCGCAATACATATCACTCGCTGATTGATAGTCTATCTCTCAATAGAAATAACACCATAACATACCTCCACAAGAATCGAAGTCAGACAAACTATTGTCTTTTTCTCCAAAGCTTTTTCCTTTCCTTAATTGCCTGAACCCTTCCAATCTATCAAATATATATATGTTTAAGTTGTAAGTTGACAATTTCCTAAATACTCCAGATTATTGTGTGTCCTACTATACTTATCACTTCACCTAATTCTATATTTCATTTTAATAAAGTTCAAACCTAAGGGTTAAGTCTAAATTCCTCGATTAATCCAGCATTTTAATTGTATTCAAATGATACAATAAACCTCTAATTTAATTACTCATCTCACCTATATCTATACTAATTTATTAGATAGAGAACTAATTAAAAGTTCATTAAGCTGACAACTGGAATTGAAAAAAATAATTATACTTTAATTGTCAAAATTCTGAGCATATATTACTTATGTTGTAGTAAACTTTAACCATTTATGCCAAACTACCATTCTAAATATTTAAACATGGCATATAATCAACTACTCCAATTACTTATAATGTTACACTATTTATATGGAGTAATCAGGAAAAATGCAAATTGGAAGCTTATCTACTGTCATCGTTATTCCATCAACCCCTATCACTATTAACACAATTATTGATTTCTTATTTGACTTGGCCCCAATCATGGTCCAAAAAATATTTTACGAGAAAAGAGGTAAAAACCTTATAGATATTAACGCCTTCTAGGTGTGGTTTCCGCCCACAAATCCTCCATCTTCCTCCACTCCTTTTTTTTTTTCCTGATTACTTCTTACCTACCCTAATATATTATTTTTATATAAAAAATGGTAAAAATGACTCACTATTTATTTAACTATTCTTTTCTTTAACAACCAACCAAATAAATTTATTAATATTACCATACCCCACTAATTCATAATTATAATTATAATGTCAAAACCCCATTAAATCTAAATCTATCGGAAGTATTTTCTAACATAAAAAGTTCTAGTGGTAAACGCCCGAAATTTCGTTACAATTACCTGTGGATAACAAATAGTAATCTATAAATTAACATTTTGCCTAAATATAATACCAAGCACATTTGTTTGATCGTGTTTCTTTTTATCTTATTTTTTAACCAGACATCCCAGAGGGTTATTGGCACAAGCTTTAAACATGAAACGTATCATGGGGCCGCCCCTTTAATCATTTTCCACTTAAATACAAAGCTTTTTGTCTTCGTTTATTAGTTTTCTAACCACAATCCACAATGCTATGCTCTTAACCCACTAGAACGAAAGGATAAGCCTCAAAAGGTTTGTTCTTTTGTTCTACATAAATATATGTTTTCCTTTATTCCCTACACAAGCATTTTTGATATCACGTCTTCAAACTACATTCCGAATATAAATTTTAAAGAGGACCAAATAGTTTCCATTTCAACTCCCAAACTAGCAACATTTCTGCTAGAGGACAGAGTCAATTCAAGAGAAATATATCCTCCACAATTTCATCAGGTCAGCCTCATCTACCCAACATTAAGAATTCACCGAATAACCCATTTGTTCTATGTGAGAATAATGGTTATTGTGTGCTTTAACAACCATCAACATAGGCCAATTTTTTTGAAAAGGTTTGTTTACAAAGACGACTAGAGACCAATTATAGGAAACATGACTCATTAAGTCTTGGCTAACATGTTAAACACTTGGAAGCATCATATCAAAGTAAAGTACACTTGATTTCAATGTAGCTCATAGAACAACACATTCATGAAATAATATTTTGATAAAGGTTTAGAATACACAATTAGAATGAATACCACTTTGAAATGAGAAATGCAGTAAATTAAAAAACATAGATCAATAAAACAATGGACGTTTGTCAATGCTTAAAATGCTACTATTACGAACTTGGAAAAATAAATGCTAATTTTAACAACAACTTGTTAACCAAATAAGTGATTCCAAGCCATATCAATACCAACATATAGACTGATATGGAGACATGATTCAAATGAGAAAGATATATGTGCTTCTTTCTAATTTTAAATAATATAGGGTTATTTTCATCCAAATCTGGACCTGTCACGTGCTAACCTACAAAATTCATAATGCAATGTTTTGATTAAGTTTTATTCTGATGCTCACGTAGTGCTTTCAATCAAGTTATTCGATTTCTATTTTTTGTTTATTATTGGGTATTAGCTAAAATCAAAATAAATTTACAACCATATAGTTGTGTTAAACCAGCTGATATATATCAGCTGGTGTAGTAATCTTTTGTTGTATAATTATATTGATTTACTAATGGCAAAATCCCACAATAAATATTATATCATAGCAAATTATAATTCAAAGTACTAACCTAAATCATTAGAATAACATTGAACAACCTTACTGTCATATGAATTGGGTAGTTTAGTAGATGGGGTCAAAGATGTATGAACAAATAACCGATATGATTGAAACTAGGAATATGCATCACATTTTTCCTCTCAATTGATTCACTTCCTTCTATATCAATCTTATTTGTCTTCAATTAATATATTTGCTCGGATAAAACATATTTCGTTCAGCATAATGTTTGTTGTAAAAGTAGATGTACTGTTCCTAGTGCACACTAATATCACATTTTCATGATCAATGTAAGACATCGTTTTTGCTACCTAAATATGTGTTTTTGTAATGTCCTTTACATTCACATCAAATTGTTAGTCAATTAATTGTTCCATTTTTCTATTAACCTATATCAACATATTATTGGCTATCTGAATGTGTTGTTTTATAGCTACATTGAATTCCAAGTTGTACCACATTGTGTATGACGATTCAGTGTTTAAGTAAGTTCTATTGTGAATGTTCCTAATCATTGAGTGTTTAGTTGTGGTGAACCAAACATTTCCATCATGGTCTATATGATTTTGTTGAACCAACACCACCAAAACCAAATATTTCTAATAATTGGTCCATTTGATGTTGGCAAAGCACATCAACCACATTATTTTTCATAGAAATAGGTTTGTAATGAATTCTCAATGTTGGGGAAGTGGGGTTGAACCTTAATCTTTTTCGAGGATAGATCTCTTTAATGAACCCTCCCTCCATTCAAAATATTTCTAGTATTGGAAGTCTCAAAATGGAAACTCTAAGTGCTTTTTTTATGTGGTTAGGAATGTTTTTTTAAGATGGAGGCATGTCCCATATTCTATGGCTAATGTTTTGTTAAATTCATATAAAGATTTTTGGCCTATGTAACAATCTACATCTGCGCTCTTCTAAGATTCAGAATTGTTGAAGGGTATTTCCTCAGATTCTTTTCAAGATTAATGGCACTTCTCTACAACATCTTATGATCTTGGAGCTCAGACAAATGTTAACATAGATTATCAACTCCCTCCCCCCCTCCACCCCTCCCCCCCCCCCCCCCCCTGAACAACATATACATTTTTTATGGAGTAAGGCTATCGAGTGTAATAAAATACCTCCCAACAATAAACAGACTACCAATCTAATTGCTTCTTCTCTACAAAATTTATTTATATTAAAACAATATCAAACTACAGAAAATGGAGTTATGACCTAACGAAAAGAATGAATCAAGATTTTACTAGGGAAAAACTATAATCTAAAAAGGAATTGATGTTACACAATCACAGCACGTATAATATCCAATTAAATCTCTCTGAATAGGTAACCAAACAAATTTATTTATATAAAAATCAAGGGTTTTGAGTTGAAAATATATTGTAAGAGAATTCACCTTTGTAGGTCATAAGACTTCATTAAATCCCACAAATTTTGACGAACTTCTCTGTTTTGTGATAACTAAGCACACCTCGAACTTATCTATTATACCATAATAACTATTTCTATTGAATTTCTATTCCTCCTCAAAAAAAATTTAGAAAGTAGATACAATAATAAGTAATTTTCTATATAGAATTTGGAGTTTTTTGGAGTCACAATTAAAAACCCGTTTGGGGTATTAATATAGTAATATTTCAATGGTAAGTGAAGTATGTTAAATGTTTGTTTTGTCCCTTATATTAGAGGTTTTGTCCACTTTGTTCTCATATTAATAATGTGTTCCAATAAATTATTTTAATTAATATAATCCTTAGGTTTGGTCTTAATATTAATGAAAAGTTGAATTTTAACAAGGATATATTTTTACACCTTGTCTTATCCCTCTAAAAAACACAAAGTTCTAAACCTAATAAAGCCCTAAATAATATATGTGAAACCCTAAATATCAGAAGGCTCTAAACCCTTAATTCTAAAAATTCCTAAACTCTAAACCTAGAAACACAAAAAAAAAACCTCAGTCCTAAACCGTAAACCCTAAAAAACATATGCAACACTAATCGTTAAAAATCCTAAAAACTCCTGAAGCTACAAAAACTCTAAGAGCTAAGCCCTATAAAAACCTAAATAGTATATGCTAAACCCTTAAAAAAACAAAAAAAAAACCCTAAGCCTTAAAGTAGGTAGGAAATTAAGGTGTTAACTTTACAATAAATGTGAGTGTAAGAGTTTTTGTAATATGACCCTTATATGAGAGTAATTAAGTTTGCTTACATTAGCTGACAAGTGCATCAAAAGAGGTACCGAGAATTCCATTTCATGATTTTTCATAGGGCATTTTCCAATTATTATCTTTTGATTTTGTTGAAAGGTGGAGTAGCCTAATGCAGAGCATTATTTATTACCTTAAAGTCTGTTCGAACGGATAATAAGCCAACGATAAACCTCTTTAATAAATTTCAAATTTTCTCCGTGTGGTAGAATGAATTAAGGAGGGTGGTAGTAATGGGCTAATAAAGAGAAGGTCAGACTAAACCATTAGATTAAGTGCTTTATAGGTCAATTGGTTTAACAATTATAAAAATCCTTCTATAGATCGAAAGATGTTAAGATACTGCAATCTCACAAAGAAAACTAAGAAGGGATTATTTACTACACATAGTTAGTTCGTAGCCATGAAATTAAGAGCCATTTCAAGGTCCACCCCATAGACCTACTTCTTCCATTCAAAAGTAGGCCATAACGACCAACAGGGCTTTCATAAAAAATAAGAATGACCAAATAAAAAAAGACAAACCTTGACCAGTTAATATCTTTTGTGTTCTTTTGTCAACCTCTTCTTTAAGTAGACCAGATATCACAATTTGATAACAAATAAGATATTCATTCCTGACAATATTTTTAGTTGGTCCTAGTGGTGGATAAAACTTATATATTAGACTGTTATATTGACCAATCATGGACAGTAACTCTATAAATAACTTTGTGCCATAAGATACCAGACAAACTGATGATCTCTCTTGTTAGTTTTTTTGTTATAAAATTGTAGGTTTATAACACTATTTTTATGGTTTAGCTAAATATTATGTAGTTTGATTAAGAAAGTTAGGGCACGCATTCACAAATATTTTTTATTGACTTCTTTAATTTTGAAGACTCTTAAAGAAATTTCTGGATATGCAAATGTAGTCACCCCCAACTTGCTTCGAATTCAGTCATAGTTGTTAATGTATTCAGACAGGATTTGGTAACATCATTGTAGTCATCTTCTTTTATTGACATGAAATTAATATTTAGGTACTTTTCACAATTTATACTACATAAGAATATAATCTTCATTGCATACACTGTATACCAAAGAATCCTTAATGAAAATTATCTGCATTCAAGCTTTTCAAATAAGAAGAAACGAGAAGACAACTAATGATTCCATGAAAAATATATTGGCAAACCCACGAAATAGGTAATAAGGTGCTTTTTACCGATTCCAAGGCAACCTATTCATTTATACACGTATGGTCTCCTCCCCTCATTTGTTGTAGTAACTTACAATCCCGTTCCTCCTTGCAAATCCGACATTTTCCCCAGTCCTTCATAGCGAACTTCCTTTCAATATTAAAGTAGCAGTAATTACCAAAGGGCTTTTCATAAAAAATTAGAATGACCAAAGAAAAATTCAACATAAAAACCAGTGAATATCTTTAGAATTCGCTTGAAAAACATCTTTTTTTGCGTAGAGAAAGATATTATACTAAGGGTGGGGGGGGGGGTATGATAGCAAATAAGCATCCTCATTCCCTGCAATATTTTTTAGTAGTCCTAGTGGTGGATGAGATTTTGAAACAGAGTATACTTTATATCCCCATTGATTAATAACTCTATAATAATTTGTCCCCCTAGATCTCAACAAAGTGATTATCTTTTCTTTTTTATTATTTTTATAACAAAGAAATCCCCGAAGGTCATTGGCCACACCATTGTGAATCTTTACGATAATTTGCCCACGCCTTTTTCATTTTCCACTTAAATGCCATGCTTATGTCTATTATTATGAGTGTGCCCTAACCCACGTATCTTTATGCTACGCTCTTACCATAAGAACAAAGCCTAGCCTCTGAAGATATTCTTTTGTTCAACAGAATATGTTTTCTATTAGTCCCCTAAAGAAGCATTAAATGCCGCATATTCAAAATATATTCCCTATAACTTTAAAGAGAACACTTCCTTTTCAAAGCACCCAGAGTACTAGCAACAAGTTTTGCCCAGAAGGGAGTAGTTTTTCATTTAAGAAAATCTCTATCCTCCACAATTTCCGGGTTCAAAATCCCACTAACCCCTAAAACTTGAGAATTCATTAAATAACCTTTTTTATGAAAAAATTGTTGATTATGGTTTCTTTTAACAACTCCAAGACCATTATTAGAAATGTTTTTTTTCACAAAGAAGACTAAGAACCAAGTTATAGGAAACATTACTCATTAGTCTGGCTAAGCATTTAACACTTGGAATTCATCATATTCAAAGTGGAGTACAACTTTTATTTAATGTAAGCTCATCGACAGTAATGCTTCAGGAGAAATACTATTTTTATATAGGTGTTAGAAATACGAAAATTAATAAATACAACTTGAATGTGTATGCAAGAAAAAAAATCTTAAAGTAGAACAACAATGTGTAATTTTAATACTGAAAATTCTACTAATAAGAACTTGGAACAATAAATACCAATTTAAAACAACAAAGTGTTGAACCAAATATGTCTTATCCAAGCAATATCTTGACAACTTATAAGAGATACAAAAGAAATAGATTGAAATGAGAAGGAAAATTGTGATGCATATCGTAATTTCAATGATATGGGGTTTTTCTTCAAAAATATAGGACCTTCATGTCCTAACCTACCCAATTCATATGATAATGAGTTTGATTAAGTTTATTCTGATGATCAGGTATGTTCTTCAATGTAGTTTTTTTATATTATATATATTTTTTGTTTTATTGTTGGTATTTGCTAAAAGCAATGTAAATTTACAAAAATACAAGTTAGTGTTAAACCGAGTGATATGCATCAGCTGGTGTAGTCAAGTTTTGTTGTAATTTTATATTGATTGTAGCTAATACCAACAATCAAACAAAAAATATATATAATATAAGATTAGATTGTAATAATAACCCTAATCATCAGAATAAACTTGATTAACCTCACATTTCATAGATTGGGTAGTTATCATATGAAAAAGGTTTAAGATTTTCGAACAAATAACAAATATGACTTGTAATTGGATATCAGCCACAATCTTCCTCTCATGATCCTTCCTCCTTCCTCCGATACCATCTTATTTATCGCGACTTATACGCGATTAAAAAACTAAAGCTACTAACACAAAAAATGGATGTGTCCCTTTTGGAATGCAAGGAGGCTCATTAGTGACTAGATCAACGAAACGCCGAATGATGATCCTACTTTCTTGCGTCTGCATCATAAAATGATGCAGGCCAACTAACATAAGTACATTGAATATTCGAGTATGCATGTTGGTAACTGAAAAAAAATTAGGCTAGAAACGGAGAAAGAATGAATACTTATCTTGACTCTATTCAACTCTTGATCTACTAACTTCTTTTCAATATAAGCAGTAAATAATGCAATTCAGGAATGCGCTAAAAATAATGCTTAAAGACTCTGAGCATATATATACAAGTTACCAATAATATCAAATACAATACTGATGTATTTTTAAAAAACATACTCTGTTGTTATAAAATTACATTTTCCTTGAGGGAGATTCTCTAAATGAAAACCATAACTTAAGATCTATAGTGGATATACAGAGGTCTACCGCACGCTGCGAGCGTATCCTATACTCTCGGTCAAAGGGTATACGACCGAACTGCCTCATGAATTCACTCAGTAACTTGTGAAAAGGAATATCTAAAGATTATGACCCTTTCTACCATGGTCGCATACCATGGTTTTATGGGGGCTATCAAGTTATCTTAATTCTCTCCCATATCGGTGATCAATACTATCCCACCTACTCCCCCAATATACTACTCTTATATATAAAAACAGACAGATTCCTAATGGTTTGAGATTAGTCCTCAAACGTAGCTTTTAAAAAGATCTCTTAGAACCATAGTTTCCTCTTTCTTCTATTAAGATAGTCAATGGGATCTGTGGAAGTATAAGCTCCCTTCGTCTCAAAATGTGAAACATTTTGTTTTAAATCCTTCGGGATACTTAGTTTCCCTTATAAACTCTTGAGAGTGAACTCAACTTTTGACCTAACTTTTTGCTTACTTGAAACATTAACTCGTAGGGAATACTTAGTTCCTTTATAACTTTTTAGAAATGAACGCAAATGTTTACTCTTTCTTAACTTGAACTTTATGTCTTTAAAACAAAGTGAAAATGTTTTTGAAAGACTTTAGAAAACATAACAATTTTACTTTGACTTGCTTCTGAACTCGTAGACTCTACTCTTAAGATACTTAACTTCGATCTTAACTTTCCCTGTAAAGGATTAATGATTCAAGGATCATGATATCCTGTTTATGGATTATTTTGTAATATTTAGATGTACTCAAGAGTGTTGGAATCAATTAGGAATGAAGGGTATATCACTTAGGAACCAGTACAAAAAGATAGGGAAAGAATGGGAAATCCAGGGGCTCCTGGCACTCTGAGAGGTGCTGAGTGCCTAGGCTGACGGACAAAGGCTATTCTCAGGCACGGTATGCCAGATCCTGATAGACAAACTCTGTCGTGAGGGGTTTTGGACCCACCGCAGCCCAACTTCTATCAACTGGGTTTTCCGACTTTCTTCTTCATTTTTAACAACTAAACCATCCCAAACTCACATAAACCCCACCCCAAACACATTGGATTACTAAATAACTTATTCACCAATTTTTTAGACTCAAAAAAATTCCGAATACGTGGATTAAAACAAAAAGATACCAACAACAATTCAACAAACAAGAACATCAAACATTTCATCAATGAACTTCAAAATTTCCTTTCTATTAACTATACATTTAAATAATGAATCTGTTGTGTGGAATTCGAGATAATAACGAGAAAGATCAAATGCGAAACACAAGCAACAACTTTCCGTGTTGACCACTAAATTTGGCTACGGCCACGGGGAAGAGAGGAGCAGCGGACCCCCGTCCTGTTCTGTTGTACGTCCGATTCAAAGACATTCAACAAATCTTCTCCACCTTGACATTTATTCTCTGAACAGATCTTCAGACGCACTATTGATTAGTCAGGCCTCCCCCTCTTCCTCCTCAGAATTGCCCCGCAGGGAATTAACAGCTTTTGATGTTTGAGCAAGTCCAAACAGTGTTGAAACTTGCCCTGTGAACCGGGCTTTGTGAACATATCAGCAGGATGATCAAAGTTCCTACTTTCTTTCTTCACCTTGATTATCTCTCCTTCTCGAAAATGATACAAAAGAAATTACTCAATATGTTTGGTTCTTCATGATGGACTTGATCCTTGCTAGACAATTGGCGCTCAAATTGGTCACATACAAAAAACACCCGTAGCCAGCCCTGATCAT
Source organism: Solanum habrochaites (assembly GCA_027704765.1). NCBI lineage: Eukaryota > Viridiplantae > Streptophyta > Magnoliopsida > Solanales > Solanaceae > Solanum > Solanum habrochaites. The sequence continues at coordinate 53,738,791 of JAKWJA010002498.1, forward strand.
GATGCAGACCAAGATCCCTAACCAGCCCTTTCCATCAAATCCCCTTCTTTTGCAGCCTCTGTCAAGCCATGTAACTTATCTCCCGCTTCCGTATAGAGCAAAGTCACTGTAGGTTACAAAGTCGCCTTCCAACTGACGACAGATCCTCAAGGAAACACATAGCTAGTCATCGATCTTCTTGTGTCAAATCTATCTCCAGCATAGTCCCCAGAATAAGAATAGCCAGTTAACCAAGCACTGAGTATCACCTCCATAAAGGAGCCAACTCAGATGTACCTTCTTAAGGTACCAGCAAATTTTTCTTCAATACAAGCCTGCCATCGTTCTCGTCCCTCTCCTGGTTTTCCCATTAATTCTTTGCCACTACACTGACTGCAATGTTTCTAAATCTTTGCCCTTGTAACAGACCATAAGCATACCTCAAATTTCCCGACGGACACTTGCATAGGGAACTCTGACATGTCTCCTTCCCTTCTTCTACTGTGGAGCGAACATGGAAGTGAGATGGATATTGACAGCACTATGGGTACCAATTAGGCTTGATGAAACCTGCAAACCTCGCCAAACATTCGGAAATGTAAGCTTCTCTGTGACAAGAAAAGTTTTCCTTCCTCTCTTTGTCTCTACTGATCCTCCATCCGTAGAATCTTCCGAGCGGCTCCCCGATCCTTCATCTCAAACTCATCACTAAGTAAAACCCTTCCATCTTCTGATGTCATACTTCTTCTTTGCAGCTATCACATATCATCTACATAAAGCACCAGATAGTTGAAGAATCACCTTAGCCTATTTTAATAGACACACAATCATATGAGCTCCGAGCATAGCCTAACTCACCATATAACTGTCAAACCTTTTGTACCACTGCTTTTGGAGACTGTTAAGTCATATAGGACTTCTTCAACTTGCATACATTATTTCTTCCCGTGGGAACTTGGAACCACTCCGGCTGAGTCTCGTATATCTCTTCCTCCACTCTCCATATAGAAATGCGGTCCTTCACATCAATTTTTTCAAAGCTTCCAGATCTGATGTGTAACTATCGCTTAGTAACACGTGGATGGAAGTATGTCTTACCACTCTGGTTCCGAGATCTCATCTGTAGTCCACTATCCTCTCTTTGTTTGAAACCTTGTCAACACCTGGCTTTATTCTGGACTCCTTATGCTGGTGATATCCCTGCCTTCTTTTTTTCTTCTTGAACACCCATTTGCAGTAATATTTTTTTCCCCCTACGGCTCTATTACCGATCCCATGTCTGATTGTGTGTAGGAACTCCATCTCAATCTCCCATAGAGCAAACCATTTTTCAGAATCAGGACTTAACATTCTTCTTTGTAAGTACAACAAACGGCCAGTGTTCTACCTACCTTTCAGCAAACCTGCAGTTCCTAACCCACCATGTCCCTCAAAACCATACCTCGCAGGTGGCCGACTCCACCCTCTTTGGCCGATCTTGATTTATACTGTGATGGATATCTGATGCAGAATTTTGGAATAATCAGTTTTTCTATCTGTGGCTCTTGGATCGTCCTCTTTAGGTTCTTTCAAATCACTCTCGTTCTGAATGACTTGAAAATTCCACCTGTTTATCAGACTCACCCGTGTCTGACGTGTTGTATGCTTCACAATGGTGTTCTAGCAGAGAACTTTCATCAAAGAAACGTTTCTTCCCTCTCATAATAACCAAAACCCTCTTTCTGCTGAGACCCATATTCCGGAAACCTTTCTCTCCATCTCCCGTAGCCCAAAGTACTCACTCCTTTTTAGCTCTGGGTCTGATTACGCTTCACTGACGTATAGTAAGACTGCACAACACAAAGCTTTCATAATTTTGAATAAATCAGCAGCTTTTCCTACCAATCTGCCATAGGTGTCTTGCACTGTAATGCCGTATGTGGTCCCGCGGTTAATCCAAGAGCAAAGCTGTTACTAAACCCGCTTCTTCTTCTTCGTTCTGGCCCAGAATCTTTTTCTAGCCCAGCATTAGAGAGCATGCACCTTGCTCTCATCCCGAAAGTATTTTTGATTCATCCGCTCAGCTACCAAAACACCGTTCTGGCTGTGGGTGTATTTCTGACTGTCCGATGTCGATAAATCCCCTTCATCCTTACAGAATTGATCAAAATTCGACCAGAAAATTCCACCCCCCCAGCCCATTTATCTGTTCGCAACTCTTGATCTGCTTCCCTGTTTGATTTATCCATCACAATTTTCCAAATCCTTGAACTTCTGGAAGCTTCACTTTTATGCTTCATCATGTACACAACCACCAAGGGGGGGTCATCCGTGAGTAGGTCATCAATAATGGCAACAAAAAATCTTCCAAGCCTCCAAAACTCAACACGGCATGGACCCCAGCAATCAGAATGGATAATAATAATGTGTTCCTTTTGTTCTGTGAATGGCGTTTGGAAACTATGTTGCGATGGTGTTTTTCCGAAGAACAAGTTCACAACACTCTAGTTATCTTAACTTATGATCAGCAGAATAATCCCCTCTTTGACAGAATTTGCATGCCCTCTTTCACCCATATGACCATGTCTCATGTGCCTAAGTTAGTCATATCCTTCTGGTGAATTCGTCTGACGATGCAACTGGGCTTAACCTGTAACCGTTGAACCTTGTAGAAAATACAAGTACCCTTGCATGACCCCTTTCAAAATTAATTGAACCCTTCCAGACCCGCAAGACTCCATCTTTCCCGAACCAGCGATCCTTGCTGTCCAAAAGACTGAGAGATATCGATTTTTGTCATCAATACGTGCCTGACCTCGTTCAATCTGCAGAAGCTACCGTCATGTGTCCTTATATGATCGAGCCTGTCCCCCCACCTTGCAGACAGACTGTTGGCCATCGAGATTCTACCCCACCGTCCATCATCTGCTCATAAGGTCGTGAACCACTCTGTCCTATGACGATGTTATAGGATGCCCCACAGAATCGAGAACCCCACACAACATCTGTTGATGAGTGTGGCTCATGACCATCCGCAACTTACTGAAATATCTTCTGTCAAGAATTGGTGTCTTTTTCAGCAACAACACAGAAACTTATGTTTTTCCGATTGCTTCCTTCTTCTCGGACAATCAATTTCCAATGGTCCCTTCCCCTTGCAATATTACAACACATCCGAATTTGCACCCTTCGACATCAAATTTTTTTTTTTTTTTTTTCCGCCGTTTTCTTCCCTTCCTCTTTTGCTCTGTGAAACAGACCGAAGGTTTATGTCCGTACTTGTGCCGTTTGCCCTTATGCCGTAATTTCCTGCTATGAAGGGCCGCTATTACTTCTTCCTCAAGCTATACACAGTCTCTTCCATACATGAAAACGATTGAACAAACTTCCAAAACGACATTGGGAGAGCTACTAACAGAATCAGGCAGCAATCTTCATCCTCGATCTTCCACATCGATATTTACGCAATTCGAATAAACAGTATTCCCTTGCTCTAAAATGTTTCTGATTGTGTACCTTCAGCCATTCGTACATCCCGAATAGCGAATGTTTGTTTCATAAGCCATCTTGTTGGTTGAAGATTTTGTCTGTACAACTCTCCAGTTTTCACTTCACAGACCTGCAACACTCTATTCATGCCGAGACCTCCGTGATGAACGTTATCTTCGGACACATCATGAATCGTGGAGTGCGCCTTTTTCCCTCCTCCAGAATTGCCATCCTCAGGAGTAACGACGGCGTTCCTTTGTCTTTCGACACAGAGCCCAGAAGCCCTTGATGTTATCAACAAAGCCCGCATCTTGATTGCCATAACTGATCTGATTCCTTCCCTGTGATTTTTTTTGATTTTCACGTTTAAAAAAAAGCCATCTCGAATTCTTCAAGAACAACCCGATTAACCAAGAGGCTCTGATACCAATTTTTTTTGTGCGGAATTCGAGATAATACTAGAAATCTCAATTCGAAACAGATAACAGATTTACGTGGTTCACCAATAAATTGGCTACGTCCATATCGAGACCCCCGTCCTTTCTTTTGTAACAGGTGCGATTCAAGGCATTCAGCATAATCAAATTGGAGGGTGGGTTAAATAACCCAACCCCAAAGGATCTCACAAACCTTGTTAGGGATTACTGTCAATGAAATCCACAAACGAATTCTTGGCGTTCTTGCTTCTTCTTCTTCTTTCTCCTCTTTTATCCCTTCCCTCAAAGCCCTAGCTTTTTTTCTAAGTGTGTAAGCTGAACGGGATCAGTTTAGACCCCAACATATTACCCCTAAAAATTAATCTAATAAATAACTTAGGAAAATACCAAAACACCCATAACAAATCCAGATTTGGAACTTTCCTTGCTCAACAACCCAACTTCAAAAATTCATATCTCCCTCATAGGACCCCGTAAATTCTCAAACATAGCATTGTTTGAAAACTCTTCCGACGAGCTCTCCATCCATAGAAAGAACTCACTAAAATTCTCTTATGATTAGAATTCTGGCCATATGAAAATTATCAAAACTCACTTTTGAAATCTGGAAATTTTAAAGATTTCTTACTTATTTACAAATTTGATTCTTCTTGTTTTTATAGCTTAACCTTAGTTTATCTAGAATAGAGATGTTACAGTAAAAAACTTGACATATTTATTAGCCTAACAAGTGCATTAAAAGATGTACCCAAGACATTATATAGTCATACAAAATTCTAATTAGGTTTAACGATTTTTTCTGTGCATCTCGATAATATATTTGAGTTATGAATGTGGGCTATGAAAGAGAAGTCAGACTATACAAATAAATTAAGAGACTTTATAGGTCGACACACGTAACAATTATATAAAGAATTTTATAGAAGCATAAAGAGGCTAAGATAAACATCTCATTAAAAAAACTAAGAAGGGATATTAGAAAGTACACTTAGAGAGTTCAGTATCCATGTGATTAGACATTTCCCAGTTCACCCGTAGAAGAATTCTTTGCAATCCTTAAGAATCAAAACTGACAAAAGGGTTTTCATAAAAAATAAGAAGGACCAAAGAAAAATGACAAACCTTGACCAGTGAATATCTTTAGTGTTCTCTTGTAAACATCTTCTTTACGTAGACAAAGATATTACACTATTATAACAAATAGCATCCTCATTCATGTCAATATAATGGTAGTCTAGTGGTGGATAAAATATGAAACAGATTAGACTATATATTGACCAATCATGGTCAGTAACTATGTAAATAACTTTGTTACAGAAGATACCAGACAAAGTGGTGATCTCTCATTTTGGTTTTTCATTATAAAATTGTTGGTTTATTAGCCTAATTTTATTGTTTAGATAAATATTGTGTAGTTTGATTAATAAATTTTGGCACTCATTCATTAATATTTTTATTGATTTCTTTAAAATTTGATGACTTTTGAAGAAATTTCTGGATATGCAACTCTAGTCACCCCCAACTTGTTTTGAATTGAGACGTGGTTATTATTGTATTAAGAAACGATAAGGTAACATCATTAAAATGCACCCTCTTTTATAAACATGAAATTAATATCAGGTACTTTTCACAATTTGTACTAAATAAGAATATAAAGTTTCCTTGATACTACTGTATAAAAAAAAGCCTCGAATAAATGAGTACGCATTCCATGCTTTTCAATGTAAAGAAGAATAGAGAAGGAAAATAATGATCATAAAAATATATTGCACACATGAAATACGAATAAGGTCCTTGTACTGATTCCAAGGCAAGGTATTCATTTACACATAGTCTGATTCCCTCGTTTGTTGTAGTAACTTATATATCCTGTTCCTTGGCAACTCTGACATTACTAGTCTACTCATAGACAACTTCCTTGGAATCCTAAATTAGCATGAAAGACCAAAGGGATTTAACCAAAAAATAAGAATGACCAAACAAAAATGACAACACAAGACCAGTGAATATCTTTACCATTCTGTTGTTAATATTTTTCTTAGTAACAAAGATATTTCACTGTGATAACAATAAGGTATACTCATTCCTTCAAGTTTTTAATAGTCTAGGGTTATAATATTTTGAACACAAATTTAGACTACATGACCATGAAGATTAATAACCCTATGAATATATTTTGTGCTACAAGATATCAAACAAGTGTTGAGTCTTTTTCTTTTTCTTATTATGTACTAAGAAATCCAAGGGTTATCAGCACACTTTTGAACGTGACGGATAAGAATAGCCACCACTTTATAATTTACCACTTAATACCAAGCTTTATCTATGTATGATGAGTGTGCCTTAACCCACGATATTCATGCTATGTGCTCTTATAACCACTAGACCAAAAGCTTAAGCTTTAAAAAATAGTTCTTTTGGTCACAAGAAGATGCTTTTCATTAGACCCTACACAAGCATTAATGCCCCATCCTCAAAATAATATTTATAATCAAATTTAAATAGGACCAGAGTTTCCATATTCATCTCCCAACACTAGAACTATTTTGCCTGAAGGGAAAGTTCAACCTGAAATACTCAACAATTTAGGGTTCATCCCCACTACCCCAACATTGAGAATTCATTAAATAACCCATTATTTCTATGAAATATATTGTTGATTGTGTGTTTTAAAAATATCAACGTAGCATTATTGGAAATTTTTGAGTCACTTCCTTCTATCACGCTCTTAGTTGTCGCGATTATATTGTTCGAATAACACATATTTTGGTTCAACAATATGTTGCTAAAAATTAACATTTATTGTTCCAAGTGCATCATGATATACCGTGGTTTCACGGTATAATTAATACTTTTTCCTTAAGTTTAGTGTTTCCGAAAGTCTTTTTATGCTAATTTTTATATAAATTTCGCCTTGTTTTGCAGGAAATCTGTCCAAGCTGAATGCGGGAGAATTTTGAGCGTACAATGCAGAAGGATACCACCTACGGATATTAATGACGGACCGTCGACTGCTTGTTACGGTCTGTTGTGGTCAAAGCGTTAGTGAAGCGGCTGAGGAATTGATGGGGAAAGTGTGACCCATGAGTGTGTTGTACGAGAGCTTTCTGACGTCCCGCGTGTCCCTCTGACGTCCGTCCTGTATGTTAATTAATCATGAAGTCAAGAAGTGTCCTCAGTACCCATATTCCCAGGGTGAAGTGTTTTAAACCGAATGCGCTCCGACGGACATTTGTTGCATATGACGTTCCGTGTCATACCTGTCGGTGATGGTAATTGAAGAGGAGCATGCAACAGAACTTGACAATTATGTGGGAATCAGACGGAGTCCATGACGGTCCGTCGTGACCACAACAATCCGTCCGCAGTGGCCGTCGCCCCGCCGCGTTTGGTAGATTTCCTTCCACAAACATAGTCCTTGTTGTTAATTAGGATTTTATTTTATAATACTAGTTGAAAAGCCTCGTTGTGTTGTGAGGTTAAGAAGACTCTTAGACGTTTAGACTCTGTATTGTTAGACTCTTAGATTGTTAAACTGAAACGTTCATATTGTTAAACATTGTGATTTTTAGATTCGTCGTATAATCATTTAGACACTTTTTGTGGGCTTATTGATTACTTTGAGATTCTGCATAGTGTTGGTTTGGTTGATTAATCAGCAAGCTTTGGGAATTCATACTCTTTCTCAATTGAAGTAAGTATATGAACTCTTATTTAATATACTTGAATCTTTGTTTAATGGATATGTGAACTAACTCCATAACGAGGGTTGTGGGAACCATAGGCAAATAATGAGATACACCCTACTAAAATAACAATTCTAGAATAGTGGTCTTACATGTTTTTAAATAATTCTTTGGCTTAGAAGTCCTTTTTTTTTAACTGATGGGCAAAAAACGTTAGAACTCGCCGTAATAGGCTACTTGCCGGACAAAGGTGGTAGATAATAGAAAAGAATGAATTGTCACATGATTTAGTGTAATACTATTAATAGGCTAGTATAGTTATTGGTACGAAGGTACTAACTTAAGTCAAATATCGAATACGATGCGTAATATGATGTAAGGTAAAGGGTTACGATAGCAACACATTGCCGTAGCCAAGGTGCGGAGTGAATTTTCTAGATTCTACCAGGATTTAGAAATACATACTTATCAGGTTTGGCAGCAATATCTAGGAAGATATTTATAGTTTCGAATTATCAAGTTATGAACCTTTTAGGGAACCCGGTAAAACCCTAAGTTACTTGATTACTTGGATTCAAGTCCAATTGTCAACGCTGTTCAGTTGGTCTCTTTCAACTTCGTTATTATTCAACTCATTTAGAAAGTAGAAACCCCCCCTTTTTTATGTTTTGCGTTGCAAAAGAATTCATTGACCAAAATAATAATAGCAGGTGTTCAGTAAGTCTAACTATTTTCCTCGTAAAGATCCCAACCTCACTAGTTTGGGTCCTTTACTTGACACTACCGCTTTATCTTCTTAATTTGAAAGAGTATGTTTTGAGCTATCAAATTTTGGAGCCGCTGCCCCAGGGACTATAGATTTTAGATTAACGTGAATTTATTACTATAGTTTAGTTGATATTGTTCTTAATATTTACTTGTGTTTTAATTGTTTTTGATTTATTTGTTAGACTATCCTCCTTGTATGGCCAAATCACGGAGAGGAAGAGAACCCTTGTTTCCCTACGATCCCGAGTTAGAACTACACTGCGAATATTGGAATCGAAACTTGGGAATGAAATGATGATGAGTCCGAACAAGAACAGATCCCAGCTTCCGGTATTATGTTCATTGTCAGATTTTCACCCGAGGCTCCAGTGAACCCAACGATGGGGACAAAATTCCCGTTCCACGGCCCCCAAGGGTAACTAACTAGAGGGCTGTTGAATAACATGCAGATTTCGTATGTGTCACATGGTTTTGCCTCCTCTACCCCCAGGACCACACTTTTGGGTAAACTATAGCTGAGCAAAATTGGCCCCCCTCACTCCGAGGTTTTTTTTCAGGGCTAACCTTTTTGAGGATAACACATGCCTATTAGCAAGGTACGGGCAGTGTGTAAAAAGTTTATCATGTAGGAGGAAATGATTTTAATTTAGGAATGTAATAGGTCCAGAGTTTTTTCTCTCTCATGACGGGAAGAGCTGCTATGTGGTTCAATGTAGCTCCCATACAACTCCATCTTTACTTGGGCAAAAACTAAGTGGATGTCTTCTTAGCCGCTACTATCCAACAGTCTCCAAAACTAAACCACAAGGACGGAGTGAGATAACTTTGTGGCACTACCAGGAGGTCATTATAGTTTCTTGGGATCGGGATTCACCCTCATCTTGAAAGTGTTCCAAATCACCCCGTATAGATGATGAGTCACTGAAGGAATAACATCTATGGCGGACAAGATGATAACAATAAAGTCGTTGTTGAACCCATAAGGGCAGGTGGACTTATGGGAGAGTTGTCCCTTATGCTTAGATCTAAAAAAATTATAAAAAATCTCCCCGGAATACAAAGCTTGGAGTACTATGAAGTCTAATACAGATAGACAACACCATTCGTCAGTGCAGTCCACTCACACCCATACACAAAGATTAGATTCCGTGAATACATGCTCAGATGAGAATGATCTTTTGTTGTACTCAAACCATGTCACGGGGTGCAGAAAAGCTAAATGCAGTCACTACCTGTCGAAACCAGGCCACAGCCCAAGACGATGAGTGTTTATTATGTGGAGGTTCCTATGCATAAATGAACAGATGGGGGATTTTTCCGAACAATTTTCCCCAGTCTCTAACACAGGAGAATTGGAGCAAAGGTTCAAAGGGAACCATGTCGAACTATGTAACATACAATCGTGTAGGGTTATTAAGTCTGAGAATGGAAACTAAATCGTGACAACAACCTCACATGGGTAACTTGGTAATAGAAACGCTAGGAATGGCACCCCTAATGTTCCCCTCAAAATTGTGTGAAGTTACTCGTTACACGGATGGTGGAGGTAGAATGTCGCGAGTTAGGATATGTTGCCATAAAATGATGATGTCATACTTTGATGCTAGTGATACTCACAATAAAAGAGTTGAGGAAATGTGTGCTGTATGGGTCACAAAGTTGATATACATGGCATAGTTGGATTAAATAAGCAACTTGAGTTTACAAAATTGGCCCAATTATCGTAAACTTTGAACACGGCCACCACGGCACTCTTCCTAGCAACACTCTCCCAAATCCAAAAATGATCCACATTGTTATGGCAATTACTCTACTACGCAGATGGCACAGAAAACCATTTACCCACCTATGCAATCTAATGATAAAAAGGTGACAAAAGAATGACTGATAAAGTGGTAGATTGTTGATGCTGAATTAGAGGATAACCGGTGCAAAAGATGCTGAATTGCCCTAAAAGTACCTCCTATGCCACAGGCCAACCACCCCCAAATTCGTAAAATATTATTGAAAAAGACCAGAGGATGGAAAATATCGGCTTTTTTATATTATCACATTGTTGAAGCAACTTTCTATCATGTCCCTTTGGTAGAAGCCTTTAGAGAACAATGCCCGGTTACTCCAAGTGTATGAAATATCCTGGTCCACAAAGAAAAGATCGTGGCACTTGTTTTGGTGATGATGGGATAGAGATGCAAAGCTTGTTTTGCTATGCTACAAGATAGTGGCTCTGGTCCAAAAGAAAGAAGATCCGTATGGCGTTCCTATTCCTTGTACAAAATCGGGCTATTCCATTTTGCGAAATAGCATTTTGTGATCCTGGGGGCAAGCATAAATCTCATGTGAACCTCTCTCGATTTAAACAAGAAGTCAGTTTTTTTGACCCAAAGCCCACTGCGTTTGCGACTACTGACTGGCTGATGGAACAGTAAAACTGCATCTGGGATACTCCACTATGTGCTTGTAAAAGTGATTCATCATAATTTCCAGCAGAGTTTGTTATTCTTGATTGCGAATTCAATTTTGAAGTGGCGCCCCCCTTTACATTCTTGGGATCTATTGCCTTGCTACGTAAAAGCCTTAGTGAGACATGGAAAAGGGGTAGATTGAAAATTTCGTTTGAACAATGATGAAGTGACCTTTAATATTTGTTAGTTCCATGAGGTAGGAGTGTGCGCCCCAATCGTCTCTTCTATATCCTAATCACAACTGGGTGAGACATCTGAGACACAAATAGAAAACGTCTAGGAGAGGAGGCGTAGAAGCATTCACCGGGGTCAGTAACAATGAACTTTGATAGCTAAATTGTGCAATTGAAGAGTATGGTTATTAGTTGTGCTCTGGACCGAGGTGAATATTGGTTTAACCGAAGAATTTGAGTCTTTCATATGAATCACAGCGAGTTCCCACCCCCAGGGAACGCCTAGGATCGACCCTCGAAACACTATAGAGGAGGCTCCAAAATTAGAACTAAAAGCTCTCCCACCTCATCACCACGTATGAATTCTTAGGAAAATGGGGCACTTTGCCAGTATTCATTTCATCATGTAACGTGGATTGAACAAACAGGTTAAAGATTTGGTGAAGGTACTAAACGGTTCAAAAGAGCTATGGTGGTGGAGTATTGCGGACATTCTTTAACGTGGATCGGCCCTCCTCCTTGGTATTGCTCTCATAAAATCTCAACTCATGCCTTATGTCATAAAGCCGGAGTATTGAGCACCATAGACCTTGAATCCTCCTATCAATAGGTTGTGAGAAGAAAATCATTAAGTGGTTGGATGCTCGTAGGTAATATATCCAATCCGCCGATAGTAATTGGGTATGCCCGGTTCAAGTGGTACCTAAAAAAAGGGTGGAATGACTGTGGTCCCCAAACACGAAAAAATTAACTGGTCCATGATAAAAAAAACCGGTTACATGATGGAGGGTGTAGTATGGCTTACGTAGAACTTAAACTTGACCGTTAAAAAGACCATTTCCTATGGCCTCATGGATCATATCTTGGATAGACTTGCCGAAACGGGTGGTATTATTTTCTTGATGGGTATTGCGGGGATATAATCGATATTTCTAGTGCACCAGAAGATCATGCAAGAAAACCACTTCCACTTGTCCATGAGAGACCTTTTGCTTTCAGAAGACTGTGCCGTGGGTGTGTCAATGCACACCGCAACATTTATAGCTGTCATGATGTCGATATGTGCCTGACATGGTGGAGGTACTTAGAGGTTTTTTGTGATTTTTTCTTGGTTGGTGATTCATCTCAGCGGTGTTTGACCAATTTACCTGAGGTGCCTTAAGAATGGATACTGGGGGCACTTAGTACTACACTGGGACAAGTGTCATTTCATGGAATAGGTATTGTGTTGGGTCCTCGAATTTCAAGAAAAGGGCAATAGAGGTTTTTATCGAGCTAACGTCGGGTAATAGAGGACTTCCCCCACCTATCTTGTAAAGGTGTGAAGAATCTTTCTTGGGTCAGGCGTGTTTTTACGCGTAGATGTAATAAAGACTTGTCAATCAAAGACTTGCACACCATAAGTCAACTGCTGAGAATATTGGTAAATTTTGTTTTGATGAATCTTGTCCTTAAAGCATTAGGTACCTACAGAAAATTTGTGGTGTACTTCCTATCATTATTTCTTGTCTTCTCCGTATTTGAACCTTCCATTTGAGGTGATGTGGCGATGCTATGGGGTGGCTCTATTGTGTAGTATGGGACAAGAAAATACAATCCTTCACCCCATTTATTATGCTAGTAAGCCCTAAATAAAGCTCAGAAGAACTAACACAATACTTACTGAGCAAGAACTCCTTCCATAGTCCTTTGCTTTGAGAAATTTTTCTCCTAGTTGCTAGGTACTATAGCTATAAGTAATGCCATCTAGACCACTCACATTGAGATATGAGTAATTGGCGAAGAATGATGCTAAGCCTAGGCTGATTCTCGTTGGGATAATTTACTGCTACAACAAGAATATTACTTTGAATTGATATATAGAAAGGAACTGAAAATCAATTTGCCGAATCATTGTCCTCTTCTAGAGACTGAAGCTTGAGACAGTTAGGGGAAAAGAATTACATTGAATGATAATTTCCCCGATGAAAATGTCTGGCTGTCTTCACAAGACCCTTGATCCCATGGGTCGCAGATTTTGCGAACATATCTGTCTGGTAGTGATATGTTACATCTCAGACTTGTCTTGTCACGAAAGGAAAAGTTCCTGTACGATGTGAAGATTTCTCTTTTGGGATGACCATACTTGTATAGATCGGAGTTGGTGCCGACGGCTTATTCCGCGTTGGTGCCAGAATGTGAAACTTTTTTAGTGTGTTGGAGTGCATGCAATCCTCACCGTTGGTGGACATCACTTTCTTCCTAACCGCTTATAAGATATTACATGTGGTTACTATTGGGCCCAACTCTCATCAATATCTCAATAGGTTTGCTAAATCATGTGACAGATGGCCAACTAGATGGTGGTATTTATCAAGGAAAGCAAGAGCTCCCTCTAAACCCTAATGAGTGAGTTATTTGATGTTTGGGGTATTGCTTTATTGGACCTTCAAGCTTTCATGGAGTGAAGTACAATTTTAGTAGCAGTTGATTATTATGTAAATGGGTCGAAGCGATAGCCCTCGCAACAGGGAAGGGAATAGTGTCACTGGCCTTCTTGAAAAGAATATATTCTCTCATTTGGTACCCCAAGGAGCCATAATAGTGATTGGGGTCCCACTTCTGCAACAATTTTCAAGGGGTTTATTGGAGAAATACGGGGGTGTCGCCATAGATGTGGCCAACTCCTTAACCACCCTAAAACTAGTGGGAAAGTTGAAGTGTCAAATCGGGAAATAAAACAGATATTGTCAAAAACAGGAAACGCTAGTAGACGGATTGGTCAAGGGAGATCCTTGGATAATGCTCTTGGGCCTACCAGGTACACATAAGACCCCATAGGTATGTCTCCATACCACCTTGTAATATGTGAAATCTTGTCATCTTCCGATTGAGGTTAGAGCATAAAGTCATGTGGGGGCTATGAGAAATTTAAAATGGATTGGAGCGAAGCTGGGGCAGAGCAACGGGTTAGCATGGGTTGAATAACCTCGATGAAGTTTCACCCAAAAACCATGAAAGCTCCTCACTATACAAAGAAAAAGTGAATAAGTTCCATGACGAAAAATTGAAAGTCGAGAGTGTTTTTTTTTTTATCGTCGGGATTTTGGTCTTTATTCAATACAGTTGCGCTTGTTTCCGGGCAGCTCAAGTCCAAAGTCCTGGTCCTTACTTTGTGTTACACCAACTATTCCCTTCATGGATCAGTTGATTTGGAACTTAGTGACGGGTTTGATTAAAGGTGAATGGACATCATAAAATCCGTTTTCGGGTCATGCTGAATCGGTAAACTGAAGTGATCGAGGCATACCATCTGATGAAGTTTTGTAATCAGTGTCTCCTGTCGTGCCTCGACATTAAATCAAGGGCGCTTGTTGGAAGACAACCAATACTTATCGTCTTTTTAGCATGGTAACATTTTTCTACTATTGGTTTTTTAATTGCAGGCACATCACCAGAAATTCTGCAGATATTAACTGTGCAAGCAGTCACTAACGCCACTTCAACTTCACTGACCGTGGCGGCCTTCGACTGACCATCGTATTACAATCCGCCGTACCCAGGGTTACGTTTTTCTTTATTTTTGAAACTAGGGAACACAACATTCTCACGACGGACAACCAACGACGTGGTCGTCACAAAGTGCGACGGACTATCGTCGGGAACAATCGCGTGATTAATGAAGTTATATCCAACCCACCCTTTTTCAAAATAGGGACCGTTTAAACCCTTCAAACCCCTCATTTCAACCCCAATTCTTCTTATTCATTATTCCTCCATCTCCCCTCTTCTTTATTCGCCATCTTTTCAACTTCCACATTCCCTCCCACCTATCATTGCCCCCTAAATTCGCAACGCCCTAGAGTATCATCTATTAATCGGAGCTTCTTGTGCTGTTTGGGTTCTACTTTGCCAACTGAGTAAGTATTCATTTGCTTTTTCTCTCCTTCTAAGGTATGGTGGTCTCTAAATTTATACTACTCATTTATCTTGCTTTTGTTTACTAGTTTGTATGAGCTTGTCCGCGTCGTAGGTTGTTTAGTTTAGACGATTCTGTCTAACCTAGGTTACAAATGTTCGAAATTGGCTGTTTACCACCCTAGACTTAGGTGGTTTTGCATTTCTAGTTTGCTATTAGTTGGTTATACAGCATGTAGTTCCAACACTACGATTGAAAGTATTAGGGTACCCTCAATTCTGTCATTGTTATTCAGAACAAATAAATACCCCGATACGGACCATCGTAGGGTCCCGTTGCAAAAGCCCCTAGGCAACCCTGTCCCAACGGACACATTTTAGGACCGTCTACTCACGACGGTCCCATCCTTCACAACCTTTCTTCCGGTTGTCAGAGACCCTGTTTCTAAGGGTCTCCCTCATTTTTTTCCAACTGTTTCCTAATGGACACATGTGAGGCAGTCGTCTTCTTTGACGGTCTCGTGCCTGCCAACCGTTCCCCCCCTGGTTGTCAAAGGCCCTGTTCTAAGGGTCTCTTCATTTTTTGTCAAGTTTCCTCAAACGTACACATGTGACGGACCATCATCCCACGACGGTACGTCCCAACGATCGGCATGATAAACGGTCAGAGACCCCTACCTAAGTGGTCCTCCATATTTTTTTCTTTTCAAGTGTTCTACGACACTCTAAGATGGAACAATCGTACCTGTGGAGGTCCATCCTGCCTACGTCATGCCTCGTCAAAGATCTCCTTAAGGGTTCTTTCTCTATACATACAACGTCCAATTACATCACGACACAGACCCTCATGACGGTCCGTCATAGTCATGACGGGGACGTCAACCGCAAGGCCCGTCGTTGCCACTGTTTGATAAGAAATTTCCCTACTTTTTTTCATCAATGTTTTCTAAAGTAGGTTTTTCTTGTCTTGTTTCCACTACTCGTTGCTAATTTGATCCTTTAACGGTATTATCCTACTCTGGCACCCAAGCACGACCCGGCATCTACTCACGCGGGCGATCTAAGTCTGTCGCCTCTCGTCTGTTCGTATGGTCATTACCGACTCTATGATGAGCGTGACCCTGAGTATGCGTGCCTCATAGGACCCTCCACCACTATTCCGTGCTGCCGTGCTCCCAGAGCCACACCCAACAGGTGGAGTCCCGGCGTAGTCACTTGCCTCCCATATGATGAGGAGCACACAACACTTACCGTCCACACCCTCTGGGTCAGCCATACATTATAAAGAGCGTCTGGCTCCTTGAAAGTATCACGATCCGAGGAGCCTCTGGCTCTGCTGAGGTTGACGACAACGCAGTCACCACCACCGCTGCAGGTCGCCTCTTCTTATGAGGTGAAGTTCAAGACTCACAAGTCGGGCTCAACCAGCTCAGGTACCCCACCCAGCCAACTACCAGCCCAACCTGTGTGGTGTCGATGACGGGTATTTCACGTCTCTCTGACGCCAAGTTCGGAACTGATAAAAGAGTGATGACTCAAACACGGTCACTTTGAATCATCGGGTACTTACAGTGAGTCCACGACGATGCATGAGATCCGCAACAACTCTTTCACCAGGCATCGCTGAAGGCCAGCACGTCCGTTGGACGATACCAAGAAGAAATGGTCAGAGGTTCAACGCATCCCTACGTAGCGACTCGCCGATCACCGATTGAAGGGCGGCTGCCCCCTTCTAAAAAGTGCCCACTGGGAGGCGGTCCAATGTCATGACGGTACAGGTTGCCATTTTCCCTGCTAGCCATCCGCCGATTTCTATAACGGCGAAGTGTTTGATGCTAACGTTTTCGGACCCCCCCACTACCTAGAGTTTTACTACCGCATAGCAGTAGTTTAAGGATTTTTACTACCGCTAGCAGATAGTTAAGGATGGCCAGTTCTTGACGGCGAGCGCATCAACTGAGAGAGACCACGCAAAGGTGATGGACCTGCAGACCTGTCAGTATATTGGTTGACTGAGCGCAAAGGGGTGCGCAGCCAAGAAGGAACAACCTCCGTTCCCGAGCACAGTTCTGTGGCTGGCTTGTCCGTTAACTCTCCTTACTGGCCTTTCCCCCGCAGGCTTATATAAATGATCGTTACCCCTGGATCGAGCATGTTGAGGCGGCTATTAATCGGTGGATTCGAGGTGGACTTCGCTTGCTTCTTCTCGCAGGCAGTCTGTCACGAGAGGACATTCAAGGTCATAGTACTTACGACGCCTTTCCCGTCATGATCTTGCTCTTTGCGTCCGCAGGTGTGCCCATGTGGCCTACTAGATTCTCGCTTAAGAACCCCGCACAGAACTGTTGACGTCGTCCTCATCAAGCGAGCGAATGAGTTGGCTCCATAAGAGGGCGACGCCTCCGAGCTGCCCCCACTTTCTGTGATCTTCTGATCCTTATAGACGCAGGCCCACACAACTACAACCAGGTGTCACTGACACTACAACCGTTCGAAGTCTATACCGGTTGTAGCACACAGCCCTGGCTCGCTCTCACCACAGGCCCCTCTACGCAGGCACTGGTCCCGCTGCACAGGGTCCAAACTAGAGCCCAAATGGCCACTCTTCTGGGCATCAGCCTCAGTGATGCGTGTCGAGTTACTAGATTCCGCAGAGCGCATAGAGTGGAAATGGTGCGTTTACAAGGCGGAAACCTGTGGTTAACGCAGTGCCCAGGAGTCTGGGTCCCCCATTTCGTCGAGCATGCTGAGGACAATCATGTTGGCATAAGCACTTTTTTGCTACTTCAAAATTCAACCACCTCCCTCGCGAGAGTACTTCCAAGAGCGTAGGGGACTGAGCAGTGGGACAAGGTTCGCCAGTAATAATGGAGCGCGGAGAGATGGGGCTGCTCGGACAGCCCACTATTGCTTAGTAGTGGCGCACAATAGAGCATCAGAGTAGTGTTGGGTGCATCTATATCCGCACTGTAGATCTAGAGGACGCACTACTGATGGTGGCGGTATTGATTAGGACACCACTGAGGGTGTTCATATTGCAGGAGGACGTGGGTTCCGGGCCACACGGACCCACCATTGGCTGATCGACGGGCAAGCTTTGCCGGCCACAGGATTGCTTCACGGCTACCACCTAGTATTTAGATTTTATGCATGGGCAATTGCATGCTGTTTGTAGTGGTGGGGTAATGGATAGTGAGTGTTAGGGGATAGTTTTGAGTCGCCCAATTCACTACCTCTTTTGGGGTGTTTTCTTGGTTGTGTTCTTTTCCCCGCAAATTCATGACTTCTTTTCTTTTGAACCGGCATTTTATATCTTTTGTCATATTTTAAGTTCTAGCTGATGGCTAAATGATATCCTGTACTGGAAATAATGCATGACTAGGCCTCCGTAATTGACAATTGTGTGACTCTAACAGAACTGAAGGTAGCACCATTGCATTATCCCTAAGTCTTAAATTCGAACTAGGATGCTGATAATTCTGTATCGTTTTGAGATGTCAGTGATGGAGGAAATTTGAATAGTCCCTCTATGGAATTGAGCAGACCTTGACTGGTTTATCCTGCAAAAGTAACTGTAATAGTGAATTAGAAAGGATCACACATAGGACGTATGCCTATATCCCCTTCATTCTAAATAAAAGAAAACCAATGAAATTTAATCTTCTTGATCCAAATGATCTGAGCTTAGATAGACCTTTTTTTTAACTCCAGCACTGATCTTTTTTGAGGGAACAATGTGTTTGCCCTAGTCCCTTCTTTGGAACTGTGCCTCAGCTTATGATCAAAGAATAGTTGAGGTGGCTAATTAGTAATTATGGCCTGACCCCTTTGGGTATTGTGTAATCCCCCTTGACTCACAGGCAAGCCATGAGTTTGTGGTTGCTATTATGAGGAATTGCCTGAAAGTGGTTTTAAAGAACAAAGAGATGAGAAATACCAAAATAAGTGACTCAAGAACAGACTTAGTTGAAAGAAAGTAAGAAAAGAAAAATATAAAAGAATACAAGAAAAAAGAAGTAGGTAGTCATCTTACACCAAAATAAATTTAACGAAGAAAAATAGCAAGTTGAAAAATTGCGAAACGTGGCGAGATAAATGACTAGATAATTGTACAGGTTAGGCGCGATATTTCACAGGAGGGAAAAAATATCACTTAAGTAAACCTAATAGTACCTTACTTGACCCCGAGCCTATGTACTAGCTATAAAAAGTCCTATCGTGATCTTAGGGTTGTATGCGAACTTAGGCATGATAATAAGGGCAAGCTTATGCAATGAGGTATAATGAGTTTGGAGTTGTTCTGAGGCGAGATTGAAAAGTATCCTATACTCAAATTGAAACATTGTGTGAAACGGAGGTTTTGTTTAAAATTGAGGACACTAGTTGGCATACTGCGGAATTGTTTAGGGTGGGCACCTCGGGAAACAATGAGAGGAGTCCGGTGTTCGTGCATGGTGAGATGTGTCATGTATCTGACCACATAAATTCAGCCTAATAGTGATAGGCATGCATAGGATTTGATAGATTAAGCGGGATTTATAGGCCAAATGTTGCAAAGGATAAAACATGGTACTATTGTACAAAGATTGTGTATTGAGTCATAGTGTGTTCGCTTGGGGAGGACAAACAACACGCCTAATTAAGGGTGTTGATCTAACCGTGGTTCATCATCACCATTATAATTAATAACTTTTTCCTAAGACTTAGTGGTTCCGAAAGTCTTTTTGTGCTAATTTTTAAATATAAGTATTCTCTATTGTTGTTGCAGGAAATTTGTCCCAAGCTTTTGAATGCGGAGATTTTGTAGCGTAGAAATGCATAAGCGACCAGCTACGAGGGCTTATACGGCCTTCGAGCTTGTGACGGTCGTAGGGTGGCGAGCGTAGTTAGCTGCTTAAGAGATGGGGAAGTCTGACAAGTGTGGGGTTACTAAGCTTGTGAACTGTTCCGTCGTTCTATGACGTCAGTCCTATGCATGGTTCGTCATGACTTCAAGAAGTGATCCCGGACCTTCATCTTCCAAGTTGAGTGGTTTTGAAACAAGAGCGCCCTCGATGACTGCGTTTGTGCCATGACGTCCTCATACTTGCCCTCTATGTATATGAAGAATATCGGGCAGAGAACATTGCACATGTATGGGTACGACGGAGTCATGACGCTTCGTGACGGGCACTGACGATCGCGTCGCGTGGTGCCGTCGCTCTCTGTTTTGGCAGTTTTCGCAGCAACAGAGTCCTTGTTTATTATATGTTTTTATTTTATAAATACTTCGCAAAAAAACTCATTTTTTATTGTAGACTCTTAGACGGTAACTTCCGTATTGTTAGACTCCGATTGTTGGACTCTTAACGGTTAGACCTTGGATTCTTAACATTCATATTGGTAAACATGTATTGTTTGATTCTTGATATCATTAGACTTTTTGTGGGATTATTTATTACTTGAGGATTCTTGCAAGTGATTTTTTGTGATTAATCAGCAAGCTTTTGAATTTACTCATGTCTCTATGAATTATAAGTATTGACCTCTTGATTTAATATACTTGAATCTTGTGTTCTGGCTATCAGTCCCTAACCTCATAACTAGGGTTGTGGGAACGCATAGGCAAAACTGAAATAAACCTAACTAAAATAATTATTCTAGAAAACCTTGGTCTTGCATGTTTAATAATTCTTTCGCTTAGAAGCTCTTTTTCACCGATGGCCAACGTTAAACTACTCGCCTAATGGCTACTTTGTGCCGACCAAGGAGGTAGATCATAGGAAGAATTTTTACATATAATTAGATGTATACTATCTAATAGCTGTATTGAGTGGTACGAGGTATAACTTAGTCAAATTCGAATAGCGATGCCTTAATATGCGGTAATGATAAAGGTTGATAGCAACACATAACACACGTATCCGGACCAGGTGGCGTATGAGATTTTCTAGTATGCCGACCCCGATTTAGAAATACATATCTTATCACTTTGCATGACAACGATAGCTAGAAGTTCAATTGATTATAGTTAGAAATTATCAATATAATGACCGGTGGGGAACACGTAAACCACTAGTTACCTGATTATTGATTAAAATCTATTTTCTATGGTGTTAAGTGCTCTTTCACGTTCGTTACTTTATTTTCTACATCATTTAGAATTAGAAACCCTCCCCTTTTTATGTTTTTGCTTTCCAGCTGAATCAGTGATGCAAATATAGTAATAGTAGAGGTTGAGTTAAGTCTAGACGATTTTCCTCGTGGTAAAACGCTCACTAGTTGGGTTATTTACTTTACACGACCGCTTTACTTCTTATTGAGAAGTAAGTTTGAGCGTATCACAGTTGGCTTGTCCACAGTGCCGGGACTATAGCTAATTACATTAACTTGAACTTATTACTATATGTTTAGTTGATATTTCTTGATTTTACTTTGTTTTAGTAGTTTTTGTGTGGGTTTTTGATTTTTTTTAAACTATCCTCCGTGGGTATGCCCAATACAGACGGAGAGGAAGAGAACGCTTTTTGTTCCCTAGCGATCACGAGTTAAGACGTTACACTGCACATATGAATCGAAACTTTGGTAATAACTGATGTCGACGTTTATATTCTCTATACCACATATTGTTTCCGCAATATGTGCTGAAATTAGCATTTATTGGTCCAAGTGCATCACTCTCTAGCTCGCATTTTAGCAAATATAAGACATTGTTGACTCCTAAATACTTGTTTGTCTTTCCTGCATTCACATTCAAATTGTAGTCAATAATCGTCAAATTCGCATACCTATAATCAAAGCGTTCTTTTCTACTTAGTGTGTTGTTTATGATTACATGGAGTTCCCAGTTGTACTAACTTTGAGTTGTATTGCCAAGTGTTAAATGCCGAGTCGGTGTTTGATTACTGTTTCCATCTTATCTATACTAATGTTGTTGAATCACACCCGCCACTAAACCAAACATTTCAATAAATGGCTACACTGATGTTTGAAGCACACACCAACTTATTTTTCATTAAAATGGGTAATTTTTAAGGATTCCTCAATGTTTGGAGTGGTGGGATTGGAACCGGAAATTGTCGAGGATAGCGTTTTCCTTTGTAACTTAAACTCGCCCGTGTTGGCAAAAAAATTTACTTGTAGTGGGTGTTCAAATTGAACACTAGTGCGTCTTTACTTTACATTTTGTTAGATTATTATTTTTTCAGACGGGATTGTCCGCTATTTTCTGTCGCTAACTCTGTTTTAAGATTCTTTAAAGACTTTTTCGCTTTTATATACGATGACTACGTTTGCACGCGCTTGAGACTCGAATTGTTAAGCGTATTTCTAAAAGTTTGTATCAGAAAATGTTGTGCTTTTCACGAAGATCTAATCAAATTGATCTCGACAAATATTAACCAAAGGTTTCAACTCCGCTCCCCCCCTCCTTGGAAAAACTATATATCATTTTATGGAGGAAGGGCTATGGGTGTATAACATGCCAGATACCAGAACAAGACTAAACCTCTAATTTGGCTTCTTCTATAATACATAAAACATTTTGCTTATTTAAAAGAACCAAAAATACACAATCTTATTTGATCTAAATAATTTTGTAATTTATTTTAGGGGAATTATTGGGGGTAAATAAAGCTAAATTAGTTTAGTTAAGAGTTGGAGAAGAGTGACTAGAGACAGAAAGGGGACAAACGAGGTAAAATTTGCAAAAACGTCAAAGCTCTATTGCAGTGTAATTCCTCAGGGGGGGTGATCCCTATAAAGGAGCTGAGTCATTTCGTGTTAAGCTTTCATTCGCTGCCACTACAATTCTCTTCAAGTTTTATGGTATGGTGAGTTTTTTACATGCTAGTATGTGAAAGTTCTAGAAAACATGTTGATTTTTGTTGTGATATTGTTAAATCCTAGTGTTGATTGATTAATAATCTTCGGGTTGTTTTTTGGAGTTAAATGCTATTGGGTCATTGATGGTACTAATGTCTCTAAGAGTTTTTGAAAAGAACCAGGGAAGTAAGAGGTTTAGGAGATGCAAAATGCAGGTGCAAGGTTGAAACTCTTTATAGCTGGGGGGCATCGCCTATAGAGCGCCACAAAATTCTTCTCATCGTTGGACCTGTGCCGCATCGTGCCAAGTCAGAGCACGCATAAGAAAGTTCTCTAAATAACTTTGAGGGCTGTAGCCTCCGCGCCTCTTAGAGCGCTAGTGGACTTAGTTCTGCCCTATTCATCCTCCACCCTTTTTTACTAATTCTTAAGTGAAGTCCTAATTTTGTTAGTTATTTTCCAACCTCTAAGTAGGTCATCTAAATCTCGATAAATATCATTAAACATGACATCTTGGAACTCTTGATCAGATCTAATTCAAGAAATTTAGATAAACTTTCAAACTTAGAGTCAAGTCTAAAAGATAAGAATCTAGTCAAAGTTATTTCTCAAATTTTAAACAAACATTTAAACTTTTTTTAAAGCTCAAGTTGTAAATTAAGCAAAGAGTAAAGAGTTGAGTTCATTTCTCAAAATTTATAATGGAACTAAGTATTCTCTATGAGTTACAAACCTTTTCACATTTCGAGAAATAAAGGAAGGTGAGACTTCCAACAGAGCATTTCACTAGTTTTAGTAAAGAGGAAACTATGATTTCCATGAGATCTTTTAAAGTTAATTTTATGGAATTACCTCAAACAAGAGAAATTTTTTTTTTCAAACTATAAGAGCTTAGTATTTTTCAGAGTAGTATTGAGTGAAGTTATTTTTGAGTTGAGCAGATCCAAGATAAGTGTTCCTTCTAAAACGTTTTCAAGCTTAGGTTTTTTTAACATCTTAACTCGCATACTCGTATATTAAATGTACTGAGGCAAGTTGGTCTGTAACTTATTATGATATAGACGCACGTAACTAGGATCATCATCAGCCAGCGCCTCTTAGATCCAACCGAGCACACATAGTAGGTCTTATATTTACATGTAAATTAGATTAAGGGTTAGGATGGATTTAAAATGTGGATTTTTCATGGTGGATATTTATGTCATTGTCACTGACAAAAAGAAAATTCAACATCGGCATGCTTTGGTGGCATTCTTTAAAGTCAGGGCATTTTTGAGCAACTCAGAAATAGTTGGTATTTTTTAGCCCAAAACAAAAAAAAATCCATATATTACTCAAAGTAATAATTAAATTTAAAAATAAAAACAATCCTAATTTTGTGAAATTTTCATACTCATTATTTTCATTCTAATTATTCTTTTTCCTTTAAAAATTTCATAATTTAAAATACTTTATTTTCAATTAAAAGCCAAAATAAAACTTAGTTTTTTTCCTTTAAACTTTTGGTAATTCAAAGTATTTTAATTTTTAAATCTGAAAATCCAATAAATTTAACACATGAAAAATAAAACATACAAACTAAAAATTAAACGTCCCCCTAAAAAATTAATCACACTTTTTATAAACTACTCTATTTTATAGAAAATTACACTATATCAATATCACAATTGACAAGATTAAATTTTATCTCCCATATGGTTAAATTGATTTAGTTTTTTTTAATTGACATATATTTGTTAATATAATTGAAATAGAAGTTTAAAACAAAAAATTGACTATACAATTCTTGGACTTCTATACGTTTCTTTAATATAACATATTTTGTTATGTTTTTTGTCTATGATTTTGGAAGTTTATTTATTATATCTATATTCCATTTATACATGTTCGATTATTTTAGAGACTCTTTTTTTGTATAGTATAATGCTTTAATATCAGTATTAGAATATTATTTTCCATATAATGTAACGTTTCAACTTTTTCTTTACAATACATGATTATGTATGACATAATTGCATTTAGATAATTATGATTTATTTTTACATAAATTATCCTTGAATTTTAATAGTTTTTTTATAAACAAAATTATAGACAAAATAAAAAAGTCATTATTCTGTTTATATAACAGAACTATTATTTTCTCTCTATCCTCTTCAGAGAAATGGGTAACTCAGAAAAATAAATTTATCCTGTTTATTGTCAATTTAGACAATGAACGAAGCATAACAATTTATTCATTTACATAAATATTTTATACATCAAATTTGCAAATAACATTATCTCAACAATATTATTTTTATAACAAGTTAAATTTTAAAATTATCGATAAATCAATATTTATGATTACATGTATCAACTAATTGCTCAACACGCGGGTAAGTATACTGGTTTAATATAATACTTCGTGTCTCCCAATTTATGTGACACATTTAAAATGTCAATATTCAAACAAGTCTGTCTTTGCCCGTAAATTTTTTATATATCTTTTAAATATTTTGAATTATAAATTATTGTAATTTAAAGTAATTTTTATATAATTATCAAATATATATTTCATTTTAAAATATATGAAGATTTTAAGATCAAATTCTTTGTCAAACTTAAATTGGTTGATTCTCGTAAAAAGAAGTGTGTCACATAAATTTGAATAGAAGTAGTAGAATTTAACATTAAATTAATTAAAAAGTAAATAAATAAATTAAAAAGTCATCAGCTTGTAATTACATCATGTAATTAACAACACTTCATAGTCCCTCACTGAGAATTGGAGAGTGTAGTTACTCCATGCTAATTACACCTAATTACCTGCTGACCAAATAATTACATGATCAAATGTGACAACTCAACCTCAAGTGTATGTCTTTGGGCATACGGCCGACAAACTTAAAATGCATCACTACTTGGTATTGTTTATTTTACAATTGTATAACCCCACATCTCTTCGATGTTTTGTTTGCGTGAGAATTCTAATATTAACCTGGCTGTCACATCCAACCCTCTCATAGACTCCAGCTTCCTTCTTGATTATGCCAACCGGATGGGAATTTGCCTAGAAGACTCAACATGAATTGAACCTTCTAATATCGATATTTTCCTAAATTTGATTGAACATCTCCACATTGACAACCCTAATAGAGAGTGATTTTGGTACTATTTTTATATCCACCAATAGTGAATTGTCTACTTTATAAGGCTTCCTTATCCGCATGTATTAATAGTTTCCTCTATGTAATCATCATGCCAAGAGTTTTTGCTTCGGACAAGGAATGATTAAGTGTCCTCCATGTCCTAGGTAATAGGCTCGGAGCAATGAAAAACCTTTTTATTAGATTAAAGATATCAAATTGTCTTCGGGTGTCTATGAAGTTGTGGTACTCCGTATGTTTAGCTTATGGGATAGTTTTGAACTACACGTATTTTAAAGGAGGCTACAACACATGAGGGATATTGTTTCCTCATTCTTTCGTATCTCCAGATTATGCATTGGAATTGCGTTCATAAGAATTTAGTCCAAATCATGAATTTCTAAAATCCCTTACACTACCCTTCATACTGAACTTGGTAGGAATATCAAAGCAAAAATGTCATATGCTATGAGTTATTTCAGATGAAGTCTTTAGAGAGTCAAAGAGACTAAAAACTAGGTTTAGAGAAGCCCATCAGTAATGCATAATTTTATTGAATTTGAAAAATTGCATCTTATTCATATAAATCATGCGTTCTAGCTAAAAACACAGATTGCACTCAAATTCTCTTCTGAATGTTTTTTCAGGTAATCACTTTAAGAGGGTAAGTATTTTTTATGAGGTAATTGTTAGTGTTGTTGCCCTAACGATAATGTGATTTGAAATTATGAACCAGTAATAGTCTAAGTGTCCAAAGTTAGAATATCCATTTAGAAGTATGTAACCTATGAATGGAGAAGTAATTGATAATGTGCCTAATCGTTGTAACATACTAGTAATTCATTAATGTCGAGTTGATCCTTTATTGTAGACTTTGTAATAATAATTTATATGATTTTATGATAGAAGTTAAACAATGTGTTACTATTTAGTGACTTAGAGTATACAGTAACTAAAATGAATTTTATGCGATGTGCCATTGCGTTAGTGAAATCAAGTTTCAATGTTGAATAGAATGAAAAGTAATTCATGAGGTGATATATCCTAAGCCAGACTTATGCCTTTCGAAGGGAGAGCCTTATGAATAGAAATAATTAGATAATAAGTATAGTTTACCCATCGGGTAAAATGGCACTGAGTTATGAAAAGGGAATGTGATGAAAATAATATAACTAGGTTGAAATAGTAATTTTCAATGGAAATCCTTCCCAACTCAAGAGGAATTTGGGTAGATTTTTTACATGGATGGGAATCTTATCGGAAGATATTTCCAAAGACGCCAATTTTGCGAATTCCGAAGTTCGTATGGGGAGATTGACTTTTTTGAAAATTTGTTGTTAGCAGGAAAGTTCAGTTTCAATTTTCCTAATTTCTTTCACAACACTTTCACTTTGTTTTAAGACATAAAGTTCAAGCCAAGAAAGACTAAGAGTTGAGCTCATTTCTCAAAACGTATACGGGAACTAATTGTTTCCCAAGAGTTAAAGTTTCAATTAAGCTAAGAGTATCAAATTGAGTTCACTTCTCAAGAGTTATAAGGGAATTAAGTAGTCGCTATGTATTGAAACATATTTTAAAACTTTTGAGAAGGAAAAGAAGCTGGACTTCCATAGAGCCTATGGCTAGATTTAATATAAAAAAGAGGAAACTATGATTTCCTAGAGTGCTATTTAAAAAGCTAATTTTTGAGCACTAATCTGTAGGTTTTTAAACATAAGAGCTAGTTTATTTTTGGGAGTAGTATTGAACACCAATATGGGGGAGAGTTCAGATAACTCACATCCACCATAAACTATGTTAGACACCATGAGTAGAAAAGGGTCATACTTTTTAGATGATTCCTTTTCATAGTTTAGTAGTGGATCCATTAGATAGTTCAGGACTTATACATTTGACAGGTTATAGGATGCGCTGGCAGAGTGACCTAGACCATTGTATCATGACTGTAGCTCTTAAGTGATGGTTGTCGATGTCACGACTCGGGTCTAGACCCCATACGTAACCGGCATCTTTTACCTCTTAGAGGTCACAGACAGGCCTACACACGTCATCGCCGCTCTTCATCTAGTTACTTTTTTAAGCAGAAATTTGATCTTTTTATTATTTAAAACATTCATATCAGAACATTCTACTTAAAACTCATAAACATTCACAATCAACCTTGTAATATTAAATCATCAATAAAAAAATAACTTCAATGGGTTAGTACATCACTTGTACTAGTATGGGAATATGAAAAGCACCACCAGAACATTCCTGATTAAGAAAGAGCTCTTTCCCCTACGATGTGAAATATGGAAAGTCAAGTCTGGACTTGCAATTTTGAATTAGAACTCATATGCCATAGAGTAACATGCATCATCATAGTTATAATTTTGGAAATGCACGACCTATTACACATATCATAATCCCATAGTTCCTATCATTATTCAATTCCACTTCCCACGAGACCTTTGAATCACAGACCTGACATTAGGACTTCTAAAAATGAGGGCTCAAATTAGAAACCTTAACTAACAAACACAAAGTGTGCTTCATTCATTAATATGTACTTCATTTTAATTATTTCATATAGTAGTGCAACTACCAATCATACCTAAGATGTATTTTAAGACTCTCATCGGGTTCGTTGTACAATGACCAAGAATAACCTATTTTATTACATAAGTCTAGCTCTCCTATCCTAACACATTCATATCGTTCATTTCATTATGTGCATTCGTTAAGGCTGGCCTCATTCTTTCTATGGGAACTTTAACCTTAACCCATATAGATCATGTGAGCATCATAAAATCCAGTGTGTAACTCCCCCATCGAAAAGAGGTGGAACCATCGGCAAAAGTGAACCAAAACATGCTACCATATATACAGAATTGAACCTTGCTAGATCCCTTTATTTGCTGTATAGTTTCAAAGACTAGGACATATAAGGAGACCCATACCGGCATTGTAGACAATCTTATCTCATGAGGGTTACGTGAAACTCTGCCCTTCTCGAAAGAAGGCATCACCGCTCATAGCTAGCCTATCGGTGATCAATATAAAGTTCCATTACATTAAATTCATACATCATGGAAGTTGGCTTTTAGCATGAGGACCTCATAGCATATTATATGATTTCTCATCTCATCCCCCCCCCCCGTTAACTTCTTAATAATCATTCACCTCAATCCTTTCATTAGAGTTGTTCATAGAGACTGATGCTTCATTATCTTTACACTCTCAAAAGTAGGTAACGTTTTGATTAACATTTACTTCGAGCGCATTTGAGATTGCTCTCATCCTTTCCCTTCATCTTTCTTTCTTCCACATTAAGCTTCTTAGGATATTGGTTCCACCTCATTCTTACTTTTACAATTTGCCTTTATAATTATTGACCCATCACTTGAATTTCATTTCATCATCCTGTCAATTCACTCTATCTGCTTCTCTCTACTTTTCCCGTCTCTCCTCTTTCTCCTTCCTCCCCCTTCCCTGTGCGATTGTTGTCGCGAAACTTTGCCAATTAGTGGTGTTTCACACTCATTACATAACCCTTCTAAAGTGTCCATCATTCTCTCACATCACATCTTAGTCCTTACTTATTTTTAAAATGTTTCTAGACTTAATGAGTCCATACATACAACCCAATTAGGATTCATTAACTAGTTTATCCTCAGTGATTTATGTTCGCAATATTAGTGGTACAACCACTGTATGCATCTTGTAGATAGTGGCCAATGGTCTTGTGATTTCGCATCTTATAGATGTCATACTGTGTGCATTTGTTATTTTTAAAATAAATTTTTTTTTTTAACGTATAACTTTTGTGTCAAGTACGAAATTGGCAATGTAAACCTGATTTTGAATCTCTAGAACACACTTATTCTATTTTTAAACGTGATAAGTGCTTTTTTTCAATGTGGGAGACCCTATTCGTTCGCTCAACACCACTCATACGCTCTCATTTTCACTTGTTCTCCTCTCCTTTTTTCTTTGTAAGGCACTGAGTTTGTGGGTTCAACCCCCTACAATCTCATAATTTTTTTTTATTTATCTCTAACTTTCTCACCTATCCCAGAGATTGTGGGTTCAATCCCCACTCCCCATATTTATTTTCTCCTTTATTTTTCACCTAACTCTCTGATCAATTCAAGAGGTTGTGGGTCCAATCCCTACTCTCCACATTTTATTTTCTCCTTTATTTTCCTCCTAACTCTCTCATCCAATCAAGAGGTTGTGGGTTCAATCCCCATACTCCGCATTCTATTTTTCTCAAATTTTTTAACATAAATCTCTCATCCATTCAAGAGATTGTGGGTTCAATCCCCACTATCCACATTTTATTTTCTCCTTTATTTTTGTCCTAACTCTCTCATCCATTAAAGAGGTTTTGGGTTCAATCCTCTATCTCCATATTTAATTTTCTCCTTAATTTTTCTTCTAACTCTCTCATCCATTCAGGACGTTGTGGGTTCAATCCCCACTCACCACATTTATTTTTCATTTAATTTTTCTCTTGAAATTTTTATGTAATTTT
The DNA here is from genome assembly GCA_027704765.1 of Solanum habrochaites. NCBI lineage: Eukaryota > Viridiplantae > Streptophyta > Magnoliopsida > Solanales > Solanaceae > Solanum > Solanum habrochaites. Next base: position 53,769,111 of record JAKWJA010002498.1, read on the forward strand.
TATTTGGTAAGGTCATGGTTTCAATACCCAATGACCTCACATATTTTTTTAAAAAAAAACATAGCTAATTTTCCTCATCCTTGACCGAGACTCCAATCCATTTTTCTATCAATCTTTGGAGGTTTTTTTTGTAGCTTTCGTGTCGTGATATATTGGGTTCAATCTTTAGTGATCTCACTTATTTTACATTCAATTTTCAATTAATGTTTTACCACTTTGTTTGTCCGAACCCCATCTACAAAATGAACTCATTTGCTGCATCTTTAAGTACAATATTTTTATGATTATATTCTGCAAATAATTACCATTAAATCGAGAATCATTATACCACTTGTACACCTCACGATTTAGACCAAAATTCACACATAAAATCCAAAAATAAAAAATATCATTTTTGAGGCTTAAAACCAAAAATCATGTCACAACACACACATACATTTTTTCACAAAATTTCGCTACATACTTCACCGTTCATACAATTTCGAACATATAATCATGAACAAATTATAACGAAAATAACACTTTATACCTGATCTACCATCAAACATACCAACCTAAGATCAGTGATTCGAGCTAGTGACAGGGAGCATTTAATGGGGAACAGTCCTAGTTTCGAAATAGAATTATATGAGTCTTAAGGGTCTGTTTGGAAAGGGACAAGGCGTGACAAAACCCATACCTGATTTTAACTTTTTTCAACACATTAACTTGCTGCCCAAAACATATCCAAATTCCCGTCCAATCCCGAAACTCACACCTTATCCGGCTAGCATATTACGTTCTGCTTCACATTTTTTGATTGCTTTCTCGTTTGTGTTTTGCGTGCAAGTTATTCAAGTGTTAAGAAATTTTGTTCTCTGAATTTTTTATCTCGATTGGCAGACAGAAACAAAGTGTGAAATGAGAGAGATAGACGTGAAGGAGAGAAAGATAAACATGAAAGAGGTGTGTGACTTAGGATTAGGTGAAGTAGTTTAGACTTAGTCAATTAGGACTCTTTGAACTTTAAAATCTTATTTATTAGTTTTAAGTGAACTGCTCATATAGCCTTACAGAAAATCAGAGGTTTCAAACCTTCAGTTTTAATCCACTTAAATGTGTCTACTGTTCCCGAGGTTCGAACCTGTGACATCCCCATCGCAACGGGTCCCTCCGGTCACCCACCCAAAAACAAACAAGACACCCCATTAATTTAATTAAATAATTGAATAACCTGATTTTACAAAGCTACATATCATGTCTCCCCACTGGTTTTATCAAGCTAAATCCTGTCTAGTGGTGGAATAAGATTTGAAACCTCTTATACTTGCAGATTGATGACCAATCATATTTGTAACTACCTCTAAAATAAATAACTTTGTTGCCTCCAATCTATATCAGAAGAGTGGTTGATCGGTTTCTTTATCTTATTTTGGGTAATCATGAAATCCCTGCGGGTCATTGGCACACAGTTTAAAACTTGACGGATAATTTTCCCGCCTCTTCATCCTTTTCAACTTAAAAACCAAATTCTTTTCTAAGTTTATGAAGTGTTCTAACCCACATATCACATACTATGTTGTTACAACTAGACCAAAAGCCTAAGACTTAAAAGGAAGTTCTTTTGTTCTACAGAAGATTTTTTCCTTTATTCCCTACAGAAGCATTAATATCATGTCTTCAAAAAAATATTCCTAATTAAATTGAAAGAGGACCAGAGTTTCCATTTTCAACTCCCAATACTAGAAACAATTTTTCTAGAGGAGAAGGTTCAATTCAAGAGAAACTCTATCCTCCACATTTTCAGGTTCAACCCCACTACTCCAACAATAAGAATTCATTGAATAACCCATTTTTTCAATGTAAAATAATGTAAATTGAGCACTTTAACAATATCAACATACACCATTATTGGAAATGTTTGTTTATCAAGACGACTAGACCAAATTATAGAAAACTTTACTCATAAGCGTTAAGCATTTAACACTTTGACTCATCATATTCAAAGAGAGTAGAACTTTGGATTTTCACATGTAACTCTAGAAAACACATTCGGTGGAAAATATTATTCAATATAGTGTTTGGAAATATGGACCATTAATTAATAACAACTTGACTTGTGAAATGGCAGGAAACAAACATTTATTCAAGTAAATACTATTTTGATATTAATGCTGAAAATGCTACTAGTAACGAATTTGGAACAATAAATGCTAATTAACAAAAAAAAAATTGCTAAACCAAACAAGTCATATCCAAGCAATAACGCAACAACATATATGACTGATATGGAAGAAATAGATTCAAATGAGAAGGATAGATGTGATGCATATTCTAATTTAAATAATATAGGTTCTTGAATCATAAATCCTGGACCTTCACGTGCTAACCTTCCAAATTCGTTTGACAATGAGTTTGATTAAGTTTATTCTGATGATCACATAAGTGTTTCAATTAAGTTATTTGATATTTTATTTTTTGTTTATTTATTGGTGTTAGCTAAAATCAATATAATTTTCAACAATATAGGTTAGTGTTAAAGCAACTGATATGCATCAGTTTTTCATACATAATCAGCTATCACTCGGTATTGCATCTTCCATTTGAAGCACTGTATGGTAGAGATGTAGGTCCCCTATTGGT